>OZ018325.1:41191665-41609089 GCA_963969495.1 Ceratothoa steindachneri | reverse complement strand
AGGGTAGCTTGTGATTTCCCGAAAAATTGTCTCCATCGGTGAAGTAAAGACTGAGAGACACTGTTATTCAGATAAGCGAGTTGGCGTCATTTTTCTCTTCAGCAGGAAATTTGATATCTTCAACACTCTCTTCAAACCAATGCTGAGTTTTGCGTTCAACAAATCCGGCAGCCTCCTCTTCATTAATAGACCCTGCGTCTCGGAAAGGCCATCAAAAACTATCAAAATCACATATTGTATTGATTGTCGAAAACTCAGTCTTTAGTCGATTTTTGCTGCTAATTTAATTTTAATATTGGGGTCTGTAAAGACACCGCATTGGTGATGGAGGGAGAATTTTCGGAACATAGCACCAGAAAACCATGCGCATTGTCATTCATCTAACCAATTTTATGACGATTTAACAAAACTTTCCATGTCAGTGAGTGCCCTACGCCAGCACTAGCGTTGAAATCTCAGAGAAAAATAAGTTCATCTTTTCTGTTCACCAGCTTGAGATATGAATCTAATAGGTAGGTCATGAAATGAGTTCTCATCTTCAGCACTGTGAAGCGCGGGGCTATAGCAGCTACGGACAGTGACACATGGACCACCAATCAGAAATATATTCCACATTATCATTCGCGCATTTATTGCCCCTGGTATATGAGGAATGGATCCACAAAGGGTATTTTTAATCACATCTAAAACCATGGTGTCGTTGTTCTAGAAAGGCATATCATTTTAAAAAGAAGGTTCGCTTGCCTTCATCGTCGACAGGAGAGAGAGCTATAAAATGGCTTCCTAGTCTCACCCACGGCAGCAATATCTGCATTATATCGTTGAGTTTCAAGTGCCACTAGAGTAGGCCTCGGCAGAGGTCCCTCTTGGATATCACCGTCTCCTCTGACCATCAGGATGCGAAAATTCAACAATAAGTATCTTATACATGGCTTTGTTTCTTATTCGGCCACAATTATGGGAGACCTGGCAAGCGTGGCCACCGGCCAGGTTGATGGTAAGGTAGGCAATTTTTATACAATCATTTCTATCCCCTTTCCATATCCAGAGGTGAGTAGTGTGGTCCTGAATAGTGCTGATTAGTCTCGCAGAGAGACGCAGGGCACATCTATCGATTTGCTCTAGATGATAAACGACTATTAACTCTGCACCTCCTAACGTGCATATTTCCAGCAAGGAACTTCACGTCATGTTTACATTAAAAATCATCCGTTGTGCTTGCTGATCTATTTAATACTTATATAAGACACAAGTACCTGCCAAAAAAATAAGAGTGGGTAAGGAGGCATATTATCTTAAGACTATTTCGGGCCAAAAACAGTTTCCAATGGCAGAGACAGAGGCGAAGCGATCATGATGGACCGGTAGTTGCAGAGAGCCGCCATAGCCTAGGTTCTAGCGGCTTCGATACCTTGGCAGCTCAGTCCATGGTGGCCTATTGACTTAAAAGGTATAGCTCCCAGAGTTCTTATTCACTAACAATCTGCATATTTACAGGCCATTAGGCAAGCAGCCACCCACCGGCGTGCCCTACAGTAGTTTCCAGCTGCCTATCTTTCGTAAGATAGAGGAATTACGTCAGGTAGCGATATAGGTCGTTTATCTGTCATTGCATTAGTTTTTAACTGACTTCAGAATTTCTTAAAATAGTATTTAGAGAAAAAAAGAAACATTTTGAATTATTTGATAAGAGTCATTAAACTATTGCAGATACCTGTATACACTACACAATTTGCAGGAACAAATAATAGGATCACTAAATCATAATAGGGCTTCAACTATTTAAATATCTGCAAAAAATAGTGCTTGGCAGAAGATTGTTATTTCGTCTCCGATATTTTACTTTAACTACTTTTCTTGGAGCTTTCTCAGCTAATTAGGTTCCTACCTACCACTAAAAAAAGTTATTCTTTTGACCACGTGAGCTAATTAAACTCAACCTATCTTTGAATTTGTGCCAAGCCTTTGTATTCTTTTTTTCCGACTGATTTAGTGCTTATTTCATTTTTTTTCTTTTATCCTATCCTCCTCTATTCTTTAGATTAGACAGAACAGTTAATTAAAGAAATAGGACAATAAGCTACATCAAAAGTTATTTCCCTATTAGCAATCTGTTAAAGGCTCTGCCCATAGAAAATTCTATGAATTCTCCCAGAAGCTGTCATCTTCCTTCAATTCAGCCGTTGTGAACCGTCAAATGGAAAGTGAAAAAGTGGACATTGCGTTTATTTGTGAACCAAGAATCTTCTCATTTATCTCTCCGAAGGCGTGCCCGACGGACTCTCTCATGCCCTACTTTCGTTGGATCTTTAACACCAACATTGCCCTACGCACCCAATGAAGAGCTACGACGTTGTGTTTCTATGTTCATCTTCTGTAACGACCCTGGTGGAAGCAGCAGCTAATTAAGTGATCCTCCAAGGAGATCTGCATTCACTAAATAATGGGTAAAAGTTCCAGAAAATCGCTTGCTTTCTTAGTTTCTTGCCTCTCCAGTAATTTACTTCTTCCATTTTTTATCTACGTAATTTTGTTGACAATTGCCTTACAAACAACACCTCATGAGAACGAAATAGGAGAGTGTTTTGACGACTGGTATCCAAGAGCCTTTTCTCGCACCCGAGGGCTGCTTCCTGTGAGTAAAGTAACTCGTGAGACAGCACTGCTGAGTCAAATGACTCGCATCCCCTTAATGGTAATGCGAGCTCATTAGCTAATTCGAAACTCTCATAATAAAATGCAATATGTTGATAAGAGATTATTAATGCAGGGTCCAGCTAAAGATAACTTATTCTTTATAACGTGATATATTTTATTATAAAAAATTAAAAACATATTGTAATAATTTTAAATAAAATCTAAGTTCCCAATTAAGCGCTCAAAATTTTCTAGCGAATTTTGTACATATAAATTTTAACTTCGCCTTAATTATGCTCAAAATTGTATCCAAAGGTGAAATGAATACGTATCTTGATGCGCCGATTTGACTTGTTTGTCGACTTGAAGAATGCAGTCTATGGCACAAGATCCGCAGCAATCGAACATTCGTAAGGATGCAATTAGGGAAGAGTGCCGGGCAATCGATTTCGGCGAATCACTTAGTTGATCTATTCAGAACTGCATCTATGCTTCGGGAGAAAATTTTGATCACTTGTAGTTAATAAAAATTTCCATGTAAGTTATTTGCTACAACATTTTGGAATGCTACTATAACCTCGCTATAACCTCAAAGGTCAATTCACTGCCAGGTCTGTTCTGAAAAAGACCCTAATTTTCAATGAGCAATACTCTAAAAATATATATTTTTTTAATGATAAAATACATGATGATATAAATAGTATATATTATTTTGGGCGACACTCTGTATACATTATATTTTCTATAAACTATAAAAGTTTATACCCATAGAAATATTTCTAAAAATGAAAGAAAACTCCTCAAATAATCTGGAGTGTCCAATAACAAACCTAAAAGCTATAATATTTACGATAAAATGAAATGTACTAATATAAAGTTAACAAGGGTCCATTCTAGAGTTAAGACTGCTTGGTGGGGATAGTAAAGATGGGAAGAGACGGACTAAAGAAAAGGGCTCATCTTTGCTAAATGCCTTTTTAGCATAGATGTAAGTTTATTGGAGGATAAATGTCCAAATGTCAAACGAGAAACTCTATTTGGCGAATGCAATGTAGAAAATGTCACCAAGGTTTAATGCGACGGTGGCCAAACTGCGGCTCTCAAGGGGAGCACCTTAATCCCCTAGATAATCCTCAAACAGTGGGTTTAATTGTCCTTTTTGTTCAGACAATTATGATATATATTATAAATGTCTTTATATTTAGAGAAATTATACTACCTTATTTATTATAAAAAAATATCATTTTAAATCTCTTTTGCGACTCTTGAATAGGATTTTTTTTTTAATAATCGTGGCTTGTCTTGTAAAAGCATTTGGCCAGTCCTGGTATACTGAAGCTAACAATGAAGCTAGCCACCTGCAGAATAAGAAAAGAAATGATTTAAAGCGCTCTCGATATACTTTGATAATTATGTCAGAAAGGTTTAGAATCATTTTTTTCCCGAGGGTAGTAATCATATTTTCATTTTTGTATATGTGTATAGGTGTGAAAGTTTAAATTATTTGATTTTATTTTTAGAAAAATACTAAATTGTCGTTATTACTTAATGCTAAGGAGGGAAAACCAACGAGGGCATCTCTGAAAGAAAGTTTCTAAGGAGAGATCCGTAGAGAAAGGGGTGAGATGGTGAGGCTGAGAGGACACACAAGGTCTAGAGGTCAGCTTTAATATGGTTGACTATACCACCCGAACCCGGGACCTAGGGGGGGAACACTAAATGAGACTGTGACAAGTTTTTAATTGCTTGTTTTGATCCTTTAAATAAAGGTTGGTACCACCTGACCGAGTCGAAACATCACTTCGAATCCTGAACGAAGCTAGGTCACATTAGGTATAGCAAGTCGTAGGATGGGAGCCGATTCGAGTCGGTGCCAACCATATAATGTAGCAACCTTTGGTTCAAATCTCTTTTTAAATTGTCTACTGAGATATGCACAGACTGCGCCACCAGACAGATATTTTGCTCTTCCTCTCACTGACTGGTATAATGGAAGCCCTTCTCGCCCGGTATGGCAAAGAAGAGAAGGCCTTGGGAGTGTGAAGATGTGTGCCTCAATCATTCCCATTGGACGCCCCCCCCCTCCGCAGTGGCTAGACGGTTATACATTGCCTTTCCAAATAATGTTACCTTTGGATTAAATTTAACCATCTAGGGAAGCCCTCCTGCGCTCTACCAGGGCCTGTACTGGAAATGGTTGGGTTGGCTACACTCTGAAATCTGGCAACGCCGCTCTCGAGACAAAATAAGAATAATTTTGAAGAAAAGTGGCAATAACGCAATGGAATTACAGCCAGACCACTTTTTATCTGGCAGATACCCCAAATAATCGTAATCTATGATTATCAGAATATTATGGACCGAGAATTAAGAGGAGACCCTTTCACAACATATAATAAGAGTAATAAGTGGATTAGCAGAATTAACAAGTGTGTCTCTCTTAAGGGCCTTTTTTAACGTCGAATACAGATTTTTGTAATTTTTGTACTTTCTAATTAATTACTTAAGACTATGAAACCTAAATCAACGAGGGAATCTCCGCCAAAAGGTTTTTAACTCGAGTAATATGAAAAGAAACTGGTAAAGATGGGGGAAGTGAAAATAGTTGACATATATGGATATATGGTTTGAGACAAATAAAAAGATTCTAATGATGCCACACCAAACCTGGTTAGAAACATATATATGATCATAAATGACGTCACGCCAAACCTGTTCAGAAACATAAAAAGGCTAAAAAATGGTGACATGCAAAACTTGGTCAGAAACAGCGAAAGGATCACAAATAATACCCTGCCAAACTTGGTCAGAAACAGCCAAAAGATCACAAATAATACCCTGCCAAACTTGGTTGGTCAGAAACAGCCAAATGATCACAAATAATACCCTGCCAAACTTAGTTGGTCAGAAACAGCCAAATGATCACAAATAATACCCTGCCAAACTTGGTCAGAAACAGCCAAATGATCACAAATAATACCCTGCCAAACTTCATCAGAAACAGCCAAAAGATCACAAATAATACCCTGCCAAACTTAGTTGGCCAGAAACAGCCAAATGATCACAAATAATACCCTGCCAAACTGGGTCAGAAACAGCCAAATGATCACAAATAATACCCTGCCAAACTTGGTTGGTCAGAAACCGCCAAATGATCACAAATAATACCCTGCCAAACTTGGTCAGAAACAGCCAAATGATCACAAATAATACCCTGCCAAACTTGGTCAGAAACCGCCAAATGATCACAAATAATACCCTGCCAAACTTGGTCAGAAACAGCCAAAAGATCACAAATAATACCCTGCCAAACTTGGTCAGAAACAGCCAAATGATCACAAATAATACCCTTCCAAACTTGTTTTGATACGAAAGAAAAGATCGTATCTAATGGCACGGAAAACGTGGTCAGAAACACGTCTCTCATGAGAACGTAAATCGTTGGCTCTCTCTCTATTATCTCTGCACCTCGGTACTTTATTTTGAAAACGTATAGGAGGTTGTTTTAGCCCAAAAATGTATTGGTACTGCCTAGAAAAGAAATTAAGGAAGGTCAGTTAGATAAAGGTTGAGAAATAAAGAGAAAAATATTAAAAAAATAGTGACAAAGATTGCCATTTTGTTTCAAGGCTAGGGACGGAACGGCACATTATATACATACAGGAACAAGCTCTTAAAATGAGTGAAGTCGGTCATACGTGCAGTATCATCTGTATACTTTCAATTGTAAATGGGTATACGGTTACGTTCATGCATGTGTATCTTTATGTTCATGTTGATCCCTTTGGGTATTTTTGTGTTATTTCACTAGTGTGTGTTTTTTTGTGTTTCCATTCCTATATATGCACCACAAATGGTAATTTTTCTTTTATGTACGTGTAGCGTTGCAGGTTTCCGTTCCTGTAAGTATGCATGAATTTGTGTGTTTCCGTCTGTGCGTCAGTGTGTTTCCCCTACGCAACCAAATGAATTCATTTCGCTTTTCTCGTTAAGTCCATCAATGGAAAATGATCAAGATGAATTCAATTTTTACCAAGCGTTCGGAAATTTTTAATAATAGCTTTTGTAACCTCGTGAAATTAACGCAAATTTGTTGAACGTTAATAACGTGCAATATTAACGCTTCTCTCAATGTAGCCGTCATGGCGGCAGTTCATTAATGTAACGCAGGATGTGTCGGTTACTATAATCGCGTTAGGATTTGCAACCTACTCAAAGATTTAATTAATTCACCAAAAAAATACCTGTAAATTTAAGCTGACACCATTAAAAAAAAGAAGAAGTTTTTACCATAAACCTATAAGGTGAAAATGAACGAGGCATCTTCTGGCGAAAGTTTGTAAGGAGAGAGCTGTAAAGAAAGTTGTGAAGATGAGTGGGAGATCAGAGCTACATATTCACTCGTAGGCATTGGGTCGGACGGGGGGATGGGGGGGGACAAATCTATAGAGAGAAGGTGGAGCAGGGGTATCGGGTGTCATGCTTTTCCTTGTGGGGAATGGATGGTGAAATGGTATCAGATTGGAGGAACTTCTTATTAGTGCCCCAAGTAGTCTCCACCTTTGGGCTACTCGGCTATACAATTCTCATACTCTTTCACCTCCCATAATTTGACTACTTATCAAACCATTTTTCAAACCTGTTGGAGATGCAACCGTTAGTTGTCCCTTTTTAAAAAAAAATATATAAATACCCTTGTTTGTTCTGTCCTTTTAGGAGAATATTGTTATTATTATTTTTATTATTATTATATTTCCTTAAAAAAATAAGCGAAAACCAAGGAAATAAGCTGCGGTTTATGCCTTGGAAAAGAGACTTGTAGAGAAAGTAATGAAATAAAGGGAAGTGAAAATAGGCAAAAAGGGAAAATCGATGACGAGCAGAAGGAAGAGAATAAGGGATAATTGGGTTCTAAGTGATATGGAGAAGGAGAAAATTTCTCACATCAACCTCACATCTTTTATTAAGCAGCCGGTAAAGCGACGTATCTCCAAAATCCACTACATTACGAATACGAACCCCCAAAAATCAAAGAACGACATCTCAGAGAACCACATTGGCGTCCGATTACACAAAGAAATAAAGTAAAGAATTTAATGAAGCTTAATTATATTTAGAAGCCAAAATAAGAGAAATTCATTCCCCTAATTCAATAAAAGGGCCTCGCAGCGCAATGGCGTCAAAAAAAAGTTTCGGGGAGAGGCGGAATCAAAAGAAATTCTAACGATTGGAAGCAACTATGAAATAATGATAATAATACGCTTATTTTGGCCCTAGTTTTCTGAGGCTACAGGACTTCACAGAGGTCTAAAATTACAGAGGAAGCAGTGAAAAGCCTCGTAAACACGAGCGACTTGAGCTTTGAGAGTTGAATATCAAAGATGACGCTCAGAGTTTTTGCCAGCATCAGGAAAGAGATCCAAGGAGCCGCTAGTGTTCCGAAAAGAAGCCACATTTTTAACGCAAAGGACATCCGAAGAAGTACTCACCGCCATTACCTCAGATTTGCCATGATTAAGTTTTATAAATTTATTGGAGATTCATTTAGTAATTGTGTCATACCGGAGAAAGGATTTCTTATTAGTGTCTCAACGACCGAGATTAGGAAGAATGGTAGACATGAATCGATAGACCGAGGAAACGCATAAAAGGACTATGAGAATAAGAAGGCTATGATCAAGGAGCAGACCATGAAATGAGCCTTGTGGAACAGCAAAACTCACCTTTGCGTACTTACATACATCTATCACTCCCGACCTGAACAGAATGAGCGTGAGAAGAAAGGTAAAAGCAGAATCACTCACGGGTCCAGGAACTCACAGGAACTTTTTAAAAGAGCGGATAAGAACAGTATGCTGGATAGTATTAAAGGCTACGGAGTTGTAGAGAAGTACTGGAGTGGGAACTTGATAAGCATCAACCGTCGACAAAGGCAGTCAATTACATTTAAGTAAATTGATTCAGTGCTGCGTCTAGACTTAAAGCAAGACTGGGTTAATGTTGGGTTTATACCCACCCAAAAATTTTTCATAATTCATATATATATATATATATATATATATATATATATATATATATATATATATATATATATATAAACAGGAGGACCAGGACAGAGCCGTAGATGCCTCGTAACATTAATTTCAAACGTTTCAGGATTATAACTAATCTATGGCTCTGTCCTGGTCATCCTGTTTATGCTTCACTTGAAGTTTGCGTCCATCAATTCGTTTGCCACTTATATATTATATATATATATATATATATATATATATATATATATATATATATATATATATATATATATATATATATATATATATATATATATATATATATATATATATATATATATATATATATATATATATATATATATATATATATATATATATATATTTGTTTAAAACAATTGTTTTTAATGTAGACAATGGTTTTCTTGGTCAAATTCAGAAAAAAGTGGGGGGGGGGGTTGTTAGGCTATTGCAATCCCATCATATTGGATTATATATCATTTTTAGGGTAATTTCGAAATGGGGACTTCACCTCCCATAACCCCCACTTAATTGTGGGGGTTTCCCCCCTCACAATAACTTCCCCCTTAAAACAAAACCTCGTAATATTCCTAATTCGAAAGCCTAACATTAGATTCCAATTCAAAAGGCGATTGCTAAATGTCGTTAGGCCTCTAGTTTTTCTACCGCGTTCCTCGACTTCATACATATAAGCCTCACCCCCGAATGCTATTTAAATCAATCATATTTTTTTAAAAATTGATTAATATGAAATATTTATATCATATTTTAATTCAGAAAATAAAATCACTTCAAAATGATATATAATATATAACTTGAGACATACTCGTAACTACCTCGTGGACGGGAAAACTCCCTTGTGGGTATCATAAAGAGAAACTTTTATTACCAGGATTCCAAAAGTCTACTATTATTGTATAAGACACTCATCCGCCCTCGTTTGGAGTATTGTTCACCGTCATGGAGCTCCATATACAAAAAAGATGCTGAAGCAATAGAAAGAATACAGCACAGAGTGACGAAGCTGTTACCGGAACTAAAGAACTGTCATGATCGGGAAGATCAATTGAGCTGGATCTACCAAGCCTGGCATATCGAAGAAAGAGCTGATGTGCTACAAGTTTTTAGAATAATGAATAATATAGATAACTTAGAAATAGAGCACTTCTTCGAGCTATAGACTAACCAGACAGCCAGAGGACACAATGAGAAATTAGTCAAGAAGAGGGCAAACAAGATCCAACTAAAAACTTTTCTCCCAACAGGTGGTGGATGGGTGGAACTCGTTGCAACTCCAAGTTATAGAAAGTACCACTATCAATCAGTTCAAATCCGGTCTCTTGTGCCACTGGAAGAGGGACCCAGAGAAGTTCGGTGAGACCTTCAATCCCCAAATTCCTGGATACCTGAGGAGAGCAACGGAGAGACACAAAAGCTCATAGCTTCAAGTCTCAACCAACAAGTAAACAAGTAAAGTAAGTAAGTAAAATTCATAATGTGTCTCCCAAGATGGCGGCGAATCTATTTTTCGCCATAGATCATAATTAGAAATTTGCCCACATTAAGCAGTGAAGAAACTATATAGAGTATATCTATGGTATACACTATATAGCATTTGCGTATTTTTTTTTAAATGGAGATATTTATAACAAAGTGCCCACAAAATTCCAAATTGGCCATAAACCCAACATTAACCCAAGAATGAAGGATCTTATTAGTGTCTGATGAAGAAATGGGATCTAGAATATAGGCTGACACCAGCCTTTCCATGAGATGGGGAACGGAAATTTAGACAAACGGATAGCTGGCCGAAGGGACATTTGGACGAAAAGTAAACGAACGAACAAACAACAACGAAAGTGTTGTTCCTTTAAATACATATACTATTATAGTAAGAAACGATCTGCATTATTCCGAAACAATGAACATTAATGTCGCAAATTTTACTTTAACTAGTCATTGCTTTAAATTTTAGCCACGACCCAAACCATACCAACTTTGGGCAGCTTGACTAGATGCTGATATTGTCACTAGTCAGAAGTGGTAAAGAGGCAAACCGATGTTTTCAGCGTTTTGTTCCAGTGTCTTTTACATTTATTTTCTTTATTGTTTTTTTTCGTTTATATTTCATGTTTAGTTTTTCATGTGTATATTGTCAAATAGGCGATAAAAAGTGGAAGACGCGGTTATTCAAAGTGAAGTAACCTGCCCGTGAAATCAGTAGAGAAAATTAAAGAAAGATCCACCAGTGAGTACCACTTGATACTACAAGTCCTCTTTCATATAAATTCCCACAAAAACGATACTTAGACAACGCATGGCACCAGGTGAGCTTAGGAATACAAACTTTGTATAATGAGCCAAGAAATGCACTTAGGTTTTATCAAGGCTGTTCAAGCTTGCCATTTGTGCGAGTCAGTGACGCTGCTAAAATATGTATGACTATCTCGAATTGGATATGTCGAGAGTAGTTGACTACAGTCCGACGCGGAAGCGAATCAAGCGAAATGACACTGTAGCAAGTCATAAATGCAGTTAAAGAGGCTACTTAAAAAATATTATAACCAGGCAATAGCTTCGCTACTCCTCCCTACGTGGGGAGCTTGCGCTTCGCTACTTCCCCCTACGTGGGGAGCTTGCGCTTCGCTACTAAGATTAAAATTTAAAATCTAAAAAAAAGCAGCTATGATTAAATTTTTATAAATTTTCTGAACTTCGCCAATTATAATACGTAATTTTAAAAATGAACTCTAAACTATTTCCCCCCGCTTTCAAAATATCACGTTGCTAAAATATAGTTATAGAAGATATATAAAAATATATTTTCTGAACTTCACCATTTGTAATTTTGGGGGTTTTCAAAAATTTACAAAATTTCGATACTTATTTCTGAACTTCACCATTTTATTTTTTGATATTATAAAAGAATTATTAAAAATAACTTTGATAAAAAACATAAGTCATAACCGAACTAAGCTGAAGTTATTATTCAAATACTCAAAAAATCCCCTTCCTAAAATATAGAGTTAGTGATGATGATGATGATGATGATTAAATCATTTAAAGTTTTAAGAAACATTGATCGTAATTCGCATTAACCTGATTCGTAAAAATAAACGGTTCTACTGTTGCATGATTCGTACCATAATAATTTAATTAAAAAGAACATAATCACTTTATTTATTTTCAAAATAATAAAATTAAAAATTAAATTTTCAAATTTAAAAAGTAACTAAATTTTAAGTGGTGAAGCTACTGTTTAGCAAGACTATAAAAGAGGAAGGCTCGGTTAAAAAAAAAATCAGTAATGATAGCCTTTTAACTGTTTCTCGGTGAGTTTTAATCGCAGGTTGTTTGAGGTGAAGTATTGCTAGATTTTTGTTCAATAATGGTCATCTGAGGCAGCAATAAATGCGCTGGAAACACTATGCTAACGACAAAGAAATTACGAGGAAATAATTTATCGGTATGGCCATGCAAATGTAAAGGATGCTATACTCTTCGCTCAGTAAGAACAAGTAATAACTTTTTCACATACACTGATATAAATGAGAAACTGAACTGCAAATTTAGTCTCTGCTCAATTCTTGAGCTTAATTTTATATGGAGTATTGAATTGCCTGTGGAAAATGTAACAAAACTTACTGGAATAACTAATCGTACTGTGATTGACTGGTTTAATTACTGTCAAGAAGTTCGCTCTAGCAGCATCGGTTCTACGTAGAGACCAGATTGTTGGAACAAAAGGAAACCCAATTTAGATTGGCTGCACGTCGGAAATATAACAGAAGTCTTACTTGGAAGGGGACGCAGCACCTGATGAAAATGATTCTGAGAATATCCAAAGTAACAGAAGCCATGGTCGGAGAATTGATTGTCCTTGGGTGTTTGGTTAAATAAAAGGTAATTTACGAGGCGCCCCCATCCTCCATAAATTATTCAAAAGGAAATAGCCATTGATGGATCTCATTTTCAGCGAATAAAAAGAAGTTGGTTAGAGAGCAAAATATATACTCGTATATTGAAGAAGCGAGGAGTGCCAACCTATCTGCTGCAAGGACATTTAGATGAATGTTGTTGGAGAGCTTCAAAAGAAAAAGATGCGGAGCTGTTCTTTGAAATGTTGCAAGACATACAAATCGTATTTACTACTCAATAAAGTATTACTCGTATTTTGATATATATTTTTAATTATATTATTTTTCATCATGGACGCATATATTTACTATTGCACTTTTTCTCAGATATTTTATCAGGTATTTTTAAGTAGGATTCATACTACAATAAAAACTAATCATTTATTTTAAGGTAGGCATCATATAAAAGCCTACTGGTAAGAATCTTGCTACAATAGCACCCTGAATATTTGAATAAAAGAATTACATTATAATTAATATCTTTTATTCTTTAGTATATGTGAATTAAATATTTTTCTATCATGAAATGAAGTTATTCTTTTATCCATTTTATAGTGTATTATTAAGAGGTTAAAAAGAACAATTAAAATAAACAAAATTAAAATTACCATGTGTCTGTCCATTCGACTAAAGGTTCGGTGAAATATTGGTCGGTGAAATGTTTGCTGGCCATCTTTTCGGCCACGAGACTGACGCGTAAGAAGCTTGGAGAGTACAGGTTGTTTGTTTTTGTTATCGGAAAGGATGCGGTCGGTGTGGCAAACATTAGCAGATTTTAGAAGGGTGCTGTAGGAGTGAGTGGCAAGGGTAAGGGTGAAGAAGGCAGCAGCTGTGTTTGTACAAATATCACAAGCACAGGGAAAAGAGCGGAGGGAGACATTGAGGTCAAATGAATGAGTCGTAGAATTCGTTGGTGGTGTTAGGGGGAGGGGGGCAGGTTCATTTGTTCATGATCGATGAAGTAAAGCCAACAATAACGAGATGGGGCGTGAGGGGGAGGGTAAGCGAAGGTTGAATGTAAGGGAGGAGGGGGGTAAGCGAAGGTTGAGTGTAAGTGTAAAAAACAGAATTGAATATGGAAGTGACCAGATATTGCCATCAAAATATTCATTATAGTGATGCTATAAATTGGAAAGGAGGAAACGACATGGTCAAGTATATTTCCATGTATCTTGGAGGGAGAGTTAAGTTCGAATATGCTCAGAAATCATAGATGTGAATTAATAAAATGAGGAATGTTGAAATTACCAATAGTGATCAAGGTTGGGGAGATAGAAAAAACCTGGTTTAGAAATTCACTAAAGGATTCAAAAAAGCTGTCTGATTGGTGACCAGGCCCAGGCAGTCAGTAAATAACCACAATATTGAGAGAAGATTTGAGATCCAAGAAGAAAAGAATAAGTTTGAATGAGTGAATTGAGCCGATTCGCCGTATCCGAGACGCCACGGAGAGTGTCGTAGAATGACTCCCGACGATACCATATATTACACTATTCGTTGAGGGAACTTCCTTAATTATCTTTAGAGTGCGTTTTACTGTCTGGCGGCCGATATTATGTATCTTCAAAATGCTTAAGAAGTGGAACTGAGCTCAAGGATAATAATATTGCTATCATTAATAAAATAGAGTTTTATTAATAATAACTATCAGCAAACACAAAAACGGAAAATATTGACAAACAGAATGGAAAGGGTCGTGGAGACTCGGGCTAATCCAAGGATTTAAGGGATCAATAAAGGTAAAACAAATATGGAGTTAAAGAGATGGGATGGTTCGATAAACCATTTAAAGCACAGGATAGAATTGACAAATAAGGGATTAATACTCAAAAGGTGACGCTTGGCTTACGTAACTTCATTAGGGTGCAGTGGAAGGTACTTGAAGGAATATTCGGTCCGCTGGCGAGCTCCAGCCGAAGGGGGGGGATAAAAGGATCCTGACGAGGCGTCTTGGAAAGGAGAACCGTTACTCGACGAACGGCTCGACGAACAATGGCTGTTCTACTTTGTTCTCTTCTGAACAAAGGAGGGGGATGAGAACCGTCTCTTGTCTACGGGCTCAAGAACAATGGCTGTTCTAATGTTGTTCTCCTTGAACAACAGGGGGGGGTGAGAACCGTTTCTTGGCGAAGGGCTCAAAACGAACAATGGCTGTTCTAATGTTGTTCTCCTTGAACAACAGGGGGGGGATGCCTTGGGGACTTGGCGTCACTAAAGGCTCGAACCTTTGGCACTCAAGGAATATTGTCCTCCTTCTGGACAAGTGATGGTGAATCTCGAGGTCGAGGTCCCTTGGCGCACAAAGGGAGAGAGGGTCGTGGTGATGTTTCGCGACGAAAATCTGGATCTCCAATCTGATCTTAGTGGTAAAGTTTCCATATAAATAGCCAGGACATCTCCTTGGCGTGGGGGAGAATGGGGTGGAAGCTTCGAGGGAACGCACAGCTGGGCCGGAGAAAAATGCCTTATCTGTCCATAAGCCTAACTCGATCTGGCGAGGTCGGCGTATGGGGGCGAACGGGGGGGACGATAACCTCCTTGTTTAAACATTGACGTCCGGTAGCTGTTGATAAGACTCCAAGCCTCGAATCGAAGATGCACGTGGGCCTCCTCGAGGTTTTAACTAATATGGGATAGGAGTTGAATTTAACACAGATTCAACTCGTTCTATCACAGAGAGGATGTCGAGGTTATTATCTCCGGGGTTCCTAGACATTTAGGGATGTGCGGGAAATGAGTGCGCTGATGAGAGCGCCAAACAGTTGGCAAGGAGTGGGCGATTGGACCAGCGTTTCTCTTTTCCCACCACCGACTACATAGCAGGAATCAGATCATCTATTCGCGCTCCCAGGTAAAGAAGGTGAGCGATGGCTGACAGCAACCTAAAGTTGTGTGGCTTTGTGCCTTGACTGTTCCCGTGTAAATAACCCCTTCATGATTTGACTGTTTACGGTTTCACGTCGCTTTCTGTCGTCTTTGAATTAGACACAAGTACTGGACACACCACCATTAGATTGAACGCCCCCCTGCACCTTGCTGCGACGACTGCCTGGTCACCCAGACTGTCGGGCACATTCTTGTAGAGTGTCCTAGACTAGGGGATCGTTCCGCACGTTACCTGTCACGGTACCGGGACGAGCGAGGTCGCTACCTCTTGTGTCCTGTACTCAGGATGGATTCGTGTTCACCTAACTTCGAAATAATTAATTTGGGGGAAAGAGGCTGGGTCTCCCTCCAGCAACTAATCATGCGTTGTCATTTGTTCCTTTTGTTTTTGCCTTAAATGTTGTTGCTTTTTGTCGTAGTCTGTTTTTATTGTTTTTTATTCATAATATAAGTTAAGAATGAGCTACTAAGATTAAAATCTAAAATCTAAAAACAGCAGCCATGGTTAAATTTTTATAAATTTTATGAACTTCGCTAATTATAATAATTTTAAAAAGTAACTAAATTTTCCCCCTTTTCTGAACTTCACCATTTGTAATTCTTTGGGTTTTCAAAAATTCACAAAATTTCGATACTTATATTTATTTCTGAACTTCACCATTTTGGTTTTTGATATTATAAAATAATTATTAGAAATAACTTTGATAAAAAATACATAAGTCATAACCAAACTAAGATAAAATTATTATTCAAATACTCAAAAAACTCCCCTTCTTAAATTATAGAGTTAGTGATGATGATGATGATGAAGATGATAACAGTTTTAACAATATTTTTCTCTTCCTTAATTATGATGACGTCAGAGTGAAGCATTTTTTGTAAAAAAATGGCATAGTGACGTCACATTGTCTACGTGATTTGGCCCGATTTTACCTCTTCACCTCTTTCCACATTTGATTCTGTTTGGGATTGGGCAGCTTTGCATTATTTTGCAGTGGATATGAATTATATTTTGAAGACCTCGTAAAAGAGGTTCAAAGTGCCCCTAATCATGCATTGGATCTTTTTTTTCGAACACGGTGTAATTCACAACTCTTTCACCTGTCGCAAATGTGGGGTGAAGATTAAGGCATTTTCCCTCAGATCACCATTTTGTTGCCCCCAAAAGGTAGGGGGTAATAAAAAGCACCGCCGGCATTGTAGGTTTACTCTCTGTCAATTTGCAAGCACATTCTAGGTTATTTATTCCTATCTGCTCTTCATTTTTGGTTGTGGTGAGGCGAAATTCGTTTTTTTGTCTGTTTTTGATTTGTTTATACTACGAGTTAATAAAAAACTTTAGGTGTGTAGTGGTACGACTTCCCACCAAAAAAAAAGGAGAGCAGATTTAATCAAAAGACAAAAAATACTTCAGGATGAACCCAAAATAAAGTATCAACTTTTGTAACAGTAACGTAACCGAGATGTGTGTCGTAAGGTGACCGTGAAGAGGGCATGCCAGAAAATCGGGATACAGATCCCAGTGCGAGGGTTGAATGAACAAAGTCGAGTGCGGTTGGCCTAAATAATCAATTCTTAGAGGTTCTGGGATTAGAGAAACTAATGGTAGAAAAATATATAACTTTATTATATACGAAGAAAATATTAATTGCACAAGTAAATAACTGACAATAAATAAAATAAGACCCTAGGTACCAAACGAGGGACGGGGTACAAATGACTCGACGGGTACGAGAGTCCGAGAGAGGATGCACGGTGATTGCTTCCAGAGAAAATGGGAGAATGCAAATATCAGGGAGACTCACGTAAAGCCTAATTGACCAGAGGCTTGGATACGGCGCATAAACGGGGCGCTGCAAAGTTGAACTTGCAAGATTCCTTCCTCTTTAACATCACTGAGAAATAAGTGAGGGAGTACTCCGGTCGTTGAATGAAGTCGATATCCGAGTGATAGATGCCTATCCGTGTCTATCGTCTGTCGGCGGGAAATCTGGCCTTAGATACGAGCAAGGCTGGGTAGAGATGACACGTCGCGTTCGAAGATGGAAGCCGTTGAGAGGCAAAGCAGTGTGTACGAGACTGTACGTGGCTGCTAACCAAGAAAGGGCTTTTATGGTACTGCTTTCTCAAATAAATGAATGAATGATATATATAGAAAGGACAGAGAGGGATCACTGTGTAACACATGCGAACAGGCAGTCGTAGAGAAAAAGGGTGCGGAAATAACTTGAGAGGGGATAGAAAGAGTTGATATGTCGGTGGCTAGAGACCGATGCGTGGTGTGGTTGGGTGGGTCTCGAGGTGTTCGTTACTGGACGACGGTTGGAGGGTGTTCAGGAAGGAGAGCGTTTCTGCTTAGTCGGAAACGCGTTATTCATGATGCTTTTAACTTATGCGAAGAACAGTATGGGTTGTGGGTGGTCATGGGCTGCAGAGTATCGCGGTCCCATCGCATACCATCTTGCATGTAGTGCGGTGCATAAGGGGTCTCTGGCGAGTTTCCCGAGTTGTATTCTGAGTCTGGTGTGAGCGCATGTGTTTAGGGGTGCAAATTTGTTGTTGTCGTGTTTTGTGGACATTCTCGTGTACAAGGGAGAGCGGCAAGCGCGCTTCAGAGCAGAATTCTGAATGCGCTGAGCCTACTGCTGCCACGTTTCACTCGAAACTACGAGTGACAGTGGGGTGTACGCGAAAAGAGATCGCACGAGTGTTTTGTATTGGTGTAACTAAAGTGTTTGCCCGCAGCCTTGTGTTTGCACGTGCGGCTCTTGCTTGTGTTATGTTCTGGTGTATATTGAACTTAAGGGTCTTGTCAAAAGTTACCCCAAGGATATTTGTATGTTGTGTGTAGTCGAGCCTTGTTGGGTCTAGATGGTTTATGTCTGGTGTGTGCGAGAAGATTTGTAAGTTATGCATGAAGTGATCTTTTGCGCCGAAGAGTGTCATCTGTGTCTTCTGAGGATTCGTGCCAATCAGCCATTTATCCTCGTATTTTGTCTTAGCGTCTAGTATTATTTGTGTGTGGAGCGCGATCTCGTCTGGTCCACGGCCGCTGACGAGAATGGTCTCGTCATCGGCGTAGGACACTGTGTATGTGTGACAGCAGTTTTTGTGTACATGATGTAAAGTGTGGGTGCAAGTACGCTTCCTTGGGGAACGCCTGAGCGTGGTGTGAAGGGTTGTGAGAGGGTATTGTTGTATTTTATGTGGCATCTCCGTTCAGTGAGTTAGTGCAAGGGAAGCCCTCTGGTGCAGAGAGGTAACTCCGTATTGTTGGCGAGTTTCCAATGGAATCCCTCGTGCCACACTTTATCAAAGGCCTTCTCCACGTCCTTGCTGAGAGAGAGTGTCTTTTGATGTACCTGGCGTTTTTTCTGTATCTGTCATGAAGTCACCCCGCCTGAGTGGACCGGCCCCTCCTGAACCCATATTGGTGGGGGAAAACCAGTCACTCTCTTCCAGGTAGTCCCGTAGGCGGCAGTTGATTATACGTTCAAGTATTTTGTCTAGGTGCTCTTAAGAGCAATAAGCCTGTAATTGTTTGGGTGTTCGGGGTCCTTGTTCGTTTTGAGTAGAAGCATGTTGTGAACGACTTTGGATATTTTGGGGAAGTGGCCTGAGATTAATGAGGCGCTGAGTAGGTGTGTAAGTGTGTGGTATATGTTTGCGGGGAGGTTGTGTATTAGTGTGGCTGGTAGCCCGGAGGGGCCGTGTCGTAGAATGGCCCT
This sequence comes from Ceratothoa steindachneri, assembly GCA_963969495.1. Taxonomy (NCBI): domain Eukaryota; kingdom Metazoa; phylum Arthropoda; class Malacostraca; order Isopoda; family Cymothoidae; genus Ceratothoa; species Ceratothoa steindachneri. The sequence goes on along the minus strand of OZ018325.1, from coordinate 41,589,886 downwards.
TTTTGTGATCACTCCTCACCTGATACCACTTTTATCTAGGAGAATGCCCCTTTTTCATCTCTCTACACACAAACCGCTTTTATATTGGTATTCTTTGTGGTCGTGATATACTTCTTTGATGAAATAGGCTTTGTTCTAAGAGTGCTAACTAATATTGTTATTTTAAAAAAGAGCCGTTGGGAACACGTAAGGATATAGAGAAACGCACAAGAATTCCCCAAGTAAACTTATATTTTAAATTTAACAATTCACTACACCAAAACTAAACATGAACCACAGAAATACTCCGAATATTAAAATACACAAAAATTAATTCAATTAGTTTGACTCTCTAAAATTGGCTAAATTCGATACGCACTTTAATATACAAGATTTAGGCTTATTGACTCTACTGGAGTTTAAATACCTCAGGAATGTTATTGACTCCACGACGCGTGCCTACCGGTCAGAAGGTGGTGGTCGAGATCACGAGGTACTTTTGGTGAGGGTAGCAGATTGGGGTCCACACGGTATTCAAGGGGGGTTCTTCAAGGACGAGAACAATCACGCTGCTTTAGGCGGCATCAAAGTAGGCGTGGTCTCTCTGGCGAGAGTAAGTCGAACTTGGTGTTCTTAAACCAAGTTAACTTGGAGTTCGGTGTGACCACCGAGTAACGAGCTCGAGGGGAAGCTTTTCTCCTTCGTTACTTAATTCCTCATGGGCGAGGACTGAACTCGGGAAGGGTCTTCTTCAAAGGCGAGGATCGAGAAGGGGGGCTTCTCTGACGAGAATAAGTTAAACTTGAATAAGTTAACTTAAAGGTCGGTTTGGCAACCAGGAACTAGCTCGAGGATGAGCTTCTTCTTAGTTCTAGCCTTCCTCAAGGGCGAGTATAACGGAGGGAGGTTTCTCTGACGAGAATAAGTTGAATTTGGTTTCTCAACCAAGTTAACTTATGAGTTTGGTATGGCCACCGAGTAACGGGCTCGAGGGGGAGCCTTTTCCTTCTTCTTTTCTTAATTTCTCAAGGACGAGGAATACCTCTGGTGTTTAAGATGCACCAGGATATGAGGAGTCTCTCTGACGAGAGTAAGTTGAACTTGAACAAGTTAACATAACGTTCGGTTTGATAACCAGGGACTAGCTCGAGGATGAGCTGCTTCTTAGCCCCTTAAGGTAGCCCTGCCTCTCTTGCAGGGGACTTCGTAGTCTTACGACCCAAGTATTCTACCTGTCTAGTCTCGGTAGCCCGATTTCTTACTTGAGGTGACATTGAATATCCCTCTCGTAGGGGAGATCTTGCATTTTAACCTTTAGGCCTTTCATAGCAACGAGTGGCGAGGCGCTGAGGTTATGCGCTTGACCCGAGTTGCCTGGCCGGATGCTCTTGCGGTTAACATCTCGGGTCTCCACTAAGAGAGAACGGGTGGCTGACGATTCTCCTACAGGCCGATGCAGGTTTTGGTGTTGGTTTAATGAAGTGTTTTGTTTCCTTAACGGTGATGGGAGTGGTCAGTGTAGATGTGTAGTCGAGCAGCTCCATTCGTATCAGGGGGGCGAGCCTTAGCTTGTGAGCTTGGGCGCGACATCACTGCTGGACTTCCTGGAAGTGCTCCTGCGCGTGTAGTTTAGGTGGGTTGTGTGTATGTACTGTGTCCCAGTTTGACCTAAATGCGTCGAGGATGTCGTGAGTGTTTGGTTGTTTACTTGGAGGGTGATGAGTTTGGGTGGATCAGGGCCCAGTAACCTTTTTACACGCCGCCAGAAAAAGGAGGGGTTAGTGCAACGAGTGTCGTCCGCGATGCGGACGACCTCTCGCCACTGCCTGTTCCTATCTAGCTGCACGCACCGTAGGATGCATGCATGCAGTTGATTGATGTTGTGTTGTCGTCTTTCTCAAAGCTTTTCTCAAAGTATTTATACTGCCTCGGAGAAGGCGGTTCGCCGGGGGGCCCCCCAAAGGGAGACAGGGGTGTAAATTAGACTTGGCGCGGGGGGAGGGGATAGTCTCGCCAGCCTTACATCTTTGCGCAAAATTCCTTGGCGCCATGGGTTCTAGGGAATGGGGGAGGTAAACCTTCTCTCTCTGACAATGTGACAATAACATAGAGCTATGCCGCAAACCGTATTTGCGAGATTTAATTCATAAAATTGCTCGTAGTGTCGAAATCTGAAGAAATTTCAACTGTTTAAATTTCTTTGGGAATTGGCGCATGGGTATTTGATCCGGTGAAAGTACGCTTAACAAAATGGAGATATTATCACAATTCACACCCGAAATTAATATTAAATGAAACACCAATCACAGGTTTAACTTAAAATAGGCGAAACACAAAGGAAAACAATTAGAATGGAATCGAGAAAAAACCCTGGAAAACATACTTAGTAGCTAAGACGAAATTCGCCGTATCAATTAAACGTGAATCTTACAAACAAAGAAACAACTTTTGGCACCTACAAGGAGCCCCTTTCTCCATACTTGGATGAAACTGCCTCTAATATTTGTAAGTTATTTAAACATTTTTTTAAGAAAGATTTATCGAATTTAACCCCATAATTTCTGTATTAGGAGCGCTGACTACTTCCTGTGAAAAATTGTCCCAGCCTTGAACGATGCAGTTGCTGAAGGAAAATCTTCCCGTTGATGTTTTGAATTTCCACTTCTTCATCTTTTTGTCGTGTCCTCCCGTCGCAGTCACGCCTGTCAAATTAAAAAAAGATTTTCTGCAGTATCGGGGATCTTCGTCAATATTTTATTTCTATTTGGTCTCCCCCTTTTCTTTCTATGTTCGAGGGAAAAGAGATTGAGTTTTTCTAAGCCGATTATTGTATCTAAGATGTTTTATTCTCCTCATCATTTTCGTATAGCAACGCTGTACTTGTTCTATAACATAAATATCTCTACCTAATTGTGGAGACCAAAATGGAGCAGCATAATTTAATATAGGTCTAACTAATAACGTGTATAGTTTTAACATCCAACATTTTTTTTCAATTACGTATTGAGATGGAATTTCCACGACGGGGCGCTCATATCAACGAAAGACGCATCCAATCCTTGGGTTGCTGAGTCTCAGATCGATAGACAAATGTAAATAAGGGAAGTCGACAATTCAGATCTTTAGCTTCGGTACAAAGCTTGGCTCTGAAGGACGGGTCATTTGGCCCGAGTAGACAATGCGAACTTACTTTAAAATAAAAAAATAAAATATGAGTTTTGGCATTGATATATGTTTTAGATAGCGTTTTTTTTTAATATATGAAATTTGCATCCACAAACTTAGAGGAAAAAGTTAATAATGAGCATTAGAGTGAAAATTCAAACTGCTATAAATAAGGTAAGTACAGGGTCATTTAAATGACATGAAGTTCAATATAATACAAAATACAAAAAATACTCCTGTTGTATCAGGAAATAAAAAAAAAATATATACTTACATGTTTGTAGACAAAAAAATGGGAAAGGAATTAACCATAGAAAGAACAAATCGCACATTCGCTTGTTGGTAATTTAATTTAATGTCCAAAATAACTAAATTTCCATAGATTTAGAGAAGTATAAAAGAAAGCGAATTTTTTGTTAGGATTTTTCGGAATAAATTTCAATTAAAATCAAATGATATACCAGTATTAGCGTAATTGGGTCTATTCAGTTCAATAATGCAACACTTGAAAATGATATATTTAAAACTTTAACAGATTCAGCGTTGAATACAAATGCATTATAGATTTCAGCATTAAATACAATTGGATAATAAATTTAAACGTCCGTTACCTATGCGGTGTAAATTTCAACGTGGGATATATTTTAATTGTACATTTTAACGCCGCGTGCATTTGCGTTAGATAAAAATGGATTGTAAGTTTCTACAGTGGATAATATTGCATTGTAAATTTCAATGCCGACTACAATTGCTTTATAAATTTCATCGTCGGATCAAAATGAATGGTAAATTTCAGCTTCAAACTCAAATGCATTGCAAATTTCAATGTCGGATACATACGAGGGGCGGTCAATAAGTTTTGCGAATCGGTAGGGCAAAACAGAGGAAGGGGGATGGCTGTTTGTGGGCGTGTTAGGACAAGCTATGACAAGTCAGGACCTGCAGCTGCACGCTCCTGCCTCGTCTATTTAAGAAGCAGTAGCTGATCGCAGATCGTTAGTCACAAATTTTTTCACAATAGAGAAGGTTGAGCACCGCGCAGTGATCAAATTTTTGACCAAGGAAGGCAAGAATGCAAAAAAGATCAATGAACTCACGGTTGAAGTGTACACCGACACTGCCTCTTCCTATGCAACCATTGCTCGCTGGAATAGGGAGTTCCGCCATGGTCGTGAGCGCCTCGAAGATGACCCCCGTCCAGGACGCCCGTCAGACGTGATCAACGAGGACAATGTGGCCCGTGTGGAGAGGAGGATCCTCGAAAATCGACGGGTGAAGGTTGAAGAAATCGAGCGAGAACTTGGAATATCACATGGAAGTGTTATCAACTTAATCCACAACAATTTGGCCATGACCAAGGTCTCTGAACGTTGGGTCCCTAGAGACCTCACGCCCAATGATCGACTTCAACGTCGTCAAAGTCCACAAGGCCAGAGTTGCACAAGCTGCCCTGCGCGAGTGCGGATTTGAGGAACTCAACCATCCCCCCTACAGTCCAGATCTGGCCCCTAGCGACTACTTTTTATTCCGCCAGCTCAAGGCTGCACTACGTGGACGCCGGTTTTGGGACGATGAAGATGTCCAGCTCGCCGTTCAGGAGTGGATTGAACAGCAGTCGGGAGATTTCTGGTTGTCGGGAATTCGAAGCCTCAGGGACAAGTGGCGCAAGTGCATTCAAGTCGAGGGTAGTTATATTGAAAAATAATAATACACTTTTCCTCATATCTTCTTTCCTTATATCCGAATTGCAAAACTTATTGACCACCCCTCGTATGTATTCTAAGTTTCCACTTTGGAACCAATGGCTTTGTAAATTTTAGCCTCGTATACAAATGAATTTTAAACTTCAGTGTCGAATACAATCGAATTGTAAATTTCAGTCTCAGATAAATTAGAATTGTAAATTTCAGCGTCGGTTACAAAAGCTGTGTTGAATTTCAACTTAGTATATAATTGAATTGTAAATTTCACGCCGCTTAAAATTGACTTTTAAATTTTAGTGTTCGATAAAAATGGATTGTAAATTTCTGCATCGGATGATATTGCATTGTAAATTTCAATGCTGGCCTCAATTGCATTCTAAATTTCAATGCCCGAAACAAATGCATTAAAAGTTTCAGCTCCGGATAAATACGCATTTTAAATTTTAGTGTGGGATTCAATTGTATTGTAAATTGCAGCACCGGAAACAAAGTCTGTAAATTTTAGCGTCGTATAAAATTGAATTGTAAATGTCATGTCCGGACACAATTGCAGTGTAAATTTCAGCGTAGGAGATATTTGGATTGCAAATTTCAGTGTGAAATATATTTACATTGTAAACTTCAACGTTAGATACAAATTCATTTTAAATTTCATCGTGTAATACAATAAAATTGTATATTTCAGCGCCGTAGATAATGTACTCTAAGTTTTAGCGCCAGATATAAATAAATGCATTGTAAATTTCCACGTCGGATGAAATGGCATTGGAAGCTTCAGCGTCGGATACAAATGCATTGTAGATTTCGGGGCTAGATACAATTACACTGTAAATTTCCAGGTTGAATTAAAATGCAGTTTAAATATTTGCGTGGGATAAAATTGTATTGCAAATGTCAGTTTCGAAGAAAAATGCACTGTAAATTTCAGCAGCGGATATAAATACATTGTAAACTTCATCATTGGATACAATTGAATTGTAAATTTTAGCGCCGCTTGCAATTGCATTATAAATTTCAGCGTTGGATAAAAATTACATTATAAATTTCAACGTCAGATTAAATTATAAATTTCAAGTTCGGATACAATTGTATTTCAGAATTTCAGCGTCGGAATTCTATTTTTATAAGTTTCAGCGTCAGATACAAATGCATTGTAAATTTTAACATGGGATACAATTGTATTATAAATTTCAGCCCTGGATATAATTGCATAGTAAATTAAAGGGTCGGATAAGAATATATTGTAAAGCTCAGCATCAGATACGAAGGCATTATAAATTTCAGCGTGGGATAAAATTGAATGGTAACTTTCAGCGCCGCTTACAATTGCTTTGTAATTTTCAGCCTCAGATAGAAATCAATTGTAAACATCAACGTTGGATATTATTGAATTCTAAATTTCCCGCCGCTAACAATTTAATTTTAAATTTCTGCTTTGGATAAAAATGCATTATAGGTTTATAGAAATCTATTGTATTGGAAATTTCAATGCACGATACAATTTCATTGTAAATATCAGCGTTGGATACAAGTGCATATTTTCAATTTCAGCTTTGGATACAATCGTATTGCATATTTCAGCCCCGTGCGCGCCAACTACTGCCTGGGACGTTAGATAACTCAATTAAAAAAAACCCTCCAAAAAACACTAATGCTCTTGTCCCTTCCAGGTCTACCATTACGTTCGTTTCCTCAATACTAATCATTCTATGAGTGATTGGGGGTGGGAGCTGGTCGATGACCACTATGGTAGCGATCGCTTTCTATTTATCTATGATTTTTTGGGCCACTACCGCCTGAAAGACCACTCCTGTAGTACTTAGAACAAGCACTATTATCCTTATTTGTTGAAATGAATGATTTCTCTATCCCAGTCGAAGAGTTGAGGTCGGAGGATGAGGCCGTTGAGTTTTTCTCCTGCAGTCTCATTGCTGTGAGAGTAACTATTCCTAGAACGTCTGGTCGTTTTCCACACCAACGAGTTCCTTGGTACTTATCCGAGTGCGAGACGGTGTTTAGACAAAAGCGTTATTCTTACATGCATTATTAGCGCCGCCCAAACGATTTCCCTCGAGCTTGGACTATGTTCCGGTATATTTCGAAGCTCGCCGCCACTCACCCCGTCGGGCATACGTGTCTTCACCTAACGTGAAGATTCCTGTTGTAGGGGTGTTGAAGAGGGTCCAAGGTTTTGGGGGCAGGTTCTCGTAGGATCTACCTTCCACTTCTCCAGAAGAACAAGACTAGAATCTTGGACCATGCGTCCCCTGAGGAATCTTTCGCGACTGCTTTCTTTTCATTTTCCAGCCCAAATGCTGCTCTGCCAGCATTCAATGTACTTCCTGATGTCGCTGAAGACAGAAGAATGGGCCTCACCTCCAGAACCCTCCAATAAAGGGTTTAAATTGAATGAGTTGCGTTCCGTTCTCGGATCATGAGCGGACACCAGCCTTGGTTTGTACGATGTCCTTTATGCATTGTTTTGACAACTAAATGAGCGAGGTATGACATTTCTGCTAGATTTTTTCAACAAGTTTGGGCAAAGGGTACTCTGAAAATCTCCTGACAAATAGTTATAATTTTCGCTTTTACAAACCGAAGAGAGATAACTATATCCCGGATGATTTATAACCCATTTTTCTAACCTCCTGCGTTGGCAGATTGATGGAGAAATTGATAAATATTAGATCAGCCTTTTTCCTGGATAGCGGAGGCCACCTGTTCTCTGTAGAGTTTCAATTCACGTCGGACGCTCTGCTCACCAGGAAAAAGCTGATTGCGAGGCCTTACTTCGTAGAAAGCACGAAACCACGGTGTTTTTTGATATGGAAAAAGCCTATGATACCCCATCTTGATGCGGTATCATAGAGACTCTCCACATGATGTGAGCTAGGGGACGCCTCCTAATCTTTATTTCTGAATTCCAGGTAGGGGTAAGGAGAGGCCTCTCTATCCCAATTAAGGAGGAAGAGGGTATCCTCAGTGTCCCTCTCTTTGTCTTGGGCATCGACGGTATCCTATCAGTGGTGCTGTAATTCTGGCTATGCCATTCATGGATGACCTTGCGATCTCTTTTGGTACGGCCTTGATGTCAACTCTGAGCGTCGAGTTTTGGTCTACTGACCAGAAGTCGCGTGCTCTCACTTATTCTGGTTTATGACCTTAATACTTTCAAATATTCCCGGACTAACCTTGAGAGGACAATGGTAATTATATCATTCGGAATAGAATGTAAAACAACATAAGGGTTTCAAATTTCGTTAGTATCAGCTGAATAGTTATGATGTTATTCGTAAAGGAAAACTAATTCCCGGGCTAACTTAGGGAGGGCATTAGCAATTACATCACTCGAAAGAGAATATTAAATAACATAAGTGTTTCAAATTTCGTTAGAATAAGCCGAATAGTTATGATGTTATTGCCAAAACAAAATAATTCCCAGACTAACCTTAGTAGGACTTTGGCAAGTATATCATTTGAAAGAAAATGTAAAACAACATAAGTGTTCAAATTTTGTTAGATTCGGTCAAATAGTTAGGATGTTGTTACGAAAGAATTCCCCGGCTAACCTTCGGAGGACTTTGGCAATTATATTATTCTAAAGAGAATGTAAGACAACATAAGGGTTTCAAATTTCGTTACAATCGGCCGAATAGTTATGATTGTTGTAAGTCAGGTTAGATCTCTTGACCTCTGCTCTCTTCCTTTAACTCGGAAGAGAACGCGGCAAGCCTGCAGGACACTGCGATTTGCCTTCCCCCGAATAATGCACTTTAAACGTGTGTTGCACAAAATCAAGTAAGAGTTTCTATTTTCCTTGGCCGAATTAAATCAACTAACTAGAAGGTTCTAAATAGCAAACTGGATGGAACAAAATAAACTTTACTACTGTACAAACAAAAATAAAATAATAGATACAACATAGAAATAAAAAACAAAACAAAACTAAATGAGGAAAAGATTTACACACGTCAGCTCCAGGCGGAGACGTGAGCACGTACACACAAACGTCCTCGAACGACAAAAGGAAAACTGGATCTGCCGCCCGAGGATTTTTGTGCCCGAGAGAAGGGCTTTACTTGGGGAGGGGGGGGGGGAGTACGTGTGTCGAGATCGATTGCTTTTCAACGGTACAGATGGGTTTGTACTTGGTCGATTAGTACTCGGCCTGCTTAAAGTTATGAAGGAGAATACAACCTGTCTTCTAACAACCACTGCTACCCTCGAAAGGTGGGATCGAGGGAGTATTTCACCGTGGAGAAGCCGAGTCGAATACAGCATGGTGGGAGTCTCCTCGTTCCCAGTCCTTATTTATTCTTATTTAATTTTCTTGTCTTCGAGCTAAAAACTAATCTTACCCAGTCCAACACTGAACTATTTATACGGGTTCGCCGGAAGTGAATGTTACCGCAGGCGCCGGAAGTGGATTTCACTTTATCTATATAGAGGCGCAGGGAGTGAATTAAGACCTTCACCCCATATCGCGGAACCTCTCGTTGTTACAATTAGGCTCACTATAGGGCGTGTTATCAATCGGAAGATACCTCAAAAAGAAGCCGATCGCGGGTTCTTTCTGTCCTACTCGTCTTCTCTCTCTATCTTTGACAATGATATTATCGCCGAAACAAAAGAAAATTCACGACTAACCTTGGAAGGACTTTGGCAATTATATCATTCGAAGGAAAATACAATTCAACCTTAGGGTTTCAAATTTCGTTTGAATCATCGGCCGAATAGTTATGAAGTTATTGCCAAGTAATTTCGTTAGAACGGGCAGAATGGTTATGATGTTATTGCCAAATAATTCACCAGTTAACTTTGGGAGGACTTTAGCAATTATATCTTTCGAAAAATAATGTAAAACAACATAATGATTTTAAATTTCGTTAGAATCAGCCGTGAAGTTTCTGGGTTGTATTATTATAGTGAATGCCCAAAATGAAACCCCTGTCTAAAATTTGGTATCTACATATGGTTGAAGTGGTGTGCGAACGAAAACAAAGACAAGTGATCACAAAAGAGTATAGATTACAGACGCCCACTTGTATTCAGTGAGTCTTATAAAGATTAAAAACTAAACTATAGGTACAGGTGTATAAAACTACCCACAAATAAAAATATGACACTTTGTGTAATTCCTTGATGGAATTTAATGCAATGGGAAAACAATGAAGCGAGCAGAAAACGGGAAAATAAAGTGAACAAAACAAAAAAAAGGATGGAAATTCACGTAGATGGCACTGATAACTCTCTAATCTTCCAAATACATTATTATTATTTCATTAAACCTTTTAATATAAATAATAGATTGAATATCTCCCAGAATTAGGTTTCAGGTAGATAGAAATTCCATAGTTTAGGACTCAGTTACACCTACATTTTCTTAACGCATAGATGAATTTGGGCTTGGATACGGTATTAAAGGATGGGAGGGGATTTTTTTAGAGGCATTGAAACGTGTCAATCGCACCATATGGAAAAACAGTTTATATATTTGATGTTCACATTTTATTTACGATTTATTCATCAAAATTGGAGCATTTTTATGGCCTTTTTTTATTGTATCTGTTTTTTTAACGAATTGTTCAGAAAATTTTGGCGCTATTGTCGATTTTTTGAAGCAGAAATTACATCAAAGCTTGCCTGTTAAATGAATAGGATAACTAATAGCTTCCCTGTTAATTGGATGGATGTGGATCGGCATAAAATACGAAAATTTAGAAAAATAAGGCAAAGGCAACGGTTTATACTTTTCATCATTAGTCTGGCGACGAGTAGTAAAAAAATCACACGCTGAAAAGCATCCATATCATTTTTCCCCAAACACGCATCTTGTAAAATAAAACTCCCAGTTCCTTGCCATCCCAAACACCCATCGACTTGTCAACTTTCTCAAGTCCTTTGTCACCCCAAACACCCATATATTTATCTAAAAAAAACAATTATTCTCTTATCCCCAAATTCTGTATCCACTTGTCCAAAAGAACAGATCACCCCCTCCCCTTTAAATACTCTTCCACTTGTCATGGAAAACCTTCATTACCTTGCCAACAAACATTCATCTACTTGTTCTAATTGTAAAACAAAACAACCAAACCTATCGCGTCCCTTCTAAAAAATACCCACCTCCTGCCTATATTCTTACCTACTCTAGCCAAGAAAATATTTCGAAATAACCTCACAATTGATTCTTTTCATCCATTCGAAGCTGCCTACTCGTTTTTACAGCTTCCCAATCCTACATATTGTTCTCCCTTTTCCTTTCACAATGGCCTTTGTTCCTTCGTCCTTGAAACCTTCAATTTCTTTCTCCCTCATTCGTTAGTCAATTTTAGGCTCTATTGAGTCCCTTTTATCTTTGCGGAAAATGTTACTGGAGGTTTATGGCTATTGCAGTCATTCTCATCCTAACCTTTTGCACTCTTTTTGCAGCTTAAGAGTGATTTGGAAGGTATATTCGATCAAAAATCAATCACACATTTTCGCTCTTTGAGGCCATTTCTACCCAAAAGCGTTAGAAAGAGCTATCTTTGCATTGCTTTCTTCTTGTGTTTACATATTTTAAATGGAACTTTTAAATTTTCTTGGCGAATGGCGCAGCTGGCAACCACTGGCAACCCAATGGTGGGGAGACTTGGCAACCTCATGCCACGCTCGCCTCGACACTCGCTGCTACCCTCGTTCCAAGCTAAGTGCCACTTTCACCTTCCACCTGCAAGCTCTCCATTCACGCAATCTGCAGCCACTTGACTTGAAGAATCAAGTAGAAATCATATCTGTCATTGGAGTCTCTTTGTATAACCAACGCTTCATAATGAAAACGAAAGAGAATTTAGGTTGAAAGTGGCTTGCGTTGTGTCATTTCAAATACCATTGCTTATCATACTCGTAGAATTGGTAATCCTTCCTCGGTTTCTCATTAACTTTAATCTACATTAGAATACATTCCAATTCCCTGTTTTCTCTTAAGCCTTTTGTTTATACTTCAATTTAGCCTGTTAAGTAATTAGTAATGAATATATAAAGACTACATTAGTCTTATTTACATTTTAAATTCATTTACATTATATATCAATAATAAATTTGTAAGAAATAAATATAAAAATAATCAAAGTAATATTTATGTACTAATAACTGAGAATATAAGAATTTTATCATTATATGCATATTATTTGGAATGCCCCTATTAACTCCAACTTTCTTGGAAAAGAAGAATGGAATGCGTTGATAAATGTATGGCTGGGACAACAGAAGGTTGAAAAATACTTATCTAGAAGAAAAAAAAGGTATGAAACTGGTGATCCACGCCAAAATGGCAAGCTTTGCAACGCCCAATACAAAACTTCTAACTGCAGTGTTTGAGCAGGAGAGTGATCAGCTTAAGGAGTTCCCTTCTAGCATGGTTCGATGTAGCTATTGACCAGCTCAAAGAAGACTACTTAAATCGCTAGTGGCTCGAAGGGTACGTAACTCTCCTAAATCTGCCTCTCTCTTTAACGAAGTGACGTCTATTAAGGGGGTTTAGGTGGTCATATGTATATATATATATATATATATATATATATATACAGTTATACACACGTATATCATTTAATGTGCGTACACGACTTTGCTACGTATAAGTATGTTCCATTCGTAAAAGTAATCCGTTAGTTACAAGGTATAAGAGTGCGATTTACTACAGGGGCCGTTAGCGTTTAACTGAGTTTACCAAGTTGCAGTTCAAATGTATATTTAAAGAATGAAAACCAAGAATATAATTTTAATGAGTCATGTGTTAACATATATATATATATATATATATATAATATATACCAACGTAAAATACAGGTAATATAAATAAAGGAGAACTCTGAGAGAATATAGATTAATGGACAATCGGGGAACGTTAATTACTCGTTAATCAGCTTTTAAATAGATTACAAATTACTTATATAGAGGGAATATTTAAATGTTGGAAAGTGGGTAGATTATCGTGAGATTAAAGAAAATGGTCGTTTTACCTTTAATGAGGTCAGATCGAGGAAGGGAGAAGGCCAGCGAACGCGGCCCTCGAGTGAATATCCTCCAGCGGGTCGATGCGGAGAATGGAGAAGGTTAATGGACGTGGCCCCAAGTAGAATATCCTGATGGGGACGAGAAGGAAGCGGAAGGGAAGGGGGGGCAGAAGAGGAGGATGGAACTTCTGCTCCAGAGAAGTACAACCTCCAAATCGAAACTCTGAAGCGACTCGGTACGAAGTCTCACACGGGAAACTGGAGATCCTTGAGGGAGGGGGGTGAGGGTGGGGGGATATGAAACGAGAGGAATCCCGGCCAATCTTTCGGGGAGGAAACGATTCGATGCTTGCTCTGAAACGAGTAAGGCTTCACTAAAAAGAGATGGGTCTGCCTGGTGAGATCCAATCTCGAGGTATAACCAAATACCGGAAAACTTGAAAAAGACACAACGACCTGAACCGAAGACGACGGGGTCTCAATCTAACCAGAGACTCGAAAACCCAGGGTATTTATATGACAGCCATTTTTTATTCTCAATCGCTGGAAGGTAAATACATCTGGCGCCTAGAGGAATTAGCGTTTTTCGCCCGACCCAGGTCTTAAATGCCTCCAATGATGTGGGCGGGAGACTGGGTAAGCAGCCTCCAAAATACGGATATTAGCGTTTTCACGGTGGGATTAAAGCTTTTAACCAACTCAACCTAATTAACTGAACCTGCGAGGCAGCTGGCAGATATTCCAATCTTCTCTTTCTTTGGACTTTCACATTACGATACGTGGAGTTAGATTTTAGAACGGAGTGAGGGAAGAAGTTTAAGGGGAAAATTAAGGTGATATTTCTCTTTGACTTCTATTTCTTTACAGTACTAGTATCGTTTTCGCAAATTGTTTTTGCGTTGATTTGCACTGTCAATCTATTTCCTCCTGAAAAATTTCCTTAATATGCGATGCAGTGATAGAAACTGACACTATTATCCGAGATACTAAGGTTTTATGCATTTTATATGGGTTTAATACAGAACTATATACAAAGTACTATCCAATAAATACCATTTATTCAAGAAAAATATACATAACACTGTGTAACAAAATTGAATTTTTTTCTTTTCCTTGGGTTAAAAGTGTTATTTCCTAATCGTTTTTGGGTCTATTAAATAAAAAAAAAGTTAGTTTTAATCCCCAAAACATTGCTTTTGTGACTAGGAGATTGAAATTTTGAATTAGCCCATTTATGGTAAATAACATTATTTTGATGCAAATTGTAAAAAAAATATCTAAAAAGTTTCAAGGGTTATGTTTTTTTTTCAGTTATTGTATAAACATGATATACTGTATTTAAAAAGTTATAGAAACAGTAATACCGTAGTAATAGCTATTATTTCCCTTATATTTTGTTTTTTTGCAACCTGGACAACAATGGAAGTTCTCTTAAATTTGATGAAAAATAAACTTTAAAGCTTTCTAGAACTTTCTAGAATTTTTTATAGGCTTGACGAATTTCTAGAACATTCTGGCAACGTAATGACTGTATAAATACAAAGAAATTCTACTCAACACATCAGTTTAACTATAACCGTCACACCGTAGACATCGTCACTCGTCATTAATAGAAACATTTGTCCCACATGACATCAAGAGGTTGTAAGCATCCGTCAGACGCATTTTGAAATGTCTGCGGCAAATTGATAAGAACAAGAGCGAAAAAGTACTCAGTAGAGAAATCTGCTAGACTGGGTGAGGCCTAAAGGCCATATTTCGGCATGCCAGTCGGAGATCAAGCCAAACCTTGGGCACCTCATTTCACCTGCGAGCTCTGCCAAAGAACTCTAGAAGGTAATATATATATATATATATATATATATATATATATATATATATATATATAAATAATGTGTTTGTTTATTTGGATATCAGCCTGTGTTTTACAGGCTGGTACAGAGGCAAAGTGAGGGCTATTAATTTCGTAATCCGACGAATTTGGAGGGAACCAACTGACCAATCAAGCAATTGTTTCTTCTGCATGGTGAATCCTTCCAAACTTTGAGCTTGCAAAAATGCGCCTGTTACATGTATCCAAACCTTTAATCATCAATTGAGCCAGTGCCACACAGTTCAGAGATCCCCTACTCATTCCTCCAAAAATAGAGCAGCATTTTTTAGAAAGGAAATGCAGTTCAGAAGAGGATGAAGTCATTGATCCAGATTACAGAGGTTTAACTGAGAAGAAAAACCAATACTACCCCGACCAAAAAGATCTCAACGACCTTGTCAGAGATCTTGGTCTCTAAAGTCCAATGCCGAGCTTTTAACTTCAAGACTCAAGTAGTGGGATTTGTTAGATGACAGTGTGCAAATATCAGGTCAGAGAAAGCGTCATCAGTGTTTTTTAAGCTTTTATACACGTTAAGATGAGCTTTGCTTTTGTCACAATGTGTCTGGTCAGTTTGAGGCAATCGAAATCGCCTGTAACCCAAACAAGTGGCGCCTCTTCATTGACAGCTCGTCCAGGAGCCTCAAAGCAGTGCTGCTTCATAACGGGAAAATGTATCCATCTCTTCTCCTTGTTCACTCAGACTCTTTCAAAGAGGAATACAGCAGTGTTAAGATCTTGCTAGATGCATTGAAATATGAAGACTACGGTTGGAAGGTTATCGGAGACTTTAAAATGGTTTCCTTCTTGATGGGTCTCCACGGCGGCTTTACCAAGTTAACTTGCTATCTTTGCCTTTAGGACAGCAGGGACACCGTAGCACACTACCATCAGCGGGATTGCTCACAAAAGACCGAGTTTAGTGTGGGGAGAAACAACGTCAAATAAGAGCCTTTGTTGGACCCTCGAAAAGTACTTTTTCTTCCTTTTCACTTAAAATTGGGCCTTATGGCACAATTCGTCAGAGCTCTAGATAAGGAGTCTGCAGATTTCAAGTATCACCAAGATTTCTTTCCTAAGCTATCTACGGCAGAGCTGGAGGCCGGGCTCTTCGTTGGTCTACAAATAAAAAAGATCTTGGAGTGCAAGGAGTTTCCCGAGAAGCTTACTAGGACAGAAAAAGCAACGTGGGACAGCTATATCGCAGAGATTCTGGGCTTCCTAGGTAAACACAAAGCCGAAAACTATGTAGAGCTTCTTGAGAACTTGGTGAGAAACTACGTCAAGATGGGTTGAGGGATGTCCCTGAAAATCCATATTCTTGACGCTGATTTTGATAACTTTTAAAACATGGGAGCGTACTCCGAGGAGCATAGCAAGTGCTTTCACCAGGATCTACTGGACTAGTACGCCGCTATTAAGGATCGTATAATGAAAATCTAAAGGGAGACTATATTTGGGGGCTGATTCCTGAAAGCAATTTACAGTATAAGCGTATATCATGTAAAACTACTTATTTTATTATTTTAATTGTCTCACTCATGTAATTATAGAATAAATAATTATTAGTTTTCTATCATGTCGTTTTGTTTCTACTTTATGGAAATGAAAGGTCAAATTCGACACTTCCTTCCAGAGCGAATAGGTAAATTTCAAATGAATATCTTTATCTTGGACACAAAAGCAAAGTTTGAAATGAATAACATAAGTGTTTTTTTATGTATTCTAGACACAAACAAATAGGTAATAACATTTGCTACTCAAAGACAAAAATTGTGTTACACAGTGTAATTTATCCCCATTTGCCCAAGAACACCACACTGAGTCACAATATGGCTTTTGAGTGGCGCGTGGAACAACGGACATGATATTCACTGCCCGTCAGATCCAAAAGATATGTCGCGAACAAGACTGCGTCCTATTTATAATTTTTAAAGCCATAAAAAACATGCGATTTGCGAAACCGTGAGGCTTTATGGAAAATCCGCCAGAAATATATGTGACATCAAAATACGTTAGTATCTTGAGACGACTCCAAGATGACATGGCAGCGTCAGTAGCATACAACGGAAGTCAAACCGAACCTTTTAACATCCTGACAGGGGTTAATAAGGGCTGTGTGATCGCACCACGCTTGTTTAACATATATGTAGTTGTAGCCGTCTACCTAGCTCAAAGAGACCTACCACCTGTTACTGACTGGATGGAGGACTATTCAACCTGCAGTGCCTGAATGCCAGAACAAAGGTTAGAGAACTAAGCGTATCTGTACTCCAGTATGCCCATGACTGCGGGATCATTGCACACTCTGTCGACGAGATGCAGGCAGCCATGAGTGCATTTAACGAGGCTTACAGAAAGCTTGATCTGAAGATGAAGACCCAAAAGACCAAAACCGGATTTAAGCCGAGACCATCAAGGTCATATAAGCTTTCTCCTATTACCGTGAAAGGAGAACAACTTGAACATGTGGAACACTTACAGTACATTGGCAGTTAGCTCTCAGCCAAAGCAAACATCGACAAGGAAGTGCAACATCGCCTCCACAATGCTGGAGCAGCCTTTTAGAAACTAAAGTCAAGGGTATTTGAAAATCGTGGTATGAGAACAAAGACAGCTCATGGTATACAATGCTATGGTCCTCACGGTACTAATATACAGTGGTGAAACATGGACCACATGCCGGCGTCATGTGAAGTCACTCGTGCATTTCTACCAAAGATGTCCCTGAAGAATCCTACACATTTCCTATGAGGAACGAAGAACAAACATCAGCGTTCTAGAAAGTCAGAGTCCACCAGTATCGAGGCTCTCCTAATGAAACATCACTTAGATGAGCGGGGCACTGCGCTCGAATGTTAGAGACAAGACTGCCTCGGCGGGTCTTGTTCTCCAAACTTCGAACTGGCACTGCGCGAGATGAGGAAAGAAAAGCGATGGAGGGATACATTGAAGTCTTAAATGAAGAAAGGCAACATTAACGTCAACTGATGGGAGACCTCCGCGAGAAATCGCCCTGGCTGGTGATGTGCAGCTCACTAGGCAGTGGAGAGGTTTAAAACCAACCGACGTGACAATGAACAGCAGCGATGAGAACGTAGGCATGCGAAAGCTGCCAATCCAACCCTGCAACAAGTTTTCCCCGGCACCATCTGAGGGACGTGTGAGAAACAGTGCTAGTCGCGACAGGGCTTTCGCGTCTATTCATCGGGAAATTTTTTGTATATAATTCCATATTCATATAGATCTAATTTCCTATGTGGGCTTTATGGTAACCAATTTGAGATATTGTAAAAGAAAAGAAATTAAGTACTGGGTAGGAAATAATTTCAAATACCATTACTCTAACATCGAATTTTCATATACATATATTGAAGTATCAAGAGACATGGGATAGCAGTATGTCGAGGTATGCTTCTGAAGACTTGCTCGGTGCAAGGGCGAATACAAAAGCACGGGCAGATAGCCTACCGTAGGCCGCCTGCGATATGCTTTGAGGCAATTAAAAAAGTGAGAAACCGCCTCCTTGATTTTGATACAAAGTGCGATTTACGGTTGACCGGGATTTATCTAATGGCTTGCCAAGTTGCAGTTCAAAGGATATATAAAGAACTAGACTCCAAAATATAATTTTAATATATATAATAAATGGGGCAATATCTATATATATACATATATATATATATATATATATATATATATATATATATATATATATAAAAGGGCGAACAAATTACTCTATACAGATAGTTAATTGTGACAATTTATAATATGACAAAGTTCAGCGGGAGGAGCAAAATTAACGTTAACTCGAACAAGAGATATTAATTACGATTGAGCGGGAAGTCAATTCAAAAGTGGATACGGGTGACGATTGTCGGGGTGTAATCAGGGGATTACAACACAAGGTCGCTTTACCTTGAAGCGTGGGGGTGATCTGAGGTGGGGAAGACCAACGGCATAGGTCTTCGAGAGGATACTTCGTAGAGTCCTAACGAGGAGGACTCGTAGATAGATAGCCCTGGTGCATGGCCATCCCTAGAGGATTCTTGACGTCAGTCTATGTAAACTTACTTCGAGATAACGAGTCGGATCGGACAGCAAAGTTTGCCTCATGATATAGGGCTAGATTTAGTACAGCTGTGCTCGTGAGATGGATAGACATGCCTGGGAAGCATGGTGTGAGAACTCGGTGTTATTAGCAGGAGAGGGGGGATCGAGGAGCATCCGAAAGCAAATACAACTGGGTCGGGGGACTCAGCGCGGGACTGCTTCCTTCTCGAAGATTCTAAACTTTCAACGCCAGGGAGCACGTGGGTTAGAGCGAAGGGGCTGAAAGGGGTATTCTGAGGGGAAGCTTCCTTTCACACTGGTCCTTCGAGGGCATCCTCTCACACAGTATGTATATAAAGGTAATAATGAACAGCGTTAACATACCGTGCTATTAGGGAAATTCCTCGACCTGTATCGGCAATGAAAAACCACCGGTACTAAGCGATCGTGACAAGCAACACTAGCTCAAATCTCATCCACATTGAGAAGCAGAGGTAATAGAGGCATATCTATCAGGTAAGTTCATCCTTTTTTAACTTGCCTGGTATATGGGAGCAAAAGATGCACCAGAGTACCCTTGTTACACCCCTATTGTACACAACGCCTCACCAGAGCTAATGACGCTGCTATTTGGACAATCAAGAACTGGCAATACGTGGCGTCGTTCAATGAGTCACTGCCTTTGGTGTTTCGGGCTGATAGTAGGGCTAGAGTGTGGTAGGGGTGGATCCCATGAAGCTACGAAGCTCAGTTGTCAATAAGGTACCATGCCGGCTCATGGATTGGGTTGCGCTGATCCGTCTGAGTTCATAATTTTACTAGTGCACCCCTAGGTTACATACTTGGTGACCATTTCCATCCAAAAATGGGCTTCATGTAGCTAAACAATGATGGCATATTCCAACAAGACATCACACTGAGTCTTCTAGTCCAATTGCCCAGAATTGGTTTGCAGAGCATTATGAAGAATTCCGATGAATAATGTGGCCACCAAGTTCAACCAACATTATCTTAATCGAGCGTTTATTGCTAGTAATAGCCAGGGTATTTTTCACATCCAAGATGCACACCCTACAAATATCATGGACCTGTGGACAGCTATCGAGACGGCATGGGAGAACATCTCTCCAGAGCTATACCGTTAAGTTGTGGAATCGAAGCCACGTCGATCTGCTCCACTTCGCCGTCCTAGAGGGTATCTTACAAGATACATTCAAGTCGCCAATCAATATTAGATTATTAATATTTTCATTTGTGAATATTTCGTACAGATTCACTGAAGAACAATCATGATAACGTGAAAACCAACGTTAATCAACATCATGAGACAAATACATGTTCGGTTTATAGCGAAGAGGATGTTATTAAAGTAGAATAGTCAATATTTCATAAATCTTTCCTAAATAATAAATCCAGCCTTATTCCGATATGATTCCACACCTATGTTACTAGTAGCATTACAAATACTAGAGATGATTCAAAAATCCAAAATTTAAGTTAATATCTTATCTCAAACCGATGTATTCATTTAACAGTAAAATTTCTTGCAAAAACATCATCGCAATTTAATACCGATAACCAGTGAAGCTTATCAAAGCATTTAAGCACCACCTTATAGTTAAAAGAAATCAAAACTTTGCCGTCTCAGTTATTTTAGAATTCATATTTTCTTTTAAGATACAATATTTTTATTTGCTCCACCTCAGCAAAAATACGTTGAGATCAGCAGCCAAAACGTTCTTATAGCAATCAAGTAAAAATGCCACAAAAACCTTCTTATAAGGTGACAGGTATTTAGGCATGTACATGTAGTTAGGTATATTGAAATGTGCTGATGGTAAGGTAATAATTATATTATAAATTTTAAGCTCGTTCTTTTAAAATGGGAAAGAGCGGCTCAAAGTTGGTCATATATATAGCTCGAAATGTATCAAAGACTATACGACGAATTTTTATCCTATCCTCTAAAATTATATTTATTTTTCTTCTCGATATAGAGAGAAGGGCCAAAGGTTATGTGTTATGTATCAGTTTATACCGAAGGGGGTGTTATCAAAGTAGAATAGCCAATATTTCATTAATCTTTCCTAAATAATAAATCCAACCTTATTTTGATATGATTCCACACCTATGTTACTAGTAGCATTATTAAATATTGACTATTCTTCTTTAATAACATCCTCTTCGCTATAAACCGATACATAACACATGACCTTTGGCCCTTCTCTCTATATCGAGAAGAAAAATAAATATAATTTTAGAGGATAGGATAAAAATTCATCGTATAGTCTTTGATACATTTCGAGCTATATATATGACCAACTTTGAGCCGCTCTTTCCCATTTTAAAAGAACGAGCTTAAAATTTATAATATAATTATTACCTTACCATCAGCACATTTCAATATACCTAACTACATGTACATGCCTAAATACCTGTCACCTTATAAGAAGGTTTTTGTGGCATTTTTACTTGATTGCTATAAGAACGTTTTGGCTGCTGATCTCAACGTATTTTTGCTGAGGTGGAGCAAATAAAAATATTGTATCTTAAAAGAAAATATGAATTCTAAAATAACTGAGACGGCAAAGTTTTGATTTCTTTTAACTATAAGGTGGTGCTTAAATGCTTTGATAAGCTTCACTGGTTATCGGTATTAAATTGCGATGATGTTTTTGCAAGAAATTTTACTGTTAAATGAATACATCGGTTTGAGATAAGATATTAACTTAAATTTTGGATTTTTGAATCATCTCTAGTATTTGTAATGCTACTAGTAACATAGGTGTGGAATCATATCGGAATAAGGCTGGATTTATTATTTAGGAAAGATTTATGAAATATTGACTATTCTACTTTAATAACATCCTCTTCGCTATAAACCGAACATGTATTTGTCTCATGATGTTGATTAACGTTGGTTTTCACGTTATCATGATTGTTCTTCAGTGAATCTGTACGAAATATTCACAAATGAAAATATTAATAATCTAATATTGATTGGCGACTTGAATGTATACACTAACAGCGGGAGATTGTGGTACGAGTTTAAGGAGATGAACTACTTTTATGCATAGACTTTCATTACTTGATTGACGTCAACAAAAGTATGTAAATCCTTATGATTTGGTAACATTTGGCAGTTGTAACTCTTCATTTCAAGAAATGTTGTACTGGAGTCTGGCATGGAGGGATTATTTCTCCCCTATTAAAGCTGTAGCTCTTGGAAGTCCGGCAAACAGGCTCGTCATCCTCACAAGGCTGTGTTTTGGATATCATCATATTGATGCAGTTGACTCTCGCATACCGGTAACTCAAAATTAACAAAAACATTTTCTCATATCCCCCCCTCCACCTCCCTCAATTCTAGTCATCTTCCGCTCCCCGCCTATGGGAAGGAAAGTAAATTCGCTACCGTCGAACATCATTCCAAAATATAAAGTTCTAGTTTTGTGAATTTTACCGAAAATGTATCTTATCTGACTCTATTATTTGATTGCTAATTCAATTTCTTTTTGCTTATTCTTTCTCCCTATTCACCCCTCTCGTGTCCTTATTTCGTTTCATCTGCTCAATCCTTTTCGCCTGTTTACCCTTGTCAGCTCATCCTTTTTCCACCGAGTCTTTTTCTCTTCATAAATATTAATCCACTGAATTAATTAACAGTTATAATTGATTTTTTGGGGGGGGGCGGGTTCTGGCTTAGAAATGGCGTTTATCAGCATTTTGTCAAGAGGTAATTACGGTGTATATGTATGTGAGAGAGGGGGGAGGGAGGAGGGAGGCGGTTTACCTCGAGAATTGCATGCGAGTTTTAAACTCTGTCTATAAAAGTTTAATCATCAAACATTTACATAAGCTAAATTCATCTTCTTTTACTTAACGCAAACATATGTCGGATGTGTTTAAATTAGAACGAGGGGTTCGAAGTCGAAAGGGCAACCTGCTAAATTAATTGATCTTTCAAGTCACATATCGGACGTATTCAGAGTAGATTCAAAACTATGAAAATAGAAATATGTGAATATAAAAATGAGCAACTGTGAAATAAGTAGGTTTTATTCAAACTATTTGATTTTTAGCATGTCTGCTCATATTTGAAACGAGTTCGGATGAAAGGTGAAATTACAAGGTATAATTTAAGGCAAAGATGATTACTATTTTTAAAAGAAAAATATGAGTCAATAATAAATTTATATTCAAGTAAAAAGAATGAGAATGCTTTGCCTTATTTATCACCACATCAAGCGGGCCATCAATGGAGACATTGCTGCGATCACGGGCCCGCACTAGCACTAGAATTTGTTAAGTTATTCATGCCAGTGATAGAACCTCATCTTCTTACCGCTTACGAGGTCGTCTTCTGGGTCAATATTGGTGTTTTCTAGTCAACTATGTACTTGTGTGATTCTAGGTAGATTGGTTCAACATAAGCAATTCAGCTTTCCAACTCCCATACATTTCAATTGCGTTCTTCTGTTAACTTACTTCATCTCGCTGCAATAAAAGAACACAAGCTTTCTTTATCCCCAAAATAAAGTTCATCTCTTAACCCTTGTAAAATTTATTTTTAGAGTAACTATAATACTGACTTGTGGTAGTCTTGTTGTAGTGACTGTACTCCTTCCAGGAATTTGATGGATTAATATGTAGAATATCGTCAGAAAATAAAGGTGGCCTAAATATATTTCATTAATTTTTATTTCTCCAGAGTCCTGAAAATAGCTTGAATCAATGTTAGTATTTTCTTTTACAGATGAGGCTTCTTTGTTTCATTCTTATTTTTATATTTATTGGTATCTTTCTACCAAGTACTGATAAACAAAGATGTTCATTCTTTTATAAGTAGGAGAGTAGGTCCGTGTAGTTCTTACTATTTATTTCTGTATCATTCCTAGTAATAAAGCATTTAGACTAATCTAATTTTTCATCTTATAGTTTATTATCGACAAATATATTGGCATTTTATATTCATTACTTCTCTGCAATAGCTGTCGAATAGTCTGTGGATGTTAAGATGCTCTATAGTTGACTTTTAAACCTACTTCTGCTAGTATCTGATTTAATTCGAGTATTTGCATTATTCTGCTGTACCTTGTTATTAGTATACTCACGTTCGTGTTCTTTAACCACGTTGTTGCTTCCTAAAATTTCAGTCCAGAAGCATTTCTTGTTTCAGTTGGTCAATGAGTATTCGATCCCTTAATTATTTATCCTGTGAATATGATTGCGAGGGTAATTTTCAGGATATTTATTTTGTTTCAGTTGTCAACATCATCAGATTTGATATCTCTTTCTGAAGTTTGTTTTCTTTTGATAATGATCTGCTTTAATCTTGGCCCTGAATATTGATCGCTACCTAAAATGAAAGAACCAATGGCAATTTATTATCATCTTCATCCTATAAACCTTTAAATGCCCTAGTAATCCCAAAGCTCGCCATCTTATTTTCAATTTTCTGACATTTCTTAGTCATGGGATACTTTGTGTTATTGCATGCCCGCAGTGGAGTAACCTGTTTTGACTGTTACACCAGGTGCCTCTAGGATCAGCGCGTCATCCTAGCCCAATTGAAAATCGGGAAGCACCGTCAGTGGTTTGACTTGAACTATTTGACGGGGCCTGGGGAAGCTGGTGCGTTCTTCTTTTCCCATTTTAGCACCCACTTATATATACGAATATTTCATTTACTTTTTAAAGACAAAGCAAAACATATATGTATCTAGGATTAAGGACTGTAGGGGTACCATGTCTACATAGTTAGCTACACAGAGTACTTGGAGGGATTGCACGTCCTCCCGGTAGAACATAAGGTAGGCTATGATAATAATAGGTGATCAACCACCCTACTCCTCAGTGGACCCGCCTATCTCTACTTTTATTTATTGCATACCTTTGTCTACCCCGTTTCCGTTTGTTCTTTATGGTTCAAAGCCTTAAGTCAATGTCGCATTTACGTCGTGTTGGGTTGTCAAAGCTCATCCTACGTCGAATATGCACGTTGAGTATCTTTAAATAATCATATTATGGAAATGAATGATCTTATGGGGACATTTTCCTTAACCTAGCAAGGCGTTGGGAGGTCTTAGTATCCATATGCCAATACTTTCTTTTTGAAAGTGTTATTATGGCCACAAGTGTAGCAAACAAAGGAATGCGCTCTGAATCATAGGGAGATCCGTCTCCAAACGCGCTTTCTTCTTCCATAGGTGTGGAGAAGGACGAAGCACCTCTTTAACCGGTGAAGGGATTCCCCTCTGACCATATGATTGCAGTAAAGTGGTTACCCAGCTATCATCCTCAGGGCTACCTCCGGGCATGCTTGCTCCCCTACTATTTTAAGATGAAGGTCGGCATGCCGGGGCCAACGACAAACATAATATTGCTATGCCCTAGTTCTTTTGAGTCGCAAGTCTGTCTAAATCCTCGACAGACACCGCAGGGTGGCAGGTTGAGCCCAACTTAAATTTAAATGGATCCAAAGATCCCTCCACCCCAGACAACAGGATCTTTCCTTGTGCGAACAGTGACTTGATGAAAAATATTCTCGAATCCAATTCCTCCCACGTGAAAGAACCTTCCGAGGTTTCCCGGCCCATGAGAACTCAAAAAGAAAAGAAAGACCTCCTCCGACGGGATAGATAAGATGGTTCACTCCCCACCCTCATCTCGTAAAAAAATTAATCCAAAATGAATCCCTCGCAGATTCAGCGGGAGACCAGACCAAGAATGGCATGTCCCAACTCGCTTCTACCTAGAGTGGAGAAGCTAAGTAAAAAAAGGTGCGCGAAGCTTCAGAGAAACCAAAGGCTCTCATTCAGGTGTTCCCCGGTATCTAGGAGCGGTCTCAAGTGATTTTTTGTTATTTGTTCGACTGATGGAAAGGGATTGTATAAAGGACATATGTTTCATCAGCGTCAGGATCTCACTAGGATACTTGGCAGAGAACCGAACCGGAGGTCTTCCGTTTCTCGGCCGGGAGCCTTCTTGCAAATGTGGCTAACCGTGAGCACGCGGGTACGATAATGACTTCTGGAAACATAATAGCTAACCGGTGATGGTAACACCACACTCTACCATTAATTTTGTAAAAAAAAAAGTAATTTACGCGAGGGAATTCGTTGATTAATCTTTAGAGGTCATCATAAAAGAGCTGGTCAAACGTATCATGATGAACCTAGAACCCACTCCTTCAATCTTTGTTCTTTCGACTGTGATATGTTTCCTGACTCTGTAGGTACTGAGTGATATCGGTACTGAGTAAAGGCATACGTGCCTCGGTTGCAGAGATGCTATCACTATAGCATCTTTGCGTAACGATTTGTATACGTGCCAATTCAGGTCAACCAGAAATCTGTGCGATCTCCGCAAGAGTGACTTATGACAAGTCTCTGTCATGTTCGCCAAATGTGTGAATTGCAGCAAGCCACACCATGCTTCTTCAAAGCAATGTAGCTTGTATCTTCTAGAGAAAGATGGC
Source organism: Ceratothoa steindachneri (assembly GCA_963969495.1). Classification (NCBI taxonomy): domain Eukaryota; kingdom Metazoa; phylum Arthropoda; class Malacostraca; order Isopoda; family Cymothoidae; genus Ceratothoa; species Ceratothoa steindachneri. The sequence goes on along the minus strand of OZ018325.1, from coordinate 41,563,636 downwards.
CTGGCCTTTCAGACTGCGCACTGAATCTCGTTCCGAAAGGTCAATGAACTTGTCCTGTTGTGCTCTGCGAAACCTAACACTTCATACGCCTCTTTTCTTGGCCCCACTGGCCAACGAGCCAGGATGCCACCGCACCCATTTGGAAGTCTTCCGAGAGTTCCCCCTTATTAGAGTGCCAACCTTAAAGAGCTGGCGGTTCCACAGGCTTATACACTGCTCCGGCTAAAACCAGGACGACCACTTCCCGCAAAGCTAAGAGGTCGCACACATATATACTCAACCTTTACTTACTCGGTATTCCAACCATTACCACACCAGCACACTCACTTTCATATATTTCTTTCACCTGTCTATTATCAGCCATTCTTCTTACATGTCAGTACCACCATGGAAACCTGTCGCTCATTACTTCAATCTCGTATTTCTTTAACTCATATATACTTTTCTTCCGTATTGTTCATCAATGCATCTAGCCTTCATGATTCCATAGGCTATAAAGTACAACTACGCACACCCTCACCTTTGCAATCCCCACCTTTTTTTTTACCTCCCACTCCATGAGTCACATCTGATGGCACTCTATTCATTCCATTTCTACGCAAACTCTTTCTTCCTTTTTATGTTCACCCCACATTAGTACGCATCTTCCAACTCCTTACAAATACATTTACCCTCTCTTCCTCACATTACATAAGCGTACTCGGGTATCTGTACGTCCGTGATAATCTCAGCCTTTACTGCCATTCCTCAATGTGCTAGGAGGAAAACTGCGATTTGTCAGTTTCGTAGTCTTTCACAACAATATTCCAGATGACGCTATGGACACTCTTTTTGATCCATAGATAATATTCTGAGATATAGATAAAAGAAACTCCCATGAATAGGAGCCCAAAGCGCGCGCGCGATATCAACTGGCATGGAATCATTGCGTGTTTGAGTTTTCTGTTGAGCGGGACAAAATGAGAAAATAAATTGAAATTTCTATACTGCATTGATGTATTTTCTGACTTCAATTTTGAAATAATTCAAATCTCCTGCTCTTTGAACGTTTCATAGGAAGACTAATAGACACTCTCTCTCTCTCACACACACACACACACTCGCAAAAACCAACCAGCAGCGAGGTAAGTGATTTTCTTAAAACAGAGAAAAATAAGGCTAAATTTGTGAAGAAATCAATATATGCACACGTATTTTACCTATCAATATAGAGAAATGTTGATAATAAAATATCTACATGAAAATACTCAGGCACACACGGATGTACGCTTCTGCCACAAATTAATACCACATTTAGGAGAGGGGGAAAAGGTAGGGAGAGGAGTTAAGAAAGGAAATTATTGCTAGACAGTTGTAGGTGTAAAGTCCTCCAGGCCACCTCTCGCAGTAAGGAAAAGGGCAATTCACTGAAGTGGAAGCCCAAAATAACCGAAAAATCATAAAATAAATGATTTTGTCTTCCTTTTTTGGAATAACTGGAAAATACGAGTGGGGACGATTCATCTGAAAAAAAAATAAGTCATCGTCAGAGCGGTGAAGTTAGGGGGCGTGGAAATGCCTGGGAAGTAGGTAACAAGTAGTCAAATAGAGATGTCTCGAACTGCTATTTAAAAGAAGGGCACACAATTTTCCCTGGACATTCCTGTATTTCGAAAAAGGCATGTTTTTTTCTAAAGTGCAAATACATAGGTTCGATTCGGATCAAGGGCTTAAATACATGTAGCAGTCTCGTCCAATTTAGTATTCCGTGTGCATTTTTCATCATAAAATTGGTTGCAAAGTGGTTTACATACCACAAGACACGTGACTCAACTGATTCTTTTATCTCTACATCTGCACCCGTATCCATCTATGTATCGGAATTAAAATGATCATATATGTATATATATATATATATATATATATATATATATATATATATATATATATATATATATATATATATATACTATTATTATGCATTATAATTATTGCGAATTAATATTAATGGATATTATTAATAGTATCATTATTGTCAGAGATCAGAGAAAGAGAGAGAGAGAGAAAGATACGCACCGGCGCTCCCTTCAATGGAGAGAGAGACAACAGACACCTGAGCGACCCTCTTTGTTTGCGCTAATGGAAGTACAAATTATGAGACGCCGTGAGACGACCTGGTGACCTCAAATGCAGCCATCGCAGAAGGACGCGACAAGTTTGAGATTCCAAAAGGTCCCATTCGGAGTCGGACAAAGTTTCGCCTCGCCGGCTTAGGAACCTTCCCGCGATCGTGCTAAAAGGACGAGACTACTCTCGTCTGCCAATGCGTCGGACCATGAAACCCACCCCTTCGGCTGGGGGGTGGAAAACCCCATTTGACCTCATTATAAATTCTCTGGCGTCAGAATTGGAAGTCAGTATCTGCCGCCTGCCATACCCTGTCAGTATCCGCCGCCTGTCCTGCCCGCCTCCCGTTGGTACCAGCTATTCGCATCTCGTTGGACTCTGCATAATTCTCGCAGAAACCCACAAGATCGTGGTATTCTCGTTAATTCACGTGAGTCTATATCGTACCCGTTTCCATCCGCTCCTTAAACGCAACGCGCCAGGTCTCGATTCATGTTTTACTCGAAAGCAAGATTTAAGTTGATCCCGTAATAGTCATTGTCAAGGGAATGTTACTTGGATTTTGCGCTAAGGAAAGGATTACTCCCTCGGACCAAATATTCGAAGTAACAGCAAGGCGCAACTCTCCTGTGCAAGTGCTCTCTCACCCCCCTCCCCCCAGTGTAAGCATTCATTGTCGGCTTCGTATAAGCTCAAGGTCATTCGAGCATCCCTCGGTCAATATTGTTCGTTTGTTGTACGGTGACCGTCCCCTCCAAGTCTTCCCCGCCCCCCTTTAGCCGCTGAGACTCGTGTACGTCTAATAATTAAATAGCTTGTTTTAAAACTCCTTTTAACCTTGTAAAATAATATTAATTTGCATATTAGTAAAGTTATTTTTGTACCCGTTTTTATATTATCCCGGAACATCTAAGATAGTCGACTGTTTGGTCAACCTACATTTAGTTAATTCGCACTCTGCTTGTATTATAAACCCCCCACGCGCATAGCCGTTCGACCTCGTCTGAGAAACGCAGAAAGGGTTAACTTGACCCTATTCTACGACTTCTATTATTAGTATAAGTTATTATTATTTATTATTATTATTATTATCCTTACGGCTATCCCCTCAACCTTTCTACCCGCACTTTATACCAGGAAGAGTGTTCCCACCTGGATCGAGTTCGGCCTGGTTACCAAAGTTTCTTGGTTTACTGCAAGCCATCCTGCGATCACCTAGCCAGAGAGTATGATAATAATAGGTCATCACCCATCCTACTCTATTTCTCTTCATCACATACCTTCCTAACCCTTTCCAAACTTGCTCTTCTCTCCACCGAGGTTCTGGTTGATCGGTGCACATTAGTCGAGTGGCAGTGTATCTCACCACCCACCGCTCCTCCCCGGCCCGGATTTGTTCCTAAATGAAGTTCGCTTTGAAGTGGTGGATTCGCATCGATTCCTTGGTCTTTTTTTCGAAAGACGCCTCACTTAGGAGATTCATATTGGCAGCCTTAGGGTCTCTTGTATCCGCGCCATGGAATTCTTCGTTCCGTGACTTTCAGTACCTGGGGTGCTGATAGGGCTACTCCCTTGGTTTTCTATCTTCTCTTTGTTCGTTCGAAGCTTGACTATTGATGTGAGTTTTATGCGTACACAGCCGAGCGTGTATTGAGGAAGGTGGACTAGATCCACCTCAACGGTCTCCGTCTGGCGACCGGTGCCTTCCGCATGCCCCCCCATTGGTAGCCTTCTTGTAGATGCTGGAGAGATGCCACACTCTCTGCGTCATGTACTGTGCATTATGTGCCTGTACGCATCAGCCTGGTGCCTCCCTCAGTATCCAAGCGCTCTCACTCCATCTACAGCCAATCTCGAAGGTGTTTATGCGGCAGAGCGAAGCAAGTCATGCCCTAATCCCATTGGGTTTAGAGATAGGAAACTCCTTCATCAGCTCAGTGTAGATCTCGGGTCTGCGTTCGGCCTTTTTTTGAGCATACTTCATGTCACGCTGGATCCGGGCTAGCTTATAAGGATGGCTCCAAGTCCCAGGAGGAGGTTTGTTTCTGCGCTGTATCCACTCTGTTTAAACTCCGCGTAGCTCTCTCCAGCATCTGTCTTCCCAGCCGAGAAAGTTGCAATTCAGAGACCGGTTTGTGATCTTTAGCGACTCACAAAGCACCCTAAGTGCTCTCGGGAAATTGGAAGCTCTACACCTCTCTAGTTCACTGTCAGTTCTGCCACGGTTGCTGCGAGCCGGATGAATGTCGAGATTATCTTTTGATAGGTTCTTGAGCATGAGAGAGTTGCGGGGAATGAGCGCGCGTATGAGGGCACCAAATAGTCTACTAGGAATGGGTGAACAGAACGGCGTTTGGCTCTTCTTAAACAGATTACATGGCAAGAATCAGAGCAGCCCTCGGGGCTGCTTGGCAAAGAAGATGGGAGACGGTTGAGGGGAACTTAAAGTTGCGTGCCGTTGCGCTGCGATGTTCCCATAGGCCTACCCCCAATGCCACGATGGCTTCAGGTTGCTTTCTCTTGCGATATGCATCACCCTTTGATGGAGCACTCGCCTGCGCTTTATTGTGATGACTGCGTTGTCCCCCAAACCTTTCGGCACATTCTTGCTGAATGTACCAGTCTGGGTGATATTTGTGCATATTGCCTGTCTCGGTATCGGGATGAACAGAGTAGCTACTGCTTGTCCCCTATACTTAGGACGGTTTCGAAAATGCAGACTTATTGGATTATCTGACTTTTTGGAGGAGATTGGCCTCCTTCATGCGCATGTTCCTGCGCTGGGGGCAGGCCCACCTTCCCCCGAACCTGGAAAGTGCTTCCTTACGGCTTTTTTTTCTTTGTTTTTAGTTGTGTTTTCATTTTTTGCGAATTTTAGAATAGCAGAGTACTAGGGGCGAATTTTAATTACGATCGCTTATGACCTTGAAGGTAGTTGCCAGTTGATTAATTAAAACTAAAAGGCCATATAAAAGAGAAATCACAACTCGTGGATGTGGACTGTCGCTTTTCATCGATGGAATTGGTTCGAACACCACCTAGTTTTCCCTTTCTTTACCGGGTAAAAGAGTATTATTTAATCCTGTTTTCTATTTCTCTCTTCATTCTTTCTTAATCTATGATTGATCCTGGTTTGGTCTTTAAAAGGACAAAAACTCTTTTAAATCACTCTTTCCTTATTTTATGCGTTATTGTGCACTTAGTCATATGTATATATACATACACGTGTTTACCTGCCGAAAATACATTAAAGAACCTAAATTATTTCCATTAAATTTTTCTTAGGCATTTCCGCAGAAATTTGGTTTCCCAAATATTGTGATTCTCAGAATGGCCCAAAACAAGGAACTTACTGAAGTCATAAGAAGGCGAATTACTGCATTTCGATATCCCAGCATCACTTATGGAGAAATATCCATGCAAATAAACAACCTGCCTCACTTTCGATAATCGTCTGCAAGTGTTGAAAATTTGCAGCAGTGAAAACCGCTAATAAATAGAAGGAAGTCCAAATATGATATTCTTAATATTGCAACAAAGTTGACATTTAACCCACATACAACTAAGTAACAGATATGTCAATGTTAGCTGCAGCCTTAGTTAATATTTCAGAGACGACAATGCAGGATTAAGACACCAAAATGACCTCTACGTTATCGGGATAGAAAGAAGCTATATCTTCGTAAAACTCAAGTTGTCGCATGGCTTACCTTTTCAAAGGAAGACGCTAAATGTGCAAAAACATTTTGGAGATGAATGTATTATGAAGCAACGAAACAAAATTCTAACTTTCTGACCATAATTGAAGAAGGCATCATGTTTGCTAGAAACCTGATGAAGCTGGTTTTCCGAAAAACACTATACTAACCGTAAGCACGTGATGGGAATTTCGTTTTATTGTGTTGCTGTGCCGCTAATCATGTGATTCATTATATCTGAAAGAAAACTAAATTATAGTAGACAACGATCCAAAATATACAACATCTGTCACGAAGAAATACTTTGAAGATTCCAAAATTTGATTTGAAATGTCCATCGCAAAGCCCCAATCTGATCCCCCATGGATAGGATTGAGCAAGTGCGTCTCCCAAAGAAACCCAATTAATGAAAACAAGTCGTGGACTAACCTTCAAGAGGTGGAGCAAAGTTTCAAAGGAAGACTGCTGCATGAAAGTAGAAAGTTATGGGAAATGTTTGACAGTTGTAGTGTGGGGAGGGTATTTTGCAAAAGTCATCCTTTCAATGCGGTACCCTCCCCCCCCCCTCAATATTATGGTCTAGGCTTACCTGAATCCGGAAATGCCAACATTTGGTCCATGGGACCATCATAACCCCACTGTACATACTGTTTGAAAGCTGTCATCCTCAAAATCATCCCAAAATATGACGTTTGTATGATTTTGCATGATAATCAATTCTTTTCGGGGTGCTTTTAGGTGAACTAATGAGTGGAACAGAGTAGATAACAAATTATATATAATATAATTGATATATAACAGAGTATATATAATATAGTATATATAATATATAAAGAATATATATAATTATATTATAATTGTTGAAAAGATATGGCTAGCGTAGACACGAGATCTCATTCCAGGAAGACTCTGTGTGGTGTGGACAATATAGAGAGAGCAGAATTCCCACATGGGATGCTTCCAACTGGCAAAGATGCCATACAGAATATGCTCTACTTGCTGCGGCCAAAGCGGCTAGGCCAAACTCAGTGCTCCAAGGATGCAGCAGCTCAGCTACTGGCAGAGCTGGTTCAGGAACACTGGCGATTCTGCAATCTGTACACCATCCACACCAGGCACATAACGAAACATTCCTTAAGTTGTATGGTGAATTTGTCACTTTGATCCAGACACGGAAACAGCGACAAAGTGACAGTTTTAAAGCGAGAGCAGCAGACTTCAATGAAAGCATGAAACAGTTGATGCACGTGTTCTGCCAGGACTCTTAAATACGCAACAAGATGGAATTGAAAATGGGGGGAAAATGGGTGAAATGGAATGGGCCTCCCTTGAGGACCAAAGAACCTAAAAGAAAACGTACTGTGAAGACTTCGTGGACAGGAAATGGATGAAAACGATGGAGCGTCCGTGCAGGGATATGCAGAGCCTAGAGGGAACGAGAACTGAGTGTGAAAAGGAGAAAGAAATCTCTATGTCAGTTGCATCATTGAGGACAGTGAACAGCCTGATTTTGAAGATGCTGGCATGAACACAGATAGCACCTCCTTTTATGTTGAAAGTCATAGTTCTGCTGAAGAAGGTGAGGGTCCAAGTGTTAAAAAGTGTCGGACGGTGACGGACACAGTCACTCAGCAGCATTGCGAATTGCTACGCCGCTATCAGCACATCCGTGAAAGTATACGAAAAGTCTGACCAGAATTCTACGAGACTGTTGACAAACTGAAGAGCTGCTACCACATATCTGAGTGGCAAGCAGAATTAGCTGTGAGCGTAGTTGGAAACAAGATGTTTGGGCGAAACTGGAAAGCACATGATGAGCGAGAAATTATTGATCTAGACACCCTTATTGATCCAAGAGTGTCAGAGATACAGGTAAGAGCATTGAAGTCCTGGCGCTGGATAAAATCGTCCAAGAGATCATGAACTCTGATGAACAATTACTTGTGACTTATTTTGATAAAAGTTTAAAAAAACAGGGCGCTGACTCTTTTTCCACTCAGGGTATCACTGTCAATGGAACATACCAGGCCCTACTGACCATGAGCATTGCTTCTGAGTCTAGAAATAACTTGGTTACTCTCAGGGTGGCAGTTCTTGAAAAAACCTACAGCAAGATCATTACAGCATTTCAGCAGCTGTACCAGGAACTGGAATAGGTAGATGTGGCCACTTTGCTGCAGGTTTAGGAACTAGCCTTTAAGTTTGTGTCCAAGGAAAGGTTTCAGCATACAAAATATGATGAGAACGTCTGTGATGCCATACTCAAAGAATCACCCTTATTACAACCAGAAGTCATTAAGCTTCTAAAGATGATCTTTCCCAAGTTGGCAACTGGCTTTCAGAAGCAGAAGGGCGATATCTGACTTTGGAGACTATGATGAGTCTGCAAAGCATACTGTCACTCAGATGGACCCAGAGAAGTTGGAGAAGGCACCAATTCAAAACCTGAATGCAGAGAGCAATTTTGGATTTATTAACTTCGAGCTGTCTAGAAGAGGTGTCAAGCAACTTGGCAATGCATCAACAGCACAGTTCAAAGCCAAGTCGACGGATCTCATCGACAGAAGTCAATCAGGGTCATTCAGAGCCTATGTCAGTGAGGTCAGGAAAGGATGAAAGCTACCAGAAATTATGCTAGCCTGTAACACAAGGCAAGATAAACTGAAGAAACAAGGCATGCAAGACAAAGATATTGTCACTGTGGCAGTAGATCGGCAAAAAACAAGGACCTGTACAAGCTGAGAAGTATGGGAGGACCATTCACCTCAACTGCTGCAGTAGTTGAGTATGCTGCAAACACTGACAAAAACCAGTACACAAAGGTAGAACGCCTGTATCTGGAGGTTCACTATGCTCGAGACACATCACTTTCCCTGTTGAAATCAAGCGACCTCTTTTGCCCCATGAAAGACCACAAGAACCTTCCCATCAACACCTATGTAGTGAACCTGAAACTGTACCTGAAAAACATTATCTCCAACGCAGAGGTGACACTGGAAGACTTTAATGAGGCCATGGACGCAATTCTACGTCATTGACTATCTGTTGACAGTGTTGTTGAACACTAATACACTCTGGACACTCAAATTGTACACTAGTATGGACACACATTCTGGTCTTGCTGTGCTTGATGAACATTATTATTTGTCTCAAGTAAATTTAATGTCAATAATATTGAGTTTCCTTACGGTATTCCAGGTCTTTACCAATATTGTGAGGCGATTTTGAGTCAAAAACGCTTTTGGTGGAAATTCAAACTTCAAGGCATATGTACAGTGGGGTTAGACTTGATTAAACGGCTTATGATTGGTATTTTCTCGTTTATACTGACCATCTCCATATTCTAAGGGGTGTATATCAAAAGGTGGGTCCTAACCACCCCCCCCACTCCTAGCTGTAGGACTGGTCATGCGACAAAATATCATTTTTCGTATATAAGCCTACATTCAATTAAAAATGAGAGCATTCATTGCCTCACCGCAATTATTAAAATATTACATTAATGTTAGTTATTTGCGTCACTCTTCCATTTTCAATCGTATGTGAGGCCCCCTGATTGGATAGTGAAATCTACATCAAGATCAGAGTAAGAATCGCTGGCAATTCCATGGGGGCTAAGGGCTAATTCTCGTGGCAGGGTAAGGTACAGGCATATTGGTAATAGTGCGCGCAGGGGAGTGTGGAAAAGATAAACCTCTTCGGCAGGTTTTGGGATGAAAGATGTCGTGGTATAGCTCTATATATCCTACATACATCTATTATATTTGATTTAAAGTGCACGGGGGTTTCCTTTTTAAATGGTTTGGGTAGGCCAAGGTCCAGTTACAGGGTCAGATCCTCGTAAAGGAGGGCGAGTCCAAAGCATGCTACTTTAAAACTTAGTATTGGCTGAGAGTTCAAAATCCCACTTAGTTACAGGCTATTGTTATACGGCTATGATGAGCTCGAGGGTCAGAAAGCAAAGAAGTACGCAGAAATAGACTTTAATAAATATTAATAATTAAAGTTAATATGATTCAATAATTCACAGTTAATTAAGACACATAGTTACACAAATGATAATGTGGAACGGTAGACGGCAATTATAAATTTGAGGAAGCTAAAATATTCGTTACGATACCTTGGAACAAATAGAGGGGTTGGGAAAGACGTTGGTCGTTTCCGGCGAAGCGATGAAATGATGGTTGGGTCACTTCGACGGGGTCCAAGGTCAACTTGTTTGTAGTGAAATATTCTTTGGAGATGACGGGGAGTGGGGAGCAGAGTCTTCGAGGAGGGAGGTTGGGAATTTTTCCGATGTAAATTCCTTCGAAGAAAACGGAGGGTGAGTTTCTCCGAGACGTCAACGGTTTGATTGGTCGGAGATGCGTAATCAAGAGGGTATTACGCTAAGATGAATCTTCACTGAAGCCTTTTGGGTTAAGACTTGGTTCTTGTTTGGAGATGCGTCGATGAGCGGAGTCGGACGGGTATTCTTACGGGAAGAAGGGTTCTTAACTAACTCTAGGAGGTGGATATTTGTTTTATCCAAGAAGGGATGCTTGGTTTTGTCCCACAACGTTTCCTTGCCTTCGGCGTATGACAAACCCGAATCGAGGAGGCGTAAGAAGGTCTGCACTCCTGAGCATCTCTCTCACCAATTTGCTCATTTCACGTTACGCGGGTAGATATGGACACCAGAAGTGAGGGAGCTTACCCCATAGAAGAGGGGAAGGGACTATCTCACATCGTTTGAGTCATGGCAACGTAGCGCGGATGGCGATTGTCTCAACCGCTCTTAGCGTGGCTGAAAGGGGAGGGGGGACTTCTCGTCTTGTTCAAATACTCGCCCTGATAAGGGCTACTTTCCATTAACCCGCTCCTATACTTTTTCACGCTTTTGAGCTTCGAAATTTGTTTGTAAACTAAACGAGGTACATCACGTGGAGGCAAAGCTTAAAAGCGGCGTTATTTCTCCCCTCACGTGCTTGTTTCCTCACAGAAGAGTTATCTGTTTTGTCAGCACAGAGAGGAAGGAAGAAGAAAAGTTGCGATTCGCTATGTGCGTGATGAGAAACGTGACCGAAACTGTCTGCGTGTAGTCATTAGACTCCATCCATCCTGAGTAACGGCAGCTCCCTGTTAGAGGTAAACAAGGATGGAAATCAAAATGCCTTACCCACTCTCCTATCCTGAGGTATCGAGTAAATAATTATAGAGCTTAAACAAGTGACGAGCGTTTAAACCTTTGCTTCGAATTGTACATACATCCATACATATGTACATACATACACTGGTGTAGCGATGTTCGTCGATACCTGTCTCCTCTGGCTAGGTAGCCATGGGTGCGCGCCCTTCATCCACGCATCCGCTTAAATTTTGCGATTTTTCTGCTGAAGGAAAATCTCAGCTTCTAAGAAGAAAGTTCCCGGTAAAAACAACAGGAAGAAAGTCTTCTGCCCGGGAGGAGTTTTTGACATAAATAAAGTTAAACTTATTGGATTTCTAGTTTCATAAACACAGCTTCTGCTGGCTTGTTTTTATACGAAAAACAATCTTTTTTGATTATAATTAGCGCAATGGAGTCAAACAGGAGAAGAAAAGGATTGTCATAACAAAAATAATGATTCTGAGAAAACAAGGTCTAGTGACCAAAAATTCGCGCGCTCTCACTTATTTTGATTTATGACCTTATGACCTGCGAAACTTTTCATAATTCCCGGACTAACCTTGAGAGGACCTTGGAAATTCTTTCATTCAAAGGAGAATGTAAAACAACATAAGAGTTTAAATTTCGTTTGAATCGATTGAATAGTTATGATTTTATTGCCAAAACAAAATAATTCGTGGGCTAATCATGGGATGACTTTGGCAATTACATTATTCGAAAGAGAATGTAAAACAACATAAGGGTTTCAAATTTCGTTAGAATCAGCCTGAAGGTTATGAGGTTTTTGCCAAAACAAAATAGTTACCGGGCTAAACTTGGGAGAACTTTGGTAATTCTATTATTCGAAAGAAAATGTAAAACAACATAAGGGACTTTGCTGAATTTGTAAGGGTTTTAAATTTCGTTAGAATTGGAAGAAAATTTATGATCTTACAAGTGGCGGTCAAAAAGTTTTGCAATTCGGATATAAGGAAACGAGATATGAGGAAAAGTGTTTCATTATTTTTCAATATAACTACCCTCGACTTCAATGCACTTGCGCCACTGAGGCTTCGAATTCCCGACAACCAGAAATCTCCCGACTGCTGTTCAATCCACTCCTGGACGGCGAGCTGGACATCTTCATCGTCCCCAAACTGGCGTCCACGCAGTGCAGCCTTGAGCTGGCGGAATAAAAAGTAGTTGCTAGGGGCTAGACTGGACTGTAGGAGGGAGGGGGAGCTCCTCGAATCCGCACTCGCGCAGGGCAGTTTGTGCAACTCTGCCCTTGTGGACTTTGACGACGTTGAAGTCGATGCTGGGGCGTGATGATTCTAGGGACCCAAAGGCAGAGAACTTGGTCATGGCCAAATTGTCGTGAATGATGGTGATAACACTTCCAAGTGACATTCCAAGTTCTCGCTCGATTTCTTCGACCTTCACCCGTCGATTTTTGAGGATCCTCCTTTCCACACGGGCCACATTGTCCTCGTTGGCCACGTCTGATGGGCGTCCTGGACGGCGGTCATCTTCAAGGGACTCACGACCATGTCGGAACTCCCTATTCCAGCGAGTAATAGTTGCATATGAAGGGGCGGTGTCGGTGTACACTTCAACCATGAGTTCATGGATCTCTTTTGCATTCTTGCCTTCCTTGGTCAAAAATTTGATCACTGCGCGGTACTCAACCTTCTCCTTCGTTGAAAAAAAAATGTGACTGACGATCTGTGATCAGCTACTGCTTTTTAAATAGACGAAGCAGGAGCGTGCAGCTGCAGGTCCTGACTTGTCATAACTTGTCCTAACACGCCCACAAAAAGCCATCCCCCTTCCTCTGTTTTGCCCTACCGATTTGCAAAACTTATTGACCGACCCTCGTATTGCCAAAACCAAATAATTTCTGGGCTACCCTTGGGAAGACTTTGTCAATTATATTATTTGAATGGGAATGTAAAACAACACAAGGTTTTCAAATTTCCTTAGAATCAGCCGAATAGTTATGATGTTATTGTAAAACAATATAATTGCCTGGCTAATCTTGGGAGGACTTTGGCAATTATATCATTCGAAATAAAATGTAAAACAACATATGGATTTCAAATTTTGTTAAAATCGGTTGAATAGTTACAATATTATTACAAATCCAGAAAAAGTAAAACGGGGACCGACCGACCGACTTAGTGAGATCTAAGGTCGCCCGAGACTAAAAATTCCCTAATAATCAAGGATGAAAGATTTTTAGCCTCAGAATAATTCATTATATTTCTTTATAAAGTGATTTTAAATTTACTGAACAAAGTAATCTATGAAAGTTACGAGCAGAACATCATAAGAAGTTGACCGAATTCAAAAGTAGAACAAATCAGAGATTGGAGTCATTTGCTAGTGATGAAAATGCACTATTTTCCTGTAAGGAAAAACACTTCAATCAATAGATTTATTCTTTGTCTAGGATAATTCTCGCTACAGATTGGCATTTTGATTTATTGAAAGCCTATCTATTCGTAACCTATCTATCTTTGAAGACAACCATAGATAAGTTAACATAATTTCTTTGCCAGTACTTGTCTAAAGAGCAGATTTTTACTTTAGAAATTCTCTATAATTGCTGTGATTATGCTAAATTGAATTCAAGAACATAATCAATGGGAGGGATTCAATGTCTATGATGCCTGGGAGAAATATATGGGATTCTTTAAAGGATATTATTAGCTGAAACCTCCTTGCTAAGCTGTGGGCATCCCTTGCAACCCTCGCTGAAGGCCTCAACCGACAAACCAGTGCTCGAATAAACCATATGTGTCGTTAGTGGACTTACCATCAACATAGGCTCCATCGCAACAAATTTACCTGCACTTTTCTTGTGTAGGTTTGGTAGCCTTAAATACAACCATAACAAATTTCCTCTTGAGCTCCGGAGTTAGCTCGGAAAAGTGTCAATCAAAATCATTTGGATTGATATATCATACTTACCAACCCACTTCAAATTTATCTATATAAAGTTGTATACTACTTAGTTTTTATTATTCCCTTGCTTGTTTGGTATTATGTAATTTAATATAGCCAAAAATGCACAATCAGTGTATAATTTGTATACAAAAGTAGACCTCATATTAAAAGAGAAGCAGAACAAAACAGGTTAAAACCGCGTCAAATGTTATCGCGTTTCTCCTCTCACTTTATTATGAATCTAATGTAGCAATGCTGTTATAAATGACAGTAACATTTAAATAATTATTATTTATTTGGTTATAATAAAAATAGAATTAATCATATTTCCAACTTTACTTTTTAAAAATGAAATTCACTTTCACTCGTGTAATCTGCTACTCAGGTTAATGGCACCACTTTGAAATCTCTGTAGCTCACACCCGCCGAATCCACTTTGATATGGAAACCAATTCACTGATAATATTTGAACATATTATGGTCTCAATTCCACTACGACGCCCCAATCTATTCCCCTAATCACCCAGGAGAATCTCTCTATATTCTTCAACAGGTTTTTCTTTTACTGGCTCCTCCCCCCCTATATCATCTCTCTGGATGGATTTTCTCCTAATGCCCCCTCCCCCACTTGTATCATCTCTCTGGATGGATTTTCTCCTAATGCCCCCTCCCCCACTTGTATCATCTCTCTGGATGGATTTTCTCTTACTGCCCCCTCCCCCACTTGTATCATCTCTCTGGATGGATTTTCTCCTAATGCCCCCTCCCCCACTTGTATCATCTCTCTGGATGGATTTTCTCTTACTGCCCCCTCCCCCACTTGTATCATCTCTCTGGATGGATTTTCTCCTAATGCCCCCTCTCCCGCCTGTATCATCTCTCTGGATGGATTTTCTCCTAATGCCCCCTCCCCCACTTGTATCATCTCTCTGGATGGATTTTCTCCTAATGCCCCCTCCCCTACCTGTATCACCTCTCTGGATGGATTTTCTCCTAATGCCCCCTCCCCTACCTGTATCACCTCTCTGGATGGATTTTCTCTTACTGCCCCCTCTCCCGCCTGTATCATATCTCTGGATGGATTTTGATAGAGGAAGAGTGTTCCAAATCATGGATATGACATTTTTTTTCAAATTTCCTTTTATAATATTTTAATTTAAAGATGTTCAAATATTGTTTTGTTTTTTACTATTCTTTTTAATTAAATTTCTACTTTTAAACGTATAAGTGAGCAAAAAATCATAAAGTTATGAGAAAGAAGAGGAGGTTTACAGGTTTTTTTAAATATATATAATTTTTTATTTCGGGACAGGTTTCGGAAGCTGGATACTGAATTAAAATATCCTAAAGTTAAACGTAAAGTTTATTCCTAAAGTTATGTCGGTTATTAAATTTCGCCAATTTACATAAAAAAATAGACGGAATTTAATAAAGTACATAATTTGGGATTTTACGGTCAGCTTCAAGCCTATATGTAGAAATTGCATGGCAATTTTGTTCTTTTATTAAATACCACCGTGAGTAAAAATATGCTCTTATAAATACTTAAGAGCGGGGGAGGAAATATATATATATATATACATATATATATATATATGTGTATCTAAATAAACACATTGTTAATTATTATGTTAGATCAATTCTATTCCAAGTTTGCGTTTAAAAAAATGCGCTATATTATTTTTTTAAAACCTTCGCTCACTTTTTTGAAGAATTAAATTTTCTTTTACTTCCAATGGAAAATCAGATATCTTTTCTTGAATTCTGAATGGCAGGAATGGATTAAATTGTGTAAATAAATTGTTATAAAATGACTCTTCATTTCGGTGTTATGTTGATACGAATTTTTTGTTAGAAATTTGTTGCTACAATGTAATACTAATTGAAAGGAAACGACATTTTTGATGGTTGCTCTATTTTACCAAATTCGCCTCTTTCGGAGAGAAAAAAAATCATCCCTTCTATTAAGGATTCAAAACTGATCTTAGCTCAATTAAGCTAAAAAATACCATAACATTTTCTTGGTGGTAGTTGCGGGTGAAGGTGTGTGTGTGTATATGTTTATTTAGGATAAATTTTGTCCAGTTTAGGAAATTTTGTCGTAGTTTTCGACCTCCTGATTCATTCATTTTAAATGTCAGTGGCAAATATCTATACAAGAATTCATCGTCAACAATTTACCGAAAACGAATCATCGACAAGCTCATTTTATCGATATACACAATTCACCAACAACAATTCAATGAAAAATAATAAGAAATATTTTTATTTTAAATAAATATATAACTAGCTCGTGTGTTGATCCTTGATTTAGCATATTTTTATCTTTGATATAGAAAATAATTACTCTCATAACCTTTATTTAGGATATTACGAAAACAAGGTAGAATCTATCCTCGTAATATTTAATAAGAATAGTTAAAATTCTCTAATGGCAGAACTATTAAAAATGACAAATTAGTTTAAACTAAACTTAAAACTAGGTTGTGGGCTAATGACGCAAATAATCAATGATGTTGATATATGAAGGATATCTTTCTACAATGTTTTTTATTCGTTCAAAAGAATTATGAAATTTTTTTTCTTTGTGGTTGAGATGAAGTACCAGTCAAGTATTGATTGACTTTGACATCATTATGGTTTTAGTGTTTCTTCAGGCAGTCAATAAACTTCCAAATATTCGGGTGGTGTCCAGCAACCTCTAAGCGTTTTCGTCTTTTCATTTGAGAAATTTAATTCGCTTTGGCACTGCGAAGTGGAAGAAGATTACTTTTAAACCTGTTACTTTTTATTGTCTGTGTTTTCGGAGATTTACAAGTAGCTGCTTCACTTCAATTCTTAAGCTCGTTCGATATTAATGCATGACGTGCTTCTGTGGGAAGATTTAGCCTTTCTATGTATTTTCCACGATTCTTTGTGCTTCACTATCAGCTGCATCCCATAAATAACTATGTTCATTCGTTTCCTTTCAATTTCAACATCACACGTAGTTACTAGCGTTTTGCACCTTGTCTTGTCATATTTGTCACATTTCCAGTATGTCTTATCTTCCCCTTGTTTGTCTTTATAAAAAGAAATAGCCATCACTAATTAATCAGCTTCTCTTTCCTTTTTCATATTCTATAAACTGAAGAGGCATAATGGGAAAACCAACTAAATTTTTTGTATATTAAATTACTTAACATAGCTAACGTAAGTAATAAAACACAATATTACTACCTGACAACTCAAGCTAATTCGGTGATTTAGTGTTTCGGCTGTTTCACACTTGATTATTGGCTAATTATAAACAAGTCTACTACCATGGTTTCAACTATTTACCTCAATGAATTGTGTATATCGATAAAGTGAGAGGAAAGATAAATTGTTGTCGTTAAATTGTTCTTGATGAATGTTGTCGATGAATTGTTGTCGATAAATTCGCCGAATCCCGCTTATTACACCACCAGATAAAACTATATAATTATATTTTAGACTCGATATCCTTTTTGTCTTTCATCTTCCTTTCCATGTGTCATCCTAGTAGTGCCTCATAAGAAACTGGTGCTCTGTCTCAAGTCGTCTTTTGCAACTCTTTTCCATCTCCCACTATTATTTACACGGCAGAGCCAAAAAAAAGGAAAAAAAGGCGTCACACTTTCTTAAATAAAGTAAACATCTACATGACCGATCACGAAAAAAAGGGATTTCCGACTTTATTTACCCACAAGGTTAAAAAAAAGTTAACCATGAGTTTCTTATTTTTCTGAAGGAAAGTGCGAATTTCTAGAGCTTCCTTTGCATCTTCCTTTTCTGCTTCCGTTACAACATTCTGTACCGGTTGCTTTGCTGCTTCTTTTATACCTTCATTTACACCTTCTTCATAACTCTATTTACAGCTTGCATTACAGTTTCGTTTAAGGCTTCTTAACAGCTTCCTTCACAGCTTCGTTCTTGGCTTCTTTACAACTTCCTTCACAGCTTCCTTTGCATCTTCCTTTTCTGCTTCCGTTACAACATTCTGTACCGGTTGCTTTGCTGCTTCTTTTATACCTTTATTTACACCTTCTTCATAACTCTATTTACAGCTTGCATTACAGTTTCGTTTAAGGCTTCTTAACAGCTTCCTTCACAGCTTCGTTCTTGGCTTCTTTACAACTTCCTTCACAGCTTCCTTTGCATCTTCCTTTTCTGCTTCCGTTACAACATTCTGTACCGGTTGCTTTGCTGCTTCTTTTATACCTTTATTTACACCTTCTTCATAACTCTATTTACAGCTTGCATTACAGTTTCGTTTAAGGCTTCTTAACAGCTTCCTTCACAGCTTCGTTCTTGGCTTCTTTACAACTTCCTTCACAGCTTCCTTTGCATCTTCCTTTTCTGCTTCCGTTACAACATTCTGTACCGGTTGCTTTGCTGCTTCTTTTATACCTTCATTTACACCTTCTTCATAACTCTATTTACAGCTTGCATTACAGTTTCGTTTAAGGCTTCTTAACAGCTTCCTTCACAGCTTCGTTCTTGGCTTCTTTACAACTTCCTTCACAGCTTCCTTTGCATCTTCCTTTTCTGCTTCCGTTACAACATTCTGTACCGGTTGCTTTGCTGCTTCTTTTATACCTTTATTTACACCTTCTTCATAACTCTATTTACAGCTTGCATTACAGTTTCGTTTAAGGCTTCTTAACAGCTTCCTTCACAGCTTCGTTCTTGGCTTCTTTACAACTTCCTTCACAGCTTCCTTTGCATCTTCCTTTTCTGCTTCCGTTACAACATTCTGTACCGGTTGCTTTGCTGCTTCTTTTATACCTTTATTTACACCTTCTTCATAACTCTATTTACAGCTTGCATTACAGTTTCGTTTAAGGCTTCTTAACAGCTTCCTTCACAGCTTCGTTCTTGGCTTCTTTACAACTTCCTTCACAGCTTCCTTTGCATCTTCCTTTTCTGCTTCCGTTACAAAATTCTGTACCGGTTGCTTTGCTGCTTCTTTTATACCTTTATTTACACCTTCTTCATAACTCTATTTACAGCTTGCATTACAGTTTCGTTTAAGGCTTCTTAACAGCTTCCTTCACAGCTTCGTTCTTGGCTTCTTTACAACTTCCTTCACAGCTTCCTTTGCATCTTCCTTTTCTGCTTCCGTTACAAAATTCTGTACCGGTTGCTTTGCTGCTTCTTTTATACCTTTATTTACACCTTCTTCATAACTCTATTTACAGCTTGCATTACAGTTTCGTTTAAGGCTTCTTAACAGCTTCCTTCACAGCTTCGTTCTTGGCTTCTTTACAACTTCCTTCACAGCTTCCTTTGCATCTTCCTTTTCTGCTTCCGTTACAACATTCTGTACCGGTTGCTTTGCTGCTTCTTTTATACCTGCATTTACACCTTCTTCATAACTCTATTTACAGCTTGCATTACAGTTTCGTTTAAGGCTTCTTAACAGCTTCCTTCACAGCTTCGTTCTTGGCTTCTTTACAACTTCCTTCACAGCTTCCTTTGCATCTTCCTTTTCTGCTTCCGTTACAACATTCTGTACCGGTTGCTTTGCTGCTTCTTTTATACCTTTATTTACACCTTCTTCATAACTCTATTTACAGCTTGCATTACAGTTTCGTTTAAGGCTTCTTAACAGCTTCCTTCACAGCTTCGTTCTTGGCTTCTTTACAACTTCCTTCACAGCTTCCTTTGCATCTTCCTTTTCTGCTTCCGTTACAAAATTCTGTACCGGTTGCTTTGCTGCTTCTTTTATACCTTCATTTACACCTTCTTCATAACTCTATTTACAGCTTGCATTACAGCTTCGTTAAAGGCTTCTTTACAGCTTCCTTCACAGCTTCGTTCAAGGCTTCTTTACAACTTCCTTCACAGCTTCCTTTGCATCTTCCTTTTCTGCTTCCGTTACAACATTCTGTACCGGTTGCTTTGCTGCTTCTTTTATACCTTTATTTACACCTTCTTCATAACTCTATTTACAGCTTGCATTACAGTTTCGTTTAAGGCTTCTTAACAGCTTCCTTCACAGCTTCGTTCTTGGCTTCTTTACAACTTCCTTCACAGCTTCCTTTGCATCTTCCTTTTCTGCTTCCGTTACAAAATTCTGTACCGGTTGCTTTGCTGCTTCTTTTATACCTTTATTTACACCTTCTTCATAACTCTATTTACAGCTTGCATTACAGTTTCGTTTAAGGCTTCTTAACAGCTTCCTTCACAGCTTCGTTCTTGGCTTCTTTACAACTTCCTTCACAGCTTCCTTTGCATCTTCCTTTTCTGCTTCCGTTACAACATTCTGTACCGGTTGCTTTGCTGCTTCTTTTATACCTTTATTTACACCTTCTTCATAACTCTATTTACAGCTTGCATTACAGTTTCGTTTAAGGCTTCTTAACAGCTTCCTTCACAGCTTCGTTCTTGGCTTCTTTACAACTTCCTTCACAGCTTCCTTTGCATCTTCCTTTTCTGCTTCCGTTACAAAATTCTGTACCGGTTGCTTTGCTGCTTCTTTTATACCTTTATTTACACCTTCTTCATAACTCTATTTACAGCTTGCATTACAGTTTCGTTTAAGGCTTCTTAACAGCTTCCTTCACAGCTTCGTTCTTGGCTTCTTTACAACTTCCTTCACAGCTTCCTTTGCATCTTCCTTTTCTGCTTCCGTTACAAAATTCTGTACCGGTTGCTTTGCTGCTTCTTTTATACCTTTATTTACACCTTCTTCATAACTCTATTTACAGCTTGCATTACAGTTTCGTTTAAGGCTTCTTAACAGCTTCCTTCACAGCTTCGTTCTTGGCTTCTTTACAACTTCCTTCACAGCTTCCTTTGCATCTTCCTTTTCTGCTTCCGTTACAACATTCTGTACCGGTTGCTTTGCTGCTTCTTTTATACCTTCATTTACACCTTCTTCATAACTCTATTTACAGCTTGCATTACAGTTTCGTTTAAGGCTTCTTAACAGCTTCCTTCACAGCTTCGTTCTTGGCTTCTTTACAACTTCCTTCACAGCTTCCTTTGCATCTTCCTTTTCTGCTTCCGTTACAACATTCTGTACCGGTTGCTTTGCTGCTTCTTTTATACCTTTATTTACACCTTCTTCATAACTCTATTTACAGCTTGCATTACAGTTTCGTTTAAGGCTTCTTAACAGCTTCCTTCACAGCTTCGTTCTTGGCTTCTTTACAACTTCCTTCACAGCTTCCTTTGCATCTTCCTTTTCTGCTTCCGTTACAACATTCTGTACCGGTTGCTTTGCTGCTTCTTTTATACCTTTATTTACACCTTCTTCATAACTCTATTTACAGCTTGCATTACAGTTTCGTTTAAGGCTTCTTAACAGCTTCCTTCACAGCTTCGTTCTTGGCTTCTTTACAACTTCCTTCACAGCTTCCTTTGCATCTTCCTTTTCTGCTTCCGTTACAAAATTCTGTACCGGTTGCTTTGCTGCTTCTTTTATACCTTTATTTACACCTTCTTCATAACTCTATTTACAGCTTGCATTACAGTTTCGTTTAAGGCTTCTTAACAGCTTCCTTCACAGCTTCGTTCTTGGCTTCTTTACAACTTCCTTCACAGCTTCCTTTGCATCTTCCTTTTCTGCTTCCGTTACAAAATTCTGTACCGGTTGCTTTGCTGCTTCTTTTATACCTTTATTTACACCTTCTTCATAACTCTATTTACAGCTTGCATTACAGTTTCGTTTAAGGCTTCTTAACAGCTTCCTTCACAGCTTCGTTCTTGGCTTCTTTACAACTTCCTTCACAGCTTCCTTTGCATCTTCCTTTTCTGCTTCCGTTACAACATTCTGTACCGGTTGCTTTGCTGCTTCTTTTATACCTGCATTTACACCTTCTTCATAACTCTATTTACAGCTTGCATTACAGTTTCGTTTAAGGCTTCTTAACAGCTTCCTTCACAGCTTCGTTCTTGGCTTCTTTACAACTTCCTTCACAGCTTCCTTTGCATCTTCCTTTTCTGCTTCCGTTACAACATTCTGTACCGGTTGCTTTGCTGCTTCTTTTATACCTGCATTTACACCTTCTTCATAACTCTATTTACAGCTTGCATTACAGTTTCGTTTAAGGCTTCTTAACAGCTTCCTTCACAGCTTCGTTCTTGGCTTCTTTACAACTTCCTTCACAGCTTCCTTTGCATCTTCCTTTTCTGCTTCCGTTACAACATTCTGTACCGGTTGCTTTGCTGCTTCTTTTATACCTTTATTTACACCTTCTTCATAACTCTATTTACAGCTTGCATTACAGTTTCGTTTAAGGCTTCTTAACAGCTTCCTTCACAGCTTCGTTCTTGGCTTCTTTACAACTTCCTTCACAGCTTCCTTTGCATCTTCCTTTTCTGCTTCCGTTACAAAATTCTGTACCGGTTGCTTTGCTGCTTCTTTTATACCTTCATTTACACCTTCTTCATAACTCTATTTACAGCTTGCATTACAGCTTCGTTAAAGGCTTCTTTACAGCTTCCTTCACAGCTTCGTTCAAGGCTTCTTTACAACTTCCTTCACAGCTTCCTTTGCATCTTCCTTTTCTGCTTCCGTTACAACATTCTGTACCGGTTGCTTTGCTGCTTCTTTTATACCTTTATTTACACCTTCTTCATAACTCTATTTACAGCTTGCATTACAGTTTCGTTTAAGGCTTCTTAACAGCTTCCTTCACAGCTTCGTTCTTGGCTTCTTTACAACTTCCTTCACAGCTTCCTTTGCATCTTCCTTTTCTGCTTCCGTTACAAAATTCTGTACCGGTTGCTTTGCTGCTTCTTTTATACCTTTATTTACACCTTCTTCATAACTCTATTTACAGCTTGCATTACAGTTTCGTTTAAGGCTTCTTAACAGCTTCCTTCACAGCTTCGTTCTTGGCTTCTTTACAACTTCCTTCACAGCTTCCTTTGCATCTTCCTTTTCTGCTTCCGTTACAACATTCTGTACCGGTTGCTTTGCTGCTTCTTTTATACCTTTATTTACACCTTCTTCATAACTCTATTTACAGCTTGCATTACAGTTTCGTTTAAGGCTTCTTAACAGCTTCCTTCACAGCTTCGTTCTTGGCTTCTTTACAACTTCCTTCACAGCTTCCTTTGCATCTTCCTTTTCTGCTTCCGTTACAAAATTCTGTACCGGTTGCTTTGCTGCTTCTTTTATACCTTTATTTACACCTTCTTCATAACTCTATTTACAGCTTGCATTACAGTTTCGTTTAAGGCTTCTTAACAGCTTCCTTCACAGCTTCGTTCTTGGCTTCTTTACAACTTCCTTCACAGCTTCCTTTGCATCTTCCTTTTCTGCTTCCGTTACAAAATTCTGTACCGGTTGCTTTGCTGCTTCTTTTATACCTTTATTTACACCTTCTTCATAACTCTATTTACAGCTTGCATTACAGTTTCGTTTAAGGCTTCTTAACAGCTTCCTTCACAGCTTCGTTCTTGGCTTCTTTACAACTTCCTTCACAGCTTCCTTTGCATCTTCCTTTTCTGCTTCCGTTACAACATTCTGTACCGGTTGCTTTGCTGCTTCTTTTATACCTTCATTTACACCTTCTTCATAACTCTATTTACAGCTTGCATTACAGTTTCGTTTAAGGCTTCTTAACAGCTTCCTTCACAGCTTCGTTCTTGGCTTCTTTACAACTTCCTTCACAGCTTCCTTTGCATCTTCCTTTTCTGCTTCCGTTACAACATTCTGTACCGGTTGCTTTGCTGCTTCTTTTATACCTTTATTTACACCTTCTTCATAACTCTATTTACAGCTTGCATTACAGTTTCGTTTAAGGCTTCTTAACAGCTTCCTTCACAGCTTCGTTCTTGGCTTCTTTACAACTTCCTTCACAGCTTCCTTTGCATCTTCCTTTTCTGCTTCCGTTACAACATTCTGTACCGGTTGCTTTGCTGCTTCTTTTATACCTTTATTTACACCTTCTTCATAACTCTATTTACAGCTTGCATTACAGTTTCGTTTAAGGCTTCTTAACAGCTTCCTTCACAGCTTCGTTCTTGGCTTCTTTACAACTTCCTTCACAGCTTCCTTTGCATCTTCCTTTTCTGCTTCCGTTACAAAATTCTGTACCGGTTGCTTTGCTGCTTCTTTTATACCTTTATTTACACCTTCTTCATAACTCTATTTACAGCTTGCATTACAGTTTCGTTTAAGGCTTCTTAACAGCTTCCTTCACAGCTTCGTTCTTGGCTTCTTTACAACTTCCTTCACAGCTTCCTTTGCATCTTCCTTTTCTGCTTCCGTTACAAAATTCTGTACCGGTTGCTTTGCTGCTTCTTTTATACCTTTATTTACACCTTCTTCATAACTCTATTTACAGCTTGCATTACAGTTTCGTTTAAGGCTTCTTAACAGCTTCCTTCACAGCTTCGTTCTTGGCTTCTTTACAACTTCCTTCACAGCTTCCTTTGCATCTTCCTTTTCTGCTTCCGTTACAACATTCTGTACCGGTTGCTTTGCTGCTTCTTTTATACCTGCATTTACACCTTCTTCATAACTCTATTTACAGCTTGCATTACAGTTTCGTTTAAGGCTTCTTAACAGCTTCCTTCACAGCTTCGTTCTTGGCTTCTTTACAACTTCCTTCACAGCTTCCTTTGCATCTTCCTTTTCTGCTTCCGTTACAACATTCTGTACCGGTTGCTTTGCTGCTTCTTTTATACCTTCATTTACACCTTCTTCATAACTCTATTTACAGCTTGCATTACAGTTTCGTTTAAGGCTTCTTAACAGCTTCCTTCACAGCTTCGTTCTTGGCTTCTTTACAACTTCCTTCACAGCTTCCTTTGCATCTTCCTTTTCTGCTTCCGTTACAACATTCTGTACCGGTTGCTTTGCTGCTTCTTTTATACCTTTATTTACACCTTCTTCATAACTCTATTTACAGCTTGCATTACAGTTTCGTTTAAGGCTTCTTAACAGCTTCCTTCACAGCTTCGTTCTTGGCTTCTTTACAACTTCCTTCACAGCTTCCTTTGCATCTTCCTTTTCTGCTTCCGTTACAACATTCTGTACCGGTTGCTTTGCTGCTTCTTTTATACCTTTATTTACACCTTCTTCATAACTCTATTTACAGCTTGCATTACAGTTTCGTTTAAGGCTTCTTAACAGCTTCCTTCACAGCTTCGTTCTTGGCTTCTTTACAACTTCCTTCACAGCTTCCTTTGCATCTTCCTTTTCTGCTTCCGTTACAAAATTCTGTACCGGTTGCTTTGCTGCTTCTTTTATACCTTTATTTACACCTTCTTCATAACTCTATTTACAGCTTGCATTACAGTTTCGTTTAAGGCTTCTTAACAGCTTCCTTCACAGCTTCGTTCTTGGCTTCTTTACAACTTCCTTCACAGCTTCCTTTGCATCTTCCTTTTCTGCTTCCGTTACAAAATTCTGTACCGGTTGCTTTGCTGCTTCTTTTATACCTTTATTTACACCTTCTTCATAACTCTATTTACAGCTTGCATTACAGTTTCGTTTAAGGCTTCTTAACAGCTTCCTTCACAGCTTCGTTCTTGGCTTCTTTACAACTTCCTTCACAGCTTCCTTTGCATCTTCCTTTTCTGCTTCCGTTACAACATTCTGTACCGGTTGCTTTGCTGCTTCTTTTATACCTTCATTTACACCTTCTTCATAACTCTATTTACAGCTTGCATTACAGTTTCGTTTAAGGCTTCTTAACAGCTTCCTTCACAGCTTCGTTCTTGGCTTCTTTACAACTTCCTTCACAGCTTCCTTTGCATCTTCCTTTTCTGCTTCCGTTACAACATTCTGTACCGGTTGCTTTGCTGCTTCTTTTATACCTTCATTTACACCTTCTTCATAACTCTATTTACAGCTTGCATTACAGTTTCGTTTAAGGCTTCTTAACAGCTTCCTTCACAGCTTCGTTCTTGGCTTCTTTACAACTTCCTTCACAGCTTCCTTTGCATCTTCCTTTTCTGCTTCCGTTACAACATTCTGTACCGGTTGCTTTGCTGCTTCTTTTATACCTTCATTTACACCTTCTTCATAACTCTATTTACAGCTTGCATTACAGTTTCGTTTAAGGCTTCTTAACAGCTTCCTTCACAGCTTCGTTCTTGGCTTCTTTACAACTTCCTTCACAGCTTCCTTTGCATCTTCCTTTTCTGCTTCCGTTACAACATTCTGTACCGGTTGCTTTGCTGCTTCTTTTATACCTTTATTTACACCTTCTTCATAACTCTATTTACAGCTTGCATTACAGCTTCGTTAAAGGCTTCTTTACAGCTTCCTTCACAGCTTCGTTCTTGGCTTCTTTACAACTTCCTTCACAGCTTCCTTTGCATCTTCCTTTTCTGCTTCCGTTACAAAATTCTGTACCGGTTGCTTTGCTGCTTCTTTTATACCTTTATTTACACCTTCTTTATAACTCTATTTACAGCTTCACTACAGCTTGCATTACAGCTTCGTTCAAAGCTTCTTTACAGCTTTCCTCACAGCTTCATTTAAAGATTTCTTGACAGCTTTCTTTATAGCTTCTTTTACACCTTCCTCACAGCTTCTTTTGCAATTTCTGTACAATTTCCTTTACAGCTTCCTTAAAGGTTCTTTTACATCTTCTTTAAAACTTCCAATACAAATATTTTTTACATAGTGCCAGTACATAACCATGACCTGCATTCTTTCTACCCATTCTCCTTTTCCACCCGGATCCTTCTTTAGCCTTTTAAATCAATTTTACACCCTACAAGGGGAGTATCAAGCCCTATGTTGCAGCTGACGTCTGAAAGATTTCGTGCCAACTGTTCCCAACGTCCGCAACTGTTATCCTCTCTATTCCAATACTTCCGAATGGATTTGCAACTATTAATTCCCCTAACCTCACCACTTCCTTTAAATAACTCTCCTCATAAACATTCCGCGTGAAATTCTGTCGTTTGTTTTCGTCTTAAATAAAAAAATTCCATTTTTTTTTTATTCGTAATTTTTACTGGTAAACACTAATTGTTTATTTACCTGAGCCAACAGAAGCATAATTGTTAGCTTACCTCAGCCCAAAGTAATTTTGCCAATTAACTTCTTCGTCTTCGTCTTTGGCCTCGAAATATACCGAAAATCTCAAAAGTTCAAGCGCCAAAAATCATTGAAGAGCCCCTTTCTACCGGCAAAACTAATCATTTCTTTTTAGGAAAACAACTTTTCCATTCCTTGTTGTCATAGTTTAAAATTTCGAAATAACGAGCTATGAGAAAATCTCAACCGATCCGAACAAAAAGAAATGAATTCCTAGGTTATTTATTTCGTCGAAAAATAATTCTTCAATCTAAAGAGGCTTTAAGAGTTTTCCAAAGAAGATTACGTTATCGAAAATATTTTATTTGTTTGTTTAATTCTAAAGAATTCAGTCTATTTACCTTCTTCTTTGTATATTTGCTATAATTTCTTCCCTAATTCCTTACTAGAGTGTTTATAGGTAAAAACGAGGACTTGGAGGCTTTCCTCCCCAGTTACTTCCTCGCAAATCATAAATTCTCCCCTACTAAATCTATAATAAATAAACAATAAAAATAAATAAATTAGTAAGTGAAAGAAGAGGATGCTAATCATTATTAGTACTATATTCCAATCGCCTTTTCTTCCTCTCTCTTATCTTTAATATGAATTGGAAGATAATCGTTATTGCATAATTTACTTCCTCCAATGTCACTAATATTTCATATTTATATTAATTAACCAAAACCTCTATTTAGACCATCCAAATTGTTTTCCCACACAGGTGAGTATCCACTCCTGACGTAGCTTAACATTGCTTAAAGTCCGGGAGAAAATCAAGTTTAACGTAATATTCCAACTACAGGTCTCATCATCTTGAGGGAACCTATGGGGAACACGAAAAAGGCCTCTATCCGGCGATTATACACCCCGGCGTAGCTGGAATATATGACAGAATCCCCTCCTCACTCCTCTAAAAAATAAGCAGAAATAATTAAATGTCTTTTCCTATAAATCAATTCTCGTGTGGCATCATCTACTGCCTTCGGAGCAATCGCCCCGTCCGATAAACAAAATATCCCCATTTGTCAGAATGTTGGATGAACACCAAATTTTCCATTTGGATTTTATGCCCATCTCATGTAGATAGATAAATACGGCTAGAGAGCATCCGTCTGACCGAGAGGTCAGGATCGGTCAAAGAAGTCGTAGACTCTTTTTCCGGACGAAATTGCACGGTAAATATTCAAATGTATTTTTATATTTAACGGTAGTTTATTGGTAATATGTGAGAGCAAATATCTGTCTTTATCTTTGAAGGGGATCAACGCCCTCTTTCGCTCTTAATAAAGACCATCCCAGGACTGGTAGAGGAGGGGATGGGGTTTAACATAAAGTAGACAGAATTTAGACTGAAGCGACTGGGACATAAAGATTAGGATCTTCTCTTGATGGTTTTTGCTTTAAATAAAATATATTATTATTATTATTTGCAGGATTTGTTTTCTGGCAAGGATTCATACGAAGATAGATGTTAATAAAAACATATTGGCTTCAACCTAGGAAGCATGAAGATAGAGAGAGAGGGAGAGAGAGGGGGGGAGAAGAAGAGAGGTAGAGAGAGAGAGAGAGGGGGGGGGGTGGAGTCGAACCAATGCTATCCAATGCTCTTCACTAACCTAGTGGATACGGCGTCGCATTCCCACCCTTGTGTACCAGGGTTCGATTACCGCCGAGATTAGATGCAAAAAACTCGACGCTCGCTCGGACCAGCCGCCTTCCCTATGCGGCGTGTCGAGTTTGAATCCTGTCTCCTACGTCATCATGCACATATCCAATCACAACATCGCTGTCTCTTCCTCCTTTTATTCTTTCTTCTCCGAATATTCCTAATGGTTTTACTTGTCCTCACTCCCTTGACGTGGTACCATTGACCTACGAAAGGATTCCTTCTCCACGAGCTTGATCTCGATTGTCGTTCTGCTCTTTATTTGAATTTCCTTATCCTTTCGGAGACCCTCTTTCGCGACTGAAAGGAGCCGAGGGGCGTAATTTACTTCTATATACTAGTGTGTGAGACGCGTTATAGTATAAGTTTTCACATTGATCTTGCCACCCCCTTGTACCTCAAATTGAACCCCTCTTGTCATCCATATAATACGATCAGATAATTCAAAGAATATATATATATAAATGGGTTTCAAAAGTTTACAACACACTATTAAAAATGCAAATTGACATATTTGTAGTCAAATCAGGTTAATGAAATTCACAATGTTGCAATGCGAGTTGAAATTTATGTAATAAATGCAAATGTCTCATTAAAAACTAATCTCCATTACCTCCCGAATATCGAGAATATTCTCAACTAAATGTGAAGTTTCTTTCCTAATCGTGTAAGCCACCAGCGTCATTTCATACAGGATATTTGTTTTCTCAACATCTTCGGAATGGGGAAAAACAAACAAATCAGTCAAGATCTTCGTGAATGCACTGAAGCCATTCATAAGAGTGGCCTTAGGTGCAGAAAGATATCTGTACAGCTTATAGTACCTCTAAATTTAGTTACCATAATACACACCTGGAAGTCTTGTAATTCGATTCATATTGTGGGTGGTTCAGATCGCCCTCGAATTTTATAGTGCAGCTCGAAAATCTGAAAAAAGGTATACGATAAACTAAAGGCTACTCTTAAAAAGCTGCAGAATGACCTAGAAACAAGTGGATTTGAAGAAATAATAGTCAGATACAATAAGTAGAAAGCTGTGTCGTTATGATCTCTTTTCTGGTACTCTAGGAAAGACCCCACTCCTTATAAAAACTCATTGTAAAGCTCGCTTGTCATTTGCGTATGAACATTTAAATAAACCATCAATATTATGGGAACAAATCCTAGGGTTAGATGAAACTAAAATAGAACTTTGCGGTCGAAAAAAAGTGTGCAGCTAAAACGGCAAAGAATATGATCTCTGCAGTCGGATTCGATGGTAGATCATTCATGGTATGCGGTTGTTTTTTCTCATCATGGGGTGGAGGAATGGAGGTAATCGAAGGAAGAATAAACGTCAAAATGTATAGGGAAATCTTAAAACCAAGATGGCCATTTAAACAAGACAATGACCCCACGCATACAGCAAAACAAACTTAGAATTAATATTTAGGAATGACAAAGTCAATCCCTCGACCTCCCATTGAAAATCTCTAGAGAGAATTGACACTCATGGTCCAGAAAAGAGATCTGAGCAACTTATCTGATTTGAAGAAAATTTGTTTGGGGGAATGCAAGAAAATCAGCACAAGTAGCTAGAGAATGATCGTACGAGAATACTCAAAGCGCCAGAAAGCTGTAATTAACAACAAGGGTTATACAACCAAGTACTTAACATGTTTACGTAAATTTGTTGTAAACCTTTTCATTGTCAAATTCAACTATTGTCCTTATAAAGTTTTTCCAGTTCGAAGTGGGTTGTAAACTTTTGCGGTCCACTATATGAATATATATATATATATATATATATATATATATATATATATATATATATAGATATATCACTGGTGACTCCGGCACTCGGGCTGTTCGGGCTTAGCCCGAGGATAAATTTAGTAAAGTGAACTTCCGGTGGCCAATTCAACACTAATCCCTTGATAAGTAAAAAAATTATACTTCCTTTACAAAAAAATGCCGCTGGTTCCTCATACGCCCTCCCCCCCTCCTATTCAGATTCCGACTTGTATATTTGTGTGTCCAGAAGTTCTGCATCTCTTTGGTATTTCATTAGTCTCCCAGCGATTGACGATGATCGAAGTTTCCGTCGAAACTTTGGTTCGTGAATAAATTGATCCTATCACTGTGGTTTTCTTCCTACATATATATATATATATATATATATATATACATATATGAAAAAAGATCACGTGAGTAAAAGTTATGCAGATACACCCACAAAGGAAAAGGGAAAAACAATTCCGAGCGCTTTCTTCTTTATTCTTAAAGACCTTTTCAAGGAATGAACAGTAGGCTGTACATACATTGCCTTAAATATTGGAAAGGGTGATTAGACTACCCACCTCTGAACCTTAATTAGGGGGTACAAAATCGTGAAACAACTTTATTTGAGATTTAATATATATATATATATATATATATATATATATATATATATATATATATATATATATATATATAATTTAACTACAAAATTTCTTAGTTACTCCAGTTATTTATGGGACACTATTAAACAATTTGAGAAACCAGTAAGTACACATATTAAGACACCAGTACGCAATTATTTTCCATAAAAAGCACTTTGTTTTGCCAGCTTCCGCCTGAAATGGTTTTAAATACCATTTAAATAGCAGGAGAGAAATACCGTATGAAAATTGTATTTCCTAAGGCTCTAAATAGAATATAAACAGAGTTGAAACGACCCCGACAAATTATAATCGCAACGTCTCCATTCTATCATTTGACCACGTTACAAACACCAAAATTAATTTCCAACCCAGTTAAACACCCATGACCTCAAATTTGGAATAACTACTAGTTATATATTCTGTTTTAACCTGTTTTATTCGTAGAAGTAATAAACCGATGTGAATTGGAGACTCGCCAGGGATGGCCATTGTGAATAAGCTGCCAAACTTGCATTTAACGACACATTAAAACGGTCCCTTGCCAGAACATTTCGACGTTCATTTTCAAAAGTTGCAAATTTCGAAATTTTTTCACCGCTTATCAACAAAGCCAAATTTCTTTGGGAGGAGGGATTCTTTTTGGTTTGAAATGTACACTTATGAGATTTACTGACCGAAAATAAGATTATTTGATAATATTTATATATCACCTGATACTCTTTGGAATTGCACACGTTCGTAGAAAGCAAATGGTTAAGTATTCAAAATGAATCAGAGAGAGAGAGAGAGAGAAAGAGAGAGAGAGAGAGGAGAGAAAGAGAGAGAGGCGAATAGATAAAATGATGCACAACCAACCGCATAACCACATTTCTTACACACTTTAGGGGAAATGATCGACGAGGTGAATGAGGTGTATGTATATTTTGTGTGCATTCACTTCGTGTGTATTCATAGATAATTTTAATAGAGAGAAAATCCTCGACGATGCAACCTCATTCTCTCTCACTATCTCCCTTCTCCCTCTTCTTTCATAATCTATGTTTACTAATCCTTATTTGGTTTTATAAGATAAGACAAAAGCGATTAATGTCTCTCCTTATTCATATGGTTATTATATATATATATATATATATATATATATATATATATAAATATATATATATATATATATATATATATATATATATATATATATATATATATATATATATATATATATATATATATATATATATATATGTGTGAATAGACTAAAATTTAAAGTTAAAATTCAAACATTCAAATAATGGAATTAATCCAAATTTAGACCGTTAATACAGTGAGTAATGTAGAACTTACAGGTTATTGCTTTTTAAAATTTAGGATGGGGAATTTAATTAGTAAAATTTGGCTATATAAATTTAAGGAAACACTGCATAGATGCACATCCAGAAAACACTAACCTTGTACAATCAGTTGTGAAAGGAAGACTGGTGGGAAAGCGCGAGGAGCTTAAGAAGAAAGAGAAGATTAGAAGTTTAGTTTATATTTCATAGCAAAAGTAGTGGATGGAACGAGGAATCAAAATTTAGAGAAGAAGAAAAGTATTTCATATACATTGATTCTCGAATTCCCAATGATAAAGGATTGGGGATGGATTTTAAAATAATTTTTAAATGTCCTCCCGGTTGACATCGGTTTTACATTGAAAAGAATGTAGCCAAACAGGCGAGAAATCTTTTTTTAGAAAGAACTTTTCTACTTCTGTGGCTAATTTCCATATGGGAACAAAACCTTGCCTTCAGCGCAAATTCATATAGGACGGAGCACTCCGCATCTAGCGGGATTCGGTCCTTACAGTTGAAGATTGTCCTAAGTAGTGTTTATCTCTAAAAATTATCGGAATATTGGTATAGAACCATATATATATATATATATATATATATATATATATATATATATATATATATATATATATATATATATATATATATATATGTGTGTGTGTGTGTGTGTAAAACCTACAAAATGTTGTGTAATTAAGCGCTAAATGCCACAGAGAGATTTATTTGAGTTAGCCCTAAAAGTATTCTCGCAAGAAACATTTTAATCTATAGCAAGTCTTGAAAGTTAATAAGTGGGTAGCCAGTTATAGGGCTCGAGAGTTAATAGGGGTACCGAAAGTTCTTGTGGTAGTCCCTATATATTCAATGACCTCTTTATTTTAGGCGGCGAAGAACGTGGTAGGCTTCGGAGTAGAGAGCTATTCGCTTGACCGAGGCTTGAAATTAGGTACGCTGGGTTTAATTAAATGAACGATATGCATTACCTGTATGTAGAAAGGTAATCACAAACGGAGAAATCGTGGACTCCTTATTATGGCGTAGATCTCGGGTAGCTTTAGCGTAAGAATGATTCGAGATGGACGTTTAGTTTGTTTAAGCGGATCTATTACTCCATGTTGTTTCTCTGACTGGCTGACTGACTGACTCTCAGACTGCCCAAATTACTGACCTTGATTATGTGAGTTTGGCACTTTATTTTGGTGTCGGAAACAATGGGCGTGTACTATTATTATCCAATAATGTTATTTGGGTGGAGTCAATACCATATTTGAGTGGAGCCTATTCCCCTCCCTGTTAATTTGTGTTCATGGAGATAGAGATTTGTTTTGGTCAAAATCCCAAAGATGCGACTTTGAGTTTCCCAGTCATTTTTTAGTAAATAATGTCCGCTGCCATCGTGTTTTTAGTTCTGTACCTGCATCCCAAGCTTATTTAAGCAGCTGACCTTCTATCGCGGCTATGAGAACCACTTTTGTATGTAGGTATACATATGCATATGTTTGCTACTTTGTGAATGTCTCAAATTCATTTTTCTTGCCTCGAGCAAAATACATCTATTATTTACATTCATATTTTCTTAATACATGTCAATTTGTACTATAAGTGTTTCGCCCTATTCTGGTTGGGTTCATTATTACCTCATGGTATATTTTTCTGTGATTTAGACTCATGCCCGCTTTCAGGATTTCATTGGTCCAACAAGGTACTCATTTGTGAGGTTCCTCGCTGGGCCCACTTTACTTTGCAATTTGGGCACCACAAATCTAAGGGAACTCTTATACAAGTTCGATAACTTCTTAATTAATAAAATTAGGACTCAATATAAATTTAATTTATGCGGTTCATTTTACACATACTATTTTATTTGCATTTGTATGTTTCTACAAATTTATTACGCTATATTTTAATTCTTGACTTTCTATGAATTTTTTTCGTTTTTTAAAAAGTTTGTATGTAAAAATAGACCAAAACAAAATTTCGAAATATGGATATGAAAGTACATTAGTTTATTGATAAAATATATTTTAACTTTGGTATTTTTAAAAACAAAATGGTGATAAAAATAAAAATGATTATCGAATGTTTTGGAAATTTTTTAAGAGAAAAAGAATTACAAATGGTGAAGTTCAGAAAAAATAAATATGATAACTGAATGTCTTGGAATGATTTAAAGCAAAGAGAATTTATGGTGATGTTCAGAAAAAAATAAATATTAATATTGAATGTTTTTGAATTTTTAAAAAGAAAAAGAATTACATATAGTGGAGTTCAGAAAAAATAAATATGTTATCAAATGTTTTTAAATGTTTTGAAACAAAGAGAATTACAAATGGTGAAGATGAGAACATTTATTATAATATATACCTGGCTGTTGTGGGTTGATTTGTATATTCAGAGGTTTTATCGAAGTTATCTCTAAAAGCGATTTTCAATTTTAAACTTTAGGTGGAGGAAATAGCTACTGGCCCCTAAAATCGAGTAAATCCAAATAAATTATTAGAGAAAATTTTAATGAGAAAAAAAGCGTCGCGAGGATTTTTCCTTATTACAAAAGAATTCCGATAATTTTTTCTTGCATTTAAACCTAGAAAATAATCATCGATGGGAAAAAGATAGACAAGAGTATATTATTA
The DNA here is from genome assembly GCA_963969495.1 of Ceratothoa steindachneri. Lineage (NCBI taxonomy): Eukaryota > Metazoa > Arthropoda > Malacostraca > Isopoda > Cymothoidae > Ceratothoa > Ceratothoa steindachneri. The sequence goes on along the minus strand of OZ018325.1, from coordinate 41,528,729 downwards.
AGAGCTATGTACTGAATATCTTTTATTTATTTTTAGACCAAAGCCCCGTTGACAGAGTCGAATAGGCCCTATGCCACAAAGCAGAGGTCTGTATGCAAAGCGCATATTTTGGGGGGGACCTGATACGTTTGTTTGTCACTTTGTTCGAGTAATGTCATAACATTTTCTTTGAAGTCTGTTTGTCTTTTATTATATATTCCCTTTTTGCTCTTGAAGTTGGAGACATGAAAGATCTTTGACTTCTTTTGTTTTTTCCTTTGCAATATTTGAAGCAATTTAGATCACAGCACTTTTGTGATTATTTCTTGCATATATACAACCTTGGCAAAAAGTATGAAGCATCCTTAAAAAATTTATTATATTATTCATAAATATGTATGATAATAATAAGAATTTTGCTAATATGCTTGAATATTTAGTTAATATGTTTGAATTATTTAGTATTTTACTAAATAGTGAGTAATTAATAGAATGGTATGATTTCTAAAGTGAGAATTTAACAAATATTTCTAAATAAGTAATGTGACTAAAGCTAAAGAATTTCTAGAAGCACATAAAAACAAATCTACCTTTTCTATTGGCAAGCGTTATTACGATAAGAAAGTACTAAAAAGAAAGTTTACGATATGTTGTCTAAGTCAATATGAAACGATATCAAGAGACCAAAAACTGGGTATCAACGAAGAGAAATAGCAGAAAACTTCTAACAAATCTTAGAGAAGACATCTATATTTCGAGTTTCAATAAAAAATAGCAGAAAAACATCTGAACTTGCTTGAGATTTCGTTGAAGTTTGAAGTTAAATAAATATTACCCAGATTTGTCAAGAGATTTAGAGATAAAGAGGTAAGAGGATGTAAGGCGATAAAAAAAAGTCATGGATATCTGAGGTCAACAGAAAAGCGTCAAAACAGGGTCAGAGATCACAAAAATTGGAATGATGAACAATGGTCTAAAAGTTACTTAATCAGATCAAAGTAATTATCAGGTATAGAAGAAAGACTCTTATAGCGTTGGTTTTATACAATTTATGTAATTCCATTTGGATATTCTTTGAGAAAATGATTTAAAAAGTTAAGTAATTTATAACAATTTTGCAGATTTGCAGAACCTCTTGGACTACTTTTGTAAGACGAAGTAATTAAAGCGAAACAATGTCTAACTGAATAGTAAATTATATATATATATATAATACAAAAAATTTGAAACTATTACCATGACATAATTGTAAAAGCTGGGCAAACAGTTCTGAAAAATTAAGAGTAAAATTAAAAAATAAATTAGAAGGGTAAAGATAATTAAAAAGGCAAATGTAAAACTTAATTACAACAATAGGTGAGTAAATGATAAGAAAAATAAAAATGAAACTAGGAAAAAATCAAAATGTGAAAATCATTTGAGTTCAAAGGGTGACAAAAATTGATTTTTAAATTTAAAATAAAGACAAGGAATCAAAAACGAAACGTAAACAATGTCAGCTGACCAAAAAATCGCGTGCTCTCACTTATTCTGATTTATGACCTTAGACCTTCAATACTTTCAATAATCCTCGGACTAACCTTGGGAGGACCTTGACAATTACATGATTCTAAAGATAATGTAAAACAACATAGGGGTTTAAAATTTCATTAGAATCGTCCGAATAGTTATGATGTCATTGCCAAAACAAAATAATTCCCTGGCTAACCTTCAGAGGACTTTGAAAATTCTATCATTCGAAAGAGAATATAAAACACCATGAGGGTTTCAAATTTCGTTAGAATCTGTTGAATAGTTACAAGGCTATTATAAAAAAGAAGCTAAACGGGAACCGACCGACATAGTGAGGTGTAGAGTCACCCGCGACTAAAAAACAGGGCAAGCAATTAACTATCATTTAAAATGAAAAATCATAAGTCAAAATCAATTAAATTTCATGAGGTGAGGATGATTTAAATCAATCAATAAATATGAGTTTGACCAAGAAAGGCAAATGACAAACTCAATCAATTGGGGAATAACTAATAAGAATAATAATCTTGAAACTAAGAGAAGAAATCTTAATGTAAAATCATTTGGATTCAAAGTGTGAAAATCTTTTTAAAATAAAGACAAAAAATCAAAAATGAAAATGGAAAAAAAATTAGACAGAAATTAACCTTATTTCGTTAGAGCTGATAAGACAACTGATTATTATAGAGACAACAAGCCAAGAATTTACTTTATTTGCCACATTTGTTCATACAATGCCCGATGCTAATATCCCACACCAAATATAAAACCATGTTCAGTTCAAATGTGTTTCCGCAGTAACAGTCGAATTTTGAGGAGCCCACTGAGTGCAATCGTGTCGATTAATTAAGCCATTTAATTTGAAGGTGGCCTCATCACACCCAAAAACAAAATTTAACTTTCCAGTCTGCATCATCTCCATTGAGAGCGTCGATTAATGTTGGAATGCGACATTTCGAGTGAGATCGCTTCAAAATACGATGGACGCTGGATTAAGGGATTCCTGTCTCACGGAGGACGGTTTCTAGCACACGTTCTTCTCTCGCTGGGCCAATGGATGTCTGTGATTTTTTATAACTTTGCTTATGAACATCGTAAACAGTTTCCTTCTGCTTCAAATTTATCTTTAATGAGAGCAATGGTGCGTCACGTTGATGGATCTCTGTGAAACTGTCTTCTAAATTACCTTTGCAATTCCATGAACTTTTCTTACTCTTAAAATAGCTATTTATGATCAATTTTCTTTCTCCAAAAGTTAGGCGTACTTCTGTCATTATTTGATCTTAGTTGCACCTAAGTATACTCGTATATACTCGTATATATATATATATATATATATATATATATATATATATATATATATATATATATATATATATATATATATATAGTTCTGCGATGATGACAACCACTACAGGGCTTTCGCCATATTTATTTTCTGCCTTTCAAAACAATTTTGAAGACAGAAAGAAACGTGCAGAAACGTTGCATTGCAGACTATAAAACATGCAGTACAATAAAAGAAATTTGACGCGAATGAGCAACAAGACAAGAAACATGAGTTTTTAAGAGGTAAGAGAAAGAGACATTAGAAGAAGACTAGAATTAAAGAGAGCAGAGGGCGGCACAATGAAGGCAATCCTTTACCGAGAAGACAGAGATAACGCCAGGCGAAAAGATTTTGCTCTTTCTTTGCATGTGACATGGGGGATGAGCCTTCAAATTGTGAGCGGGTAAAAAGATATGGTATAAAAATTCCTTAGAGGTTCCTAGCTTAGAGAAATACTGGGTTTGATGGGGTAACGCTTTGGGCGAAGTAGAGTCACTGTGCCTGGTAGCTTAGCGGTAGAGCATCTGACCGGCAATCAGAAGACCCGAGTTCGTGTCCCGGCCAGGAATTTCAAACTTTTTTCCCTTGGCATTATCTCTGTCTTCTCGGTAAAGGATTGCCTTCATTGTGCCGCCCTCTGCTCTCTTTAATTCTAGTCTTCTTCTAATGTCCCTTTCCCTTACCTCTAAAAACCTCATGTTTCTTGTCTCGTTGCTCATTCGCGTCCAATTTCTCTTCTTGTACTCTCTCTCTCTCTCTATATATATATATATATATATATATATATATATATATATATTGGAATATGTACCACGGAGGGAAACTGAATTAAAGGCGGATGGAATTAGTACTTTCGTCTATTCGGCATTTTCAAACTCACAATGGTGAGAAAAATAAGACACAGTATTTATACTAAGCACGTTTCCCTATGAAGTCAACATTTTAATGCTTTCAGATAAGTCAGATTTTAGAAAAAGTGATAAAATTGGATCTAGCGAAAACAGCTCTGGGCTAATGTTGAGATTACTCTCCTTTGTGTGGCAGATTAAAAATGATTCCAGGATATTCCTCTTTATAAAATTATTACTATGGAATATTGTATCAGTTTTTGACCAGTTAATTCCGTGTCCCATCTTGGAATTTTGGACAGCTATGGCATTATTCAGATATCCCTTAATTACAGCATTTTTGTGTTGTTGGGTCCTTATGGAAACATTTTTGGAGGTTTGGCCTGCATAGAATATATTACAATCTAAACATGGAATTTGGTAAATTACATTATTATAATTATTGGTGCTATGCTTTATTAAGAGATTTTTTAAAGTATGATTGTATTTAAAGGCTACCTTAATATTAAGTTGTTTTAGAATGGGCACTATAAACATAAAGTTTTCATGATAGGGTAAAATTAATAGGTTTTTACGAGATTCTATTTTCTCTAGTTTACAATTATAAAATGTTTTTTAGGCTATATTGATACATTTTTTTAGAAAGTACTTTGGGTAGCATAAATTGGTAGCAATATCTTCGATTTTTGTGTATTCTTTATCTATATAGTCGGGACTACATTTTTGAAAAAACAGCAGATTTTATATTTTTGGCATGACTTGAATAAAAATGGACATAAGATAAATTATTTGTCGGTTTCCTATAAACAGTAAATTTAAATCTATGTGGTTCTCTAATTATTAGAACATCCAAAAATGCAAGGCTCTTTTTTACTTCCTTTTCTACGGTAAATTTAATTGACGGAACCAATGAGTTGATAATTTTAAGCAAACTATCGATGTCAAAACTGTTGTTTAAAATTACCAGGATGTCATCAACATACCGGAACCAACCAATTTGAGTAGACCAAAGAGGGGGGAGTAACCTAGTTTCGAAAAATTCCATATATAAATTTGACAATAAGGGAGATATAGGGATTACTCATAGCCATAGCAAACACTTGTTCATAGAATTTGCCGTTGAAACTAAATTTACATTTTTTAATACATAACCAAATAAGCTTAATGATTGTATTGGTTGGTAAAGGGAGGTCATAAGCATTAAGAATAGAGGCTATGAAGTCTACTAAGTCATCAATGGGCACTTTGGTGAATAATGAGGTGACATCAAAACTGACTAGTCTCAAATCTGATGTTACCCTCATACTGTTTAATTTATTGCTAAGTTCAAGGGAATTTTTTATATGCGAGGGGGATATAGTTCCTAAGATATGTAGCCTTTAAATACATTCATACATTCAAAAAATCTCTTAATAAAGCATAACCCCAATAATGATAATAATGTAATTTACCGAATTCCATGTTTAGATGGTAATTTATTCTATGTAGGCCAAACTTCCAAAAATGTTTCCATAAGGACCCAACAACACAAAAATGCAGTAATTTAGGGATATCTGAATAATGCCTTAGTTGTCCACAATTCCAAGATGGGACACGGAATTAACTAGTCAAAAACTGATACTATAATCCATAGTAATGATTTTTTGAAGAGGAATATCCTGGAATCATTTTGAATCTCCCACACAAAGGAGAGTAATCTCAACATTAGCCCAGAGCTGTTTTCGCTAGATCCAATTTTATCACTTTTTCTAAAATCTGACTTATCTGATAGCATTAAAATGTTTACCCCATAGGGAAACGTGGTTAGTATAAATACTGTGTGTCTTATTTTTCTTACCATTGAGTTTGAAAATGTCGAATAGACGAAAGTACTAACTCCAATCCGCCTTTTATTAAGTTTGCTTCCGTGGCATATATTCATATTTATAGTTATCACGCGCTAACTTTCGTGATGTTTCATATATATATATATATATATATATATATATATATATATATATATATATATGAATGCAATGTCCGGCAGGAAAAATGTAAAGGTGTTTCACAGTACTTTCGAACTTTATTCATTTCATTCTCAAGGATAACTACAAGAGAAAATAATATAACAAGGGTATATATAAGCTAGTAAAAGATAAAGGTTAGGCTAGGCCTTGAAGTTGAGTAATAAGTCATTGCGGTTTATTTAAAAGTTGTGTTAATTTATTTTTTGTTCTGTACCCTCAAAATTTGAAAGAAAGGCGCATTTTCGACACTTGTTTGTATTCATTTTCAATCGAGACGGAAACAATGCAAATGCAGCCAAAGCTCGTCGCGATATTTGTGTTGTGTACGGAGAAAATGCTTTATCAGAAAGGACAAGTCAATGGTCGTTTTCACGTTTCAAAAAGGGTCATTTCCATCTTAATGACGAAGAACGTTCTGGTCGCCCCATGAAGTTGGATGAAGATCGATTGAATGACCTTCTTCATGAAAATCGTCTTCAATAGACTAGAGAATTGGCTGTACAATTGCCGTGTGATCAGAAAACTGTAGTGAATCACCTTCATTCGATGGGTAAAGTTAAAAAATTCGGTGAATGGGTTCGGCACGCTTTGAGCGAAAGCAACAAACTACAACGTTCCACGATTGTTGCAGGTTTGCTTGCTCGTCACAAAGCTACTCGTGGATATAAAGACAGATTTCTTCACCGCATCATCACTGGCGAAGAAAAGTGGTGTTTATTTCAACATGAGCTATCGAAAACAATGGCTTAGCCCCAATAAAAAAAAACACTTCCGCGATTAAAGCAAGGACTTTGTCCACAAAATACGACGCTGTGTGTGTGGTGGGATTGTGAAGGCATCATTCTTTATGAGCTCCTTGCGAACAACGAGATTGTCAATGCAGAACAGTACGTTCAACAAAAGTATCGACTCGCCGAAGCTATTTGTGAAAAGCGACCTCATCGACGTTATGGAATCTTTCTGCAACACGCCAATGCTCGTCCTCACATTACCAATATGATAAAAGACGCCATCCAAACGCTTAATTGGGAAATCCTGCCGCATTCTCCATATTCGCCAGACTTGGCTCCATCGAATTTCCATCTGTTCCGATCGCTCTCCAACAATTTGCGCGGCGTTTCGTTCAATACTGATGTGGAATTAAGAACATAGTTAGACGAATTCTTCGAGTCAAAATCCAGAGATTTTTATTGCAGAAGCATCGAAAAACTAGTTGAACTTTGGGAAGAAGTCGTAAATAACAACGGAGAATACATTATGGATTAAATTGCATATTGTTATCAATTAAAAATGAAGTTTTTTTTTCTAAACTTGTTAATGGTAATGAATAAATTTGATAAAACCGCAAGAACTTATTCCTCAACCCAATACTATATGCTATCCTAGCATAGAATTTTATAGCCTAAATTAACATAGTATATCTTACACTTGTTCATTGTATCTTAGCATAGCATAGCCTAACCTATAATAATAGCCTAGCATAGTATAGCCGATTTTAGTCTTGCCTAGTAGAGTATAGCATATTATAGCCTAGTCTAGTCTAGCAGAGTATCGGCCGAATAGTTATGATGTTCTGGCCAAAACCAAATAATTTGCGGGCCAACTTTGGGAAGACTTTGGCAATTATATCATTCAAAAGAGAATGTAAAACAACATGAGGGTTTCAGATTTCGCTAGAATCTACCGAATAGTTAAGTTGTTATTGCCAAAACAATATAATTTCCGGGCTAACCTTAGGAGGACTTTTGCAATTATATCTTTCAAAAGAGAATGTAAACAAGATAAAGGTTCCAAATTTCGTTAGAATCGGCGAATAGTTATGATTTTTATTGCAAAACAAAACAATTCTTGGGTTAACCTTGAGAGGAGTTTTTAAATTGTAGCATTCGAACGAGAATGTAAAACAACAAATTTATTCAAATTTCGTTTGAATCGGCCGAATAGTTATGATGTTATTACAAAAACAATAAAAAAGCCGCGACTAGTGTCGAGTAACCTAAAACCAAGTTAACAATGTCCGTACCACCAAAAAGATATAAACAACATATAACGGATTCAACATAGTTACTGAGATGTAGAGTCGCTCGACTAGATTCGCACGTGATTAAAAAGATACAAAAATCCTTCTATAAAACTGTTCGCTTCACAGTTCCAGCGACACGGTGTTTTGTTGCTCACGTGTCAAAAATAGGAAGCTGCACCCTAGGGAGAGAGAGAACTGTGGCTCACGCAGTGCCAACACTGGTGTGATGGTAGAAGGTAGTGTTTCTTTTTTACTCCGCGTGTGTTATGCTTAAAAACGTGTTTATATTCTTGAATGTGATAAAGTGGGGAATTTAAAATATTTTTTTCGGTTCTTTTATAAACTAATAAATTAATTGAGCGGCTGACATTTATCTTGAAAATAATCTAAATTATGTTCATAGTAAAATTACTAAACTGATAAAAATCCTCTTGACAGTTCCTATGACTACATCAAAGGCAGAACTGAAAATTTTCAACAGTGAAAAAAATGAAAACTTTTCTAATACACACTATGAATTATGAAAGACTAAATGCACTTGCAGTGCTCTTAATGGCGAAAAATTCCTCAGTATTCATCCAGAGATCAAAAAGAAAATAATTATTCTTCTCGCGCAAATCAAAACAAGAAGAATGGATTTCGTTTTAAAATGAATGGATCAACTTTTGATTTTGTTCTGTTTAGGATTTTATCAAGTTTATCGATAAATTTCCTTTTTGTATGTTTACTTACTTTTACACAATATTAAAACAATGCTAAAATAATTCTGATGCAGCACCCTCCCTAATTTTAGCTACGAGCCGCCACTGGTGTCGAGTAACCTAAAACCAAGTCAACAACGCCCTTACTACCAAAAAGATATAAACAACATATAACGGATTCAAAATAGTTACTAAACGGATACCGAATGTAAAAAATGAGCCATACAAGGACCCATTTAAAGAAATAAAACTCTTCCCACTGACCCACCATAGACTAAGAGATGACATAATTCAAGTATTTAAAATCGTCAAATGCATAGTCAATGTGAACTCTAACAAGTACGTTATAATCGATCGATCCAAATACACAGGCTGAAATGGTTGCAAAATTATAGGTCAACCGTTGAACTCACACAAGTCTAAAAAAAATCTTCAAACGAATATTCAATTTAGAGAATGATATCCGCCGTAACGTCATTGACTGCACCTCATTGGACTCGTTTGAACTCAACTAGAAAAAGTGAGTTAAATTTTCTGTTTTCGCCATCCATCAGATAAGCGAAGGTCAATGATCAAGGCGAGGATGTTGAGTAAACTTAGCCTAGCTTCGTGTCTATAAGCAACTTCGTAAGATCAAATAGTCTGTTTTTGCATGCTTTTTCCTTTGTATTCTTTCTTTCGTTCTCTCACTCTCACTCTTTCTATCTGTCTCTCCATATCTTTCGATCACAATCTCTTACTCTCTTTTCTCTCCAACCCTCCACATTTCCCTCCTTCCCCCCTCCCTCACTACTTTCTTCGTTGTCTCGCTCTCTCCCTCCTTCACTCATTCTTTCGTTCCTTTACTCCCTGCCTACCTCTCGTTTTTTTCCTTCTCTTACTCCTTTTTTCTCTATTTATCTCCTTTTCTCTATATATATCTCTCTGTCTCATTCTATCTCGCTCTTTTTCTCTCTGTCACACTCTCCTTTGTTCAATCACTCCTTCCTTCCTTTACTCTTCCCCTTCTCCCTCCTTCTTTTTCTCTTTATCTATCTCCTGCTCTCTCTTTTCTTTCTCTCTATCTTCCTTTTTCTCTCACTCACTCTATAATTCACTACTAAATTTCCCCCTCCCTCCCTCCTTCCTTCCTCCATTCACTCTCTCCTTCCTTGCCTCTCTCATTCTCCCTCTATCATTCTCTAACTCTCCCTCCATCACTCCCTCCCTCTCTCTCTCTATCCCCCTCTCTCTTCTCTTTCTTATCTCTCACCCTCTCTTCATCATTCTAGGTGTGTATCTCATTCTATCAAGCGCTCTTTTTTATCTCCTTCTCTCTCACTCTCTATCTCTGTCTATATCTCTTTCTCACCCCCCCACACACATACATTCTCTCTCTTTTCGCCTTCTACCCTCCCTCCTTCTCTTCATCTCTCACTCCTTCCTTCTTTCGTTCGCTACTTCACTCAATCGTTCCTTCATTCCTTAACTCCTCCACACCCTCCTTTCTACTTCCCCTCACCCTCTTTTTCTCTATCTCTCTGTATCACTCTATCTCTCTCTATTTCTCTCACACCTTCTCCCCCTCGAATACGCTGTACAGTTCTGGGCCCCTTACTTAATAAAAGACATAGATAAATTAGAAGCTGTACAACACAGAGCGACAAAACTTATCCCGTCAGTACGTAACAAACCTTACCACGAGAGGCTAAAAAAACTCAATCTATTTTCCGTCAGAAAACGAAGACTAAGGGGGCAGCTTATAGAGTGCTTCAAAATACTTAAAGGATTTAACAACGTTAATGCCAATAACTTGTTCACACTGACAGGGGAGTGTCCCACCCGTGGACATGATTCAAAACTTCAGGGTAAAAGAGCCCCTATGGATGTAATAAAGAACATCTTCACTTACTTGATTATTAATGATTGGAATAATTTGCCAAACGAGGTAGTGGACAGCAGCACTATAGATTCATTTAAAATGAGATTAGACAAACACTTAACAAATATTGGAATTGTTTAGCATAAGCTACAAAATAAAATAATATTACTAAACTATAACTCTTTCAGGTGTATGTAAGTGGTTTTCACATTCATTTCATTTAATTACTATTCAATGCAAATTTCCTTCAGGTACTGTCTTCTTAAACCTGCAAGGTACTTTTCCCAAATTATTTCATGTACGGCTTTTGCCGGAGGGAGTGGAGGGTGGGGAGAGCCTAAAACTTTTCTATCCTTTACTTCTACTATTCTATGTGTAAGTGGCAGTAGATTTAAGGCCAGATCACCTTAGTCTGGGCCGTAAGGCCCGTGTGATCTGTGTATCTATGTAACTCTATGTAACTCCTTCCTTCCTTCGCTACCCCTTCCATCTCTAGTTCTCTATCTATATCTGTCTCCCAAACATTATCCTTCTTCCTATACCCATCCTACTTTCTCTCCCTCCCTCCCTCTCCCTCCCTCTCCCTCCCTCTCTCTATTTCTCTGTGTCTGACTTTATCTCTCGCTCTCTTTCCATAGGATTTTATTAATCTCTCTTACTCACACTCGCTATCCTTCTCCATATCCCTCTATCCCCCTATCCCTCCATCTTCTATATATCCTTCTCTCTTCCTTGCTCTCTCACTTTCTCTCCCTCCCTATCTCACTCACTCTCTTTCTTGCCTCTGTCCCTCTGTCTCATTCTATCACTCGCTCTCCTTCTCTCTTTCATTCTCTCTCACTCACACTCTATCTCACGCTCTCATGATATAAAATTTTGCATTATTAATAAATCTTTGTCGGAAAAGGTTTATATTGGAATATTCCATTACTTCGTTTCACCTCAAAACTCCAAACAACTCCCGATCCGAACCCGACATTTGTCCTACGACATTTCAAGTCAAGAAAACTCATTCATGAAGAAGAAGCCAAGGTTAGACGGGTCTGGGCATTAGTAAACTTCTGTCTAAAAAGGAAGAGAAATAATTGCAGGTCCATCGTGGCCTAGTGGTAACGCACACGCCTTATGGGGCCGTGGCTTGATCGAATTGCAATGTAGGCTGATTTTTCATCTTTCACCATGTTTATTATTATACTTTATTCAAATAATATTAAACAAAAATAGCCAGAAAAAGTAGATATTCATATCAATTTAAGATTTTTCTAAATTATCATATCAACCCCAATATCAGCCGAGTATTTGTTTTAACAACGCAACGAACTACTCGTACTATAAACCACTATTTGTGGTAAATCATTATCTCTAGGAATAGGTCACTTCACTAGATAATATATATATATATATATATATATATATATATATATCTGTATCTATTGGTTCAGAGGGAAGAGATAAAGACCAAGGAAATATGTATATATACAATTATACATACATATATCCTCTAATGTACGTACAAGTACGTTCACTTCGTAAAAGTAATCCGTTAGTTACAAGGTATAAGAGTGCGATTTACTACAGGGGCCGATAGAATTAACTGAGTTTACCAAGTTGCAGTTCAAACGTATATTTAAAGAATGAAACCAAAAATATAATTTTAATGAGACACTAGTTAACATATATATAAGATATACATAAAGGGAATATAGGTAATGTAAATAAAGGAGAACTCTGAGAGAATACAGTATAATGTGCAATCGGGAAACGTTAACTACTCGTTAATCAGCTTTTAAATGGAATATTACAAGTCAGTTATACATATGGAATATTTGAATGTTTGAAAGTGGGTCGATTATTGTGAGATTAAAGCAAATGGTCGGTTTAGCTTTAATGGGGGCAGATTAAAGAAAGGAGGAGGCCAGTGTCGTGGTATGACATTACATTATATCAATACCATATTATATCTATGAGGGAGGGACGAATAACTTGAAAGCGAACCGACAAAAGGGACGGAAAACCACGAGTTTAGACGGGCTGAGTAGCGAGAGAGTGCAACGAGGTTAGGTAAATTATGGACAATGGCAAAGCTCAAGGTTATTAGAAGAGGCATGTATAAAAATATATTTTTATTACACAAAAATAATGAGAGAATTGATGGGTAAAATTACCTCAGAGAATTAACGGGCAAAATCACATCAGTAAATGAAAGGGGAAATTGTAGTTATAAATGAGACTATGAAGTTCGAACTTAAGGTATTACAGGAGGAGACTATTCAAATGGGGAGGGGGGGGAGATTAACTCAATTGGGTTACTGAATGAGACGAAAGAGGGGTTAGCTTACGGATGTCTTCTCCCTTTGAGGTGTGGCCGTTCGGAACTTCTGAGCGGGAGATTGGAGTAATGACGGTTCTCTAAAAACAAGGGGGGGTAACTTGCGGTCCAGGGGAGAGTATTTCGCCACCCGAAATGAGAAGGGCTTCGACAGGAGTTGATGGGAGAAGTCGGGAAAATCATTCGGGGGCGATCGTTCAGTGGAATTACCTCATGGCTGGGGCTAATTCCAAATACACAAAATAGTCCAGCTGTCATTTTGCTTTGTTGCTAGCACTTGACTTGGAACCATGGGGAATCTTCTGGGGTATGGGCGAGACTTCTCAACTCTGTGCTTGTCTCATGGGAAGCGAGCAATATATATGTCTGAGGCTCTTCCCGAGAGGAGGGGTTTAGTGGAAAACAGCTCTACTCTCGAATGTCCTCGAATCTTCTTTCAGAGGCTATTCTGCCCGTATAAAAGTGAGTCGGGGGGGACGTTGTTCGAGGCTACCGCTTGTGGAAGGAGGGGGGGTTAAGCTTACCAATTTAGGCCTAACCAGGCGTTCTGCCACGCATGGAAGTTCCGTTTTGCTTAAGAGCTTCCACGTGGGGATTTCCTCACAGCCAGCGAACTCGGCCCTCGAGTAAATATCCTTCAGCAGGTTGGCGCGAGGAATGGAGAAAGCCAATCGAGATGGCCCCAGGTCGAATATCCTTATTGTGACGACGATGAAGGGGGAAATGGGGGACTAGAAGACGAGTTCACGATCCTTCTTGAAGACGGACAATAGCACCTCTGCTCCAGAGAAGCACAACCTCCAAATCGAGACTCTGCAGTGGCTCGGCACGAAGTCTCACACGGGAAACTGGAGATCCTTGAGGAAAGGAGGGTTTCAGATGAGACGAGAGGAATCCCTGCCAATCCTTTAGAAGCGAAACGATTTGAGTCCTGCTCTGAACAGAATAAGGCTTCACAAAAGAGATGGGTCTGCCTGGTGAGATCCGATATCGAAGTATAACCAAATAACGGGCAACTTGAGGAAACAGACACAACGATCTGAATCAAAGGTGACGGGGTCTCAATCTAAACAGAGACTTGAAAACCCAGGTTATTTATATGACATCCATTTTTGATGCTCAATCGCAGAAAGCTACAGACGTCTAGCAGAAGACTTCTGGCGCCGAGAAGGATTAGCGTTTGTCGCCCGACCCAGGTCTTAATGGCCTCCAACGATGTGAGCGGGAGACTCCGCAAGCAGACTCCAAAATACGGATATTAGCGTTTTCACGGTGGAATTAAAGCTTTTAGCGCGCTGAACTTAATTAACTGCACCTGCGAGGCAGCTGAAAGATATTCCAATTCTTCCTTTTATTCTTCGCTTCTTTGAACTCTCACGTTACTACACGGGGAGTTAGAGTTTTAGAATGGAGTGAAGGGAGAAATTTAAGGAGCAAATTAAGGTAATATTTCTCTTTGACTTATATTACCTTACACATTATATGAATTAAAATGACCCTCATCCTCAACCCCCAGCATTAACGCTACTAATAAACTTACCCCTGCCCACCCTGAATACTCTATTAAGCTAAAAGCCATAACTTATTCATGCAAATTGTTCAATCATAGAGATAGGAGGCTATGGTTGACTGTACCTCTAAGCACGCATCCTTAGTTAATTCCGTCTCTTTCAAACTCATTCACAATCACCATACCTTTTACGCGGTCTTCCAACCATTTTTAACTCTCGTACATACATTCTCTTTGCAAGTATCTTGGTGACCAGTTTGGATGGTCCCGTAAATTTTTGTTTAATTTTTAAAATTGGTTAGGGTTGAGCACTAGTTGGCGAAACGGCTATTGAAGCCTCACTTGAAGGTGCCTTCTTGAAGCGTGACTTAGTTTGGTCACAGGAAGCAGTCAAGCTGTAGGAACTCTGCGTTGACTGTGGAGGTTACAACCAAAGGATATTGGACCAAACAGGAGTATTTTTTATCAAGTATTCGCAGTCACCGACTTTGCACGAAGATTCGTACACGACGTCGGTCTCCTGGAGATCACCTATAAGTGGAAAGTAACTATTCTTCATTATGCAGCTGCTCGTTTTTTTGGTTTTGTAAAATATAATTAGGTTAATATTTGTATTCGTGTCAATTAGTGTCACGTTCTGATGTAGGAATTTTCGTGCAAAGTCGGTGACTGCGAGCACCGCAACTCTAAGTACATTGGCATAACCTCCACAACCCTCTCAAGGCGGTTGACAGCTCACCTTCAAGACAGAGCGATAAAAAGGCACGTTCACTCCCATGGAACTGTTTTGAAACGCAAGGAGCTAACTAAGAACACCTCAATCATCATTAGCTTGAAAGATCAACGAAGGTTAAGAATGACCGAAGCCGTAATTATACAAGCGAGTAACCCGCAATCAAAGTGCAACTCCAGCCAGAGATCGTACTCCCAACATCTCGAGGTCCCCGAGTTGAGCACCATTAGGAGAAGCACGCACCGACACTTAATTCTGTTTGTAACGCATAGTTTCCCCGTTCCCCGTCTTCCATTTATCCTTGCCCCACCCTTCTATACCTAAAATTTAGATATAAAATCTCACCCTCCCCGTTATATACAGTTTTGTAACGCATAGTTTTCCCTTCTAAAGATTTTTCATGTGCCGTTACCCGACTTCTCTTTGCCATTGCCTCCTATACCTTAAATCTCGATGTAAAAATCTCCCCCTAATATAAATTTTTGTAACATATAGTTTTCTCTTTAAAATTTTCCTGTGCCATGATTGGCCAATTTTTGTACGCATATCGATAGAGAGAAAATCCGTCTGAAGGGTTTAAAATTTTTCTGTGCCATGATTGACTAATGTTTGGACGCTTATCGATAAAGAAAAAATGAATATATACTGTACCATATTGTCAAAATTATAATAGTTACTACCATATTTCCTTGACCTTGACCCTCTGCGGTCGAAAGACGTCCAGGAATAAAGTATGTCCTTTCTGGCTATTTTCTCTTTCCTTGAAGATCCTGTTAAGAGACTTGTAAGGCAAATCAAGAAATTGCAAGTCAAAATCAATAACGCTGCCACAGCTGTTGACTTTAATAAGGCATGCATACAACATGGCCTCCTACCTAAATATATATATATATATATATATATATATATATATATATATATATATATATATATATATATATATGAATGCAATAAACCACATTGAAAGAAAAAACGGAACAAATTTTTATTACAGTAATACTTATTACCTTTTTTTTTCAAAAAAATCCGTGCAGGGAAGCGATTCGAACCAGGCACACTGAGGCAGCGAGCACCGCTTTGATCACAGTTAAAAGTATTCCGTTAGTACACTACGCTACGCAGAGAAGCAAAAAATTCGCTGAATAGAATAGCTTTTAACGAACACTTTTCTGAAGTTCAAACGGGGACTATGAAAGAAATAGAAAATTAATTGGGAATTCGAAGAATAAATGAGGAATAGTTAAACGCGTGGTACATAAACAAATGTATATATGTAATATATTTCAAAGTACGCGAGAGAATGATGAAGATGAATGCAATAAACCACATAGCATAGTGTACTAACGGCATACTTTTAACTGTGATCAAAGCGGTGCTCGCTGCCTCAGTGTCAATGGTTCGAATCGCTTCCCTGCCCTGATTTTTTTGAAAAAAAAAGGTAATAAATATTACTGTAAGAAAAATTTATTCCGGTTTCTCTTTCACTGTGGTTTATTGCATTCATCTTCATCATTCTCTAGCGCTACTTTGAGAGATATTATATACATTTGTTTATGTACCACACGTTTAACTATACCTCATTTATTCTTTGAATTCCCAATTAATTTTCTATTTCTTTGATAGTCCCCGTTCGAACTTCCGAAAAGTGTTCCTTAAAAGCAATTCTATTCAGAGAATTTTTTGCTTCTCTAACGGCATACTTTTAACTGTGATCCAAGCGGTGCTCACTGCCTCAGTGCGCCTGGTTCGAATCGCTTCCCTGCACGGATTTTTTCGAAAAAAAAGGTAATAAGTATTACTGTAATAAAAATTTGTTCCGTTTTTTCTTTCAATGTGGTTTATTGCATTCATCTTCATCATTCTTTCGCGCTACTTTGAGAGATATTATATATATATATATATATATATATATATATATATATATATATATATATATATATATATATATATATATATATATATATATATATATATATATATATAACAATTTCCGGAATTAAATGGGACCAAAGTAAATTTACTTGTTTTACGAGTATTACAAAGGGCATTGTGTCTTTTTCCATGTTACTTCGCATGCGCCAGGAGGGCTTCAATATGGAAAACCCAATTAAAACATATTAGACTAATAAATGGACGTTTTTCTTTATATCTGAGCCAATCGCTTCTTGAGGGTGAAAGAAGGTCGAACAGGATTCGTTGATATGGTTCTTAAGAACGGAGAGGAACCTAAGTTGGAAAGAATCTATAAGCGAGCTGGAGGGTCTGAAAAAAAGGCTTGGTTGCACCATCACAAGGGAAGGTGCCCTCAGAGGAAGGGACTTTCAAACTTAGTGGGCTTCTTATTTAGCAAATGAGCGGTTGGATCAGGTCATGATTTCGCGAGAAATGAAAAGACGAGTTGTGGCAAGGGGAGTGGTGTTTGAACTCATATACAATCTGCTCCTGAATTTGCTGAATTTAAATTTAAACAATGGTTTTAGGGGATTGAAGTTCTCTGGCTTCTTAATAAGAGTGAACTGTGTATATATATTTATACAAACATATTTATACTTACCTATGTATATTTTATATTCACCTAAGGATGACCATTTTAAGTGTACAGATATATATATATATATATATATATATATATATATATATATATATATATATATATATATATTATAAAAAAGGTCATTATACAAGGGTTATTTAATTTACTCTTGTTTTTCGATTACTTCATTTCATTAATAATAATTTATCCAATATTTTTCAATGCTTCCTCTGTAAATGAATTCCATTTACACTTATATGTCCTTCCTCCTTCAGAACGATCTAATTCACACTTTTCTTTACACCCTAAACTTCTCTTACTAGTCGTTCTTCACTCTATATACCCTTTCTACACCACGCATTACTCTCAAATTGTCCACTCTCACTATTCCCACTCTAGATCTTTCCTACTCCTGCCATACCATATATAGTATCACTTCCTATACCCTCGTTCGCCGCTTTATGGCACTTTCCACACTCAATCTCTGTGTATTACTAGCGCTTTGATCGTGCCTGAGACTTTCCGTACTACCCCCATTTGCATTGGTAGTAATACGGATGGAACCACGGACTCTAATATCACCCGTCAATCGTTAACCCCAACAACCATCACTTTACCCTTTTTTTACGCATACTTTAAGCTTCCTCCGCACGGATCCCCTGTCCAACGCTTCAATCTTTTCCAAAACGCTTTCACTCTCAGCCACTCACAACAACACATCAACATATACCAGCATTGATAGCACCCTTGCCACACCGTTCCTCATCAATCTCACGCTCCTTCACCTAATTTGTATTCGTATCTTTCTAAGTATTCCTCCCCTAAAGATATTTAACATCATGATGGCGTCACACACCCTTGCCTTACTCTCTTCCTAGTTATATCAAACCATTCACTCAGGTAATCTTTCACCCGAAAGTTCGCCTTACTTACAACATAAATACGTTTTACACCATCTAAGAGTTTGCAATTCACTTTCTACATTCTTAAGACCTGCCGTAAGGGTTACGTATCTACACGGTCAGCCGATCTCTTGAGATCTAAAAATTATAAAAATATCATCCGCAAAGTTCAGATCTACCACATTTGCTCTTTTTTATATATTACAGCAGGTTTCCATTGCGACTTTCTCAATGCAAAATCTACAATCAGAACAAAATACGCAGGGTACATAATTTAGTTTTGGTAGCATACTTTAGAGACATACAATCAAAGGTTTAAAATGAAAACAAGCCAAAGTAAATTATATTTGAATCTGATTGGGTTTCTGCATCAGGTGAAGATAAAATTAAGATATAAATATGATCGCAATACCCTCTGCGGCTTGGATTTTGCTTCAAATATTATCATACGTTCTAAACTATTTGCTGAAAGTTTTATTCCACTCAAACATCTGCACCATCATATTTCCTGCATTTAATCCCTCACTTATTATACCAGTCATCCATTCCACTGCAATTCACCTCTTATTTAAATCTCCAATAGAAAATTTAAGTAATAACTTAATCCTTTAATAATACTCGAGTTAAAACTTTGCGGGGAAAATTTAATCTTGGCGTTGCATTTTATTATTTTTTACTCGATTGCTTATGAACAAAAATCCTCATTAAAACTCACTGACTATTTAGCAAACGCTGACATTTATTTAGGTGGAATAGATCTGGTGCAGACATTCAAATTCTTCTTTACATCGAGTTTTGTTATATTAAAATCTTTTAGGAAATTTCCATCATTAGACAGATATCTCCTCTTTTCGATTCTCTGCCTTCTATCGATAGTAAAGGGGCTTATCTGTTTTCAATAGTTACCCGTCGTGACGTCCTGCAGGTTTTGGGTTAATATATTCGAAAATTTGAAGGCAATGTAAGCGTGTTAAAATATATATATATATATATATATATATATATATATATATATATATATATATATATATATATATATATATATATATATCCAGCAAACCGCAAGAAACAGGAAAACAGGATAATTTTTCTTTGGGACGAAAAATTCAGTATAAGGGTGGGATTCGAACCAAGCACACTGATGCAGCGAGCAACCGCTTCGATCTCAATATATATATGTTTTTTCTCGCCTCCAAGAACCCGTTTTAAAAAACTTGTAAGAAATATTAAGCAAATAAAAGTCAAAATTATTAACGCTGCCACAGCTGTGGACTTCAATAGTACATGCATACAACATGGCCTTTTACCTAATTACATATATATATATATATTTATATATATATATATATATATATATATATATATATATATATATATATATATATATATATATATATATATATATATATATATATATATATATATATATATGATAGTGAAACCACTGTATAGGAGCCAAAAGTTTAATTTATGAGACTAGTTTCAGTATGTAGTTTATCATACCCTCTTCATTCGTATACTGAGAATGCAATTGTTACAAAAGTCTATAACTACCGTGCAGATCAGAAAAAAAGGAAAAAAACACAAAGAAACACAAAACGCGGGAAAAAAGTCATTAATCAGGGGGTGTAAGTCTAAGATCGTTGACTAAGCTGTTTACGATGAGGTTACTGGAATGGTCACTGAATTTCAATTGCCCATCTGACAATTTAAAATTGGGAATTTCTCCTATTAATATAGATTCTACTATTTTTCTTTTACGAAAATCCTTACAATTAAATATGATTTGTGCCTTTGAATAGTCAATTTGGTGGTTGAAATTGCTAATATGATTAAAAATATTGGATGTGGTACTGCCTCTTCTGACATCACCTTTATGTTCATAAATTCGTTTTGTTAAGGAGGTTCCTCCGGTCTCTGCTATGTAGAATAAGAGACAGTTTGTAAAAGAACTACATGGGATTAAATTTACACCTGCTTCATTTGGCTAATCCACGTGCTTGGTCGAAGTGAAAGATTTAAGGAGAGAAAAGAGGTATTTAAATTTGGTTACACCTGGGGAAATAACTTTGTTCACTCCTTTAAGGAGTGGGACGGTAATGATTTTTCTTTAGATAAACTTTCATTGATCACGTGGAGGGGATAATTTAGTTCAATGAAACTGCAGGTTATATATGTAATCTCGTCTTTTAGAAAGCAAGGGTCACATATCCTAAGTGCTCTACAAAAACATACCTGATGCAACGGCTCGCTTAATGTTAATATCGTGATGAGATAAGAAATGGATATACGAGTTAGAATGGGTTGGTTTTCGGTACACAGTGAAGCTAATTTTGTCATCCTTAAATCTTTCCCTTCGATTAAGCCCGTGGATCAGCCAAATGAAGTAGGTGTATATTTAATCCTGTGTGGCTCTACAAAATGTCCCTCATTTTACATAGGAGAGACCGGAAGAACCTTAACAAAACGAATTTATGAACATAAAGGTGATGTCAGACGAGGCAGTACCACATCCAGTATTTTTAATCATATTAGCAACTTCAACCACAAAATTGACTATTCAAAGGCACAAATCATATATAATTGTAAAGATTCCCGTAAAAGAAAAATAGTAGAATCTATATTAATAGGAGAAATTCCCAATTTTAATTTGTCAGATGGGCAATTGAAATTCAGTGACCATTCCAGTAACCTCATCGTAAACAGCTTAGTCAATGATCTTAGACTTACACCCCTTGATTAATGACCTTTTTCCCCCGTTTTGTGTTTCTTTATGTTTTTTTAAATTTTTTATGATCTATCTGTACGCTATTTATAGACTTTTGTAACAATTGCATTCTCAGTATACGAATGAAGAGGGTATGATAAACTACATACTGAAACTAATCTCACAAATTAATCTTTTGGCTCCTATACAGTGGTTTCATTATCATATACCATAACTCTCCATTGAGTTCTTTAACTTATATATATATATATATATATATATATATATATATATATATATATATATATATATATATATATATATATATATTACATATCGTTATTTACATCAAGTTAAATTTAGAAAAGCCCTCCATATACGTATATGAGATACTCTAATTTCCAATTAGACTCCTCATCTCTCGATCCTTACCTCCCTGAACAAACGAAGTGAGATTAAATAGAAGTGAAGAGATTTCCTTAAAGACTCTGCTCGATTTCGGTTATTATATAAAATAGGGCCAAGTAGGTTGTTAACCTTGACAAGAATTTCTTATTCTAGATATATGATAAAAAGAACGATTGTAGCAATCCCTTCTGAGCATAAAAACACGCAACGTTATTATTAATAATAAAGATACAAAAATATTACCTTAATTAGAGTTTTGAATCAAAATTTCCATTTCTGGAATAATTAATCGAGATTTTTTGCCATTAAAACTATAATCCTTTGGACTGAAAACCATATTGAGAGGAAAAGTCATAAAATTAAATTCCATAAAATAGTCGTATTCAAATTTGCCTTAACTTTATTCCTTTGAATCATAAAATAATGAGGATTGTGGTTGCTTCATTAAAGCTTCTAAGCCTCATCATAGAAGTTCCCCACCCCCTATTTTCCATTCCTTTCAAAAGAGAAATATCAACGTGTTTAAGTCTGTATTGCATCTAATGGAAATGCCAGATTCCATTTTTAGGCTACCAGAAACGCCATTCTTCCGATATTTATGATAAAGCAGAATAAGAGAGACGCCAGACGGTGCCTGAGCCTAGACCCTAAAACCAACGTCTATTGGCTCATTCTTTCTCTCTCCAGCTCTCACAAAGTTCTCAATTTACCTCCTTTGGTCGAGCCTTATTTTCAGAAAAAGAAGCAAAAGGGAAGATAGGGACATATAAATATGAATATTTAAGTGAAAACATTGATCCCACTGTACTCGTAAGCACATCAAATATGCTTATAAATAAGCTAAAAATATAAGGGTTATAAAATGCGGTCGATTCCAATTATCTAAATGAGTAATAAAGATAATCGATAGATATCCTACTTTTCAAAATAGGTTGTTAATAAAATCCACTCTAACGACTATAGAAATGACATTTTTCATAACAATCTAATAACGAGCTGTTAGAAGTAAAGAAGGAGGGTGGAGGAACGAAAAGGGCTGGGTGGTAAAGAAAGAAATAGCGAGATGCGAACCAATTGACATGCGTTAGGACCACTCGGCCATCTGGAAGCGTGGAAAGTTCTGTTCAACTCCAGCTTATATGACACCAGCTTTTGAACTCGCCACGATACAAGCCTGTAATCAATATATGTATGCCCACAACTTCGCCCGTGCCCATTGGACAGTTCACAAAACATACATACAACGCACCCTATTAAGAACACTTCTCATTATTTTTTTTCGGTTTCAACTATAAATTTAATACACTCCATTCATTATTACCATCTGGGACCACTCGAGAGAGCTAGTCTCGGGGTCAGGAACTTGTCGCAGGCACGCCTTGGAAAGCATTAAGGGCACTTTCGCACCGACACGCGAGGGGGACTCCCTGTAAGCAGGCCCTCATGAAGCTTACCAACCTGTGGTCCAATAGTTGGGGGAGGCCCCAACAGGACTTGCCACCGATCATCCCTTGCAGGTGATCCAAATCTACCCCCAGCTCCCATTCGGGTACAGGAGCTTGCACTAGGAGATGTAGATATTGACTTGGTTTATTGGGTGACAGGAGGGGGTTGGGTGATTTGGATTGCTGATCGAAGCCTTTGATAGGATGAATGGATGAGTACCGGTTGGGGGTGAGCGTAAATGCAGAACAAGTAAGGTAATGTCATTTAGGAGGTTAAGATGCGAGGAAGTGTGATATGCCGAGTCTGACGTGTCATCCTTGAACAAGTGTGAAGTTTCAAGTATCTAGGTTACTGTGTAAATGGTAGTGGTACAGATAAAGCAGAAGGCAACCACAAGGTTAGGTTTAAAATGGTAGGGTAGTGTCTGGGGGCGATTAGAACCTTAGTGAATGGTAATGGTTTCAGTGTTGAAGGTACCAGGAATCTGCAAGAGAGTATGATCGTGCCACCTTTGGTGCATGGGAGTGAGACTGGTATGGCAGGGGAAGGACAGATGTGGAGTGAGAGAGGTGCGAATGAACAACGTGAGAAGGTTGGTTGGTGTGCAAAGAGTAGAGAGAAAGTGAGGAACGATTGGATAAGAGATGTTTATTGGTGTGAAGGGCTTAAACGAGGTTGTGACTTTGTGCTCGGAGGTGGTGTGAGAATATAAGGAGAATGTGTGAAAGAAATTTGTGAAAGGAACATGCGAGATTGAGTGTGCGAAGGAAGCGAAGATCGTGTAAATGGAATGTAGGTTGATTATGTTTGAGTAAAGGGCCCCACTTGACGATGAAACCCATAGTTATTAGGGGCCTTCTGCGTGGGAAAAAGTAGGGAGGGCCTTGTGGGTCATAAGGCATAAAGGGGGAGGAAGAGGGTGGGTAACTTTGATGACGTTGACGCTCGACCCTACTCCATAGGGAAGTGGTGGAAGATGGTTTCTTTAAGACTTGAAGATTATTATTGTTATTATATGATTATTATATTATTATTACTATTATTATTTTATTATTATTATATGATTATTATATTATTATTATTATTACTATTTTATTATCATCAATCTTATTTTCTTTCTATTATTACTCTTCGTGTCAATGAGACCTCGTCTTTAAGTTTCTTTGCCGATAGGAAATGGCTGAATTGCTCTGCGAAATCTAATGATTTATTAACAAGGAACCTTGGGAAATGCGCCTGGAACGAATGTATTGGATTGAGGTGAGGTACGATTCATCACCGCTGACTCATCTCCAGCCAACTTATCCCCAGCCAACTCATCACCAACCGGCCAGGCAACTCATCACTAGCCAGCCAGCCAATTTATCCCCAGCCAACTCATCATCAGCCAACCAGTCAATTTATCCCCAGACAACTCATCGTCGCTGACTCATCGCCAGCCAGCCAGCCAACGTATCCCCAGCCAACTCATCGTCGCCGACTCATCGCCAGCCAGCCAGCAAACGTATCCCTATCAACTGATCGTCGCCGACTCATCGCCAGCCAGCCAGCTAACTTATCTCCAGTCAATTTATCGTCGCCGACTCATTTCCAGCCAGACAGCCAACTTGTCCTCAACCAATTCATTGCCAGAGTTATATTTTACATTATAGAAAGGGTGCTTAAATTATAAAGAATCAAAAGTAAAACAAGACAAAAAATATGTATTTGTTTATTAACAAAAACATATCTTATATATGGAAGATTTAAAATCGAAATAATTACTTTATTATTCTATTGAATTTTTTACATATAATCTCACGATTGCGAAAAGGTTACTTAGCAATCACTGTCAATTCCTTTAAAATCAGCTGTGATAAAAATAGGGACTTGTTTAGAATATCTATAGTTATTCATTTTTAATTATTTCTAGACGTTTCTTTATTATATTAATTAATAACATTTTCAAACTGTATCTAATATAATATAATATCTCTGAGCGATTTATAATAATAACTATTTTATCTTGATTGTAACTTTTTTATATATAATATTATTTATATTATAGTTGGAATGTTATTAATATATGTTTAAGGTTTTACGAAATTCATCATATTTGATGAATTGAGTTGTTCATCTTTAATTAGAATTGCTTATGCTAGTTTTAGATCTTGTTTGAGGTTGGATTTGTAAATAATTGTAAAATTTTCTGATATTTTGTTTATTTTTCTTTGTTCTGTTCTTAAGTGTTCACTAATTCTGCTAGGTTTGAAGCCTTGTTGTTTTGCTTTGCAGTCGTCACCAGGGCAGTTGATCTGATATAACACGTGATTATCATTAAATATACACTAAGAAGATTAAATAAAAAACCCTCCTCGATCGTGAAATAACGAAACCGAAGGATAAATTTAAATCAACATCAAGAAAGTTTTTAACTCATGTTAGAAATTATAATGAACATCGCAGATGTATAAAATACTCCTTCTCAGTAATATTCTTCCTCTAACGGAATGTAGACAAAGACATATAAGACATTAAATAAAGGGCTAAAATTCGGTTTACGGAAAAGGCCCAAGAAAATAGAACAAAAATTCAAAGAGAAAAAAGTGTACAATCAAAGTATTTAAGAATGTAACGCAACCAAATTGGAAATCATAAATGAAAACAACCTTAAAACAAAATTAAAAACATTTTCGATCTCATTTGAATAAAGACTCGAAGGAAATATTGACATAAAATGAAAAGCAATAAAATCAATAAGCACCAAACCAGACATTATAATCTAACGACCAGACAAAGGAAGAGGCGCTGTCCTAAAAGATAAAACCATTTATAACGAGAAACTAAAATCTCCTCTATCACATAAAAACAAATTCATAAAATGTTGCAAGGAAAACTCCACCAATAGCATAAAAGAGAAATAAGATCACGAGATCTATCAAAGAAGAGAACATCAGCTCAAAAATCAAACAAAATGGCAAATAAAATAACGATCACCAAAAAATCATAAAGTTTTAAATTATTTATTCATCCAACAGCGAACAAGACCTAAAACTAGCATAGACATTTCTAATTAGAGATTTACAACCATATTTAAACAGCAAAAATGATGAATTTCGTAAAACCTTAGACATATATTAATGACATTCCTACCCTTAATATAAATAAGCATTCACTAATTTCTCCAGGCGGTACCTGAACTGGTTGCATGACTTGGTTAGATCAAATATACTGTGGTGCACAATTTAACCCATGATTTTACATTACTAGAAATAGCTCAGAGATGATATATTATTTACGTTTTGAAAATGTTATTAGTATAATAACGAAACTTCTTTTTAAATATGTAAATAAATACATAGTTTTTGTCTTGTTTTCCTTTTGATTATGTACACCTTAACAACCGTTCTAAAATATAAAATATAACTGGCGATGAGTAAGCGTCCAGGAATCGTCCCATTCCCCTGGATTGGGTTAGAAAAAGGAAAAGGAAAATTATTGAAAAAGGTACAAACACTGGACGAATTTACGCTAGACAGACATTGGTCTACTAATTTTAGTAGCGAACGTGATTTCAATTTTGCGCCAAAGAGATGATGTCCTCTAAGATTTACTTAGGATACGTATGGAGGGACCTTTCACCCTTATTGACAAATCAGACTCCATTGCCCTATGAATAGACTACGTCAACCAAACAATGAGGCTGCACAGTCTTGAATTTTAATGAACATTTCTTTCTAACAATATACATTGTTATTCTCTCCGTGGCTAGCGCTATGCTGAGTTTTTTTAAAATTATTAAAATAAACATCTATTCTTCACGGAGATTGCTTATCAATGGATAGACCTTAACTAGCCATATTCCCTCCCCTATTAGGATAAAATAAGGTTCAGGGCATACATTACTAAATGAGTGAGATAGAAAAATAAGATATAAATCATAGCTCGAAAAATAGCTGCGAAAACAAAAGAAATGATGTAAATGAATAGCAAGCTCCTTATAATGACGTATCACAGAAGGAAACGGGACGGAAATACGAATCAGGTGTATGGTTGGTGAATAACTATAATGAAACATCGCATAAAATGATAACTTTTATTCTCTTGGAAAGGAAATAAAAGGAAACAAAGAAATTTGATAACCAACAGCGAGTTCTTAACAATGGACACGAGAAATCTACATCGCTAGAAGTTATACACCGGAAAAGAAAAGAAATTCTCTACGAAATGAACCAATATATTCACATGAAAATTTACACACAAATAGAACGATATATATATATATATATATATATATATATATATATATATATATATATATATATATATATATATATATATATATATATATATATATATATATATACAAAGAAAGCAACTACAGGATCTGCGGGTGATTATACAACCACCACAGGGCTATGCCATTTTTATTTTCTGTCTTTCAAATAAAATTTGAAGACAGAAAGAAAGATGCAGAAACCTGGTGTAGCTGACTATAAATACATATAGTACAAAAGGAATAAGAATTGGACGCGAATGAGCAAATAAGTCAAGAAACCGGAGTTTTTTTAAAGGCAAGAGAGAGGGACATTAGAAGAATCCAGAATCAAAGGGAGCAGAGGGTGGCACAGTGAAGGCGATCCTTTACCGAGAAGACAGAAATAACGCCAGGGAAAAAAGGTTTTGAATTCCTGGCCGGAACTCGAACCTGGGTCTGCAGATTGCCGGTCAGATGCTTTACCGCCAAGCTACAAGGCACAGTAACTATATTTCGCTCAAAGCGTTACCCCATCAAATCCAGTATCTCCCTAAGTTATGAATTTTTATACCACATCCTCTTACCCGCTCACAATTTAAAGGCTCACTGTCCATGTCACATACAAAGAAAGCAACCACAGGATCTGCGGGTGGTAATTCAACCATCACAGGGCTATACCATTTATATTTTGTGGGTTTGATGGGGTAACGCTTTGGGCGAAATATAGTTACTGTGCCTGGTAGCTTAGCGGTAAAGCATCTGACCGGCAATCAGCAGACCCTGGTTCGAGTCCCGGCCAGGAATTCAAAACTTTTTTTCCCTGCCGTGATTTCTGTCTTCTCGGTAAAGGATCGCCTTCACTGTGCCGCCCTCTGCTCCCTTTGATTCTGGATTCTTCTAATGTCCTTCTCTTTTGCCTAAAAAAACTCCGGTTTCTTGACTCATTTGCTCATTCGCGTCCAATTCTTATTTTCTCTTGTACTATATATATATACTCGTATATGTCGCATTGATGAAATTCCTTTGGCAACTTAATATGCTTACAACTGTCTTTTTTAGTGCATCTTGTAGATGGTAGATAACTTATCCTATATTCATATCTCTTTTAATAGATGCCTTTGGTTAAAAACAAACTAAATAGCTTTGGTTGACTTTAGATTGGAGGAGTTTTGGCAGCTGTTGTTTTTCATAAGGAGATTGTTGGCTTTTGTCGTTTTATAGTATATAATAAGTTAAATTTTTTCCATTTGATTCTTAACCTTGATGTTACAGTTGAAAATCTCCTTGATGTTTTTTTCGTCTATTTTAGAGGCCGTGGACATTTGATTTCTGTAATACAGTTTGATGTTGTTTACTGCTTTCTGATTACTTTTCGTTTTATCCGTATCTTTGAAATGCATATTTAAAAATGACTGTAGTTGTTTTTCAATCATGTTGTTCGAAAAACCGTTGTTCACGAGTGTTTGTTTTATGGGTGAGATCTCTTAATAGAAAAGTTCCCACGTAGAGCAGCATTTGTATGCTCGGCGGATGTACGATCCGATTACACATATTTTCTACCTTTCTGGGCATTCACTATCTGCGTTGAGGCATCTTCCCATGTCCATACTTTTCCTATGTACTTTAGTGATGTAGCTTACATTGATGTTTTGTACCTCAACGTCCAAAAAAAGAGACTATTGCCCGTGATCAATTCATAAGTGAATTTTAATACGGAGTTCTCCTCAAATTGCTGTTTGATGTTCTTTGTTTTGGACGTCGATGTAGATGCCTTCTACGTATCGGCAATATGTGTGTGGCTTATTTCACTGTTATCAAATAAGCTCTCTTAAAGTTGACCCATATAGTAATTGGCGAATGTCGGCCCCAAGGGTAACCCCATAGCCACTCTATCCACTTGTGTGTATAGATTACCGTCCGGTGTCCTGAACGAAGACTCTGATGTGCATGAACGTAGCATATTCCTTAAGATGTTTGGGTCAAGAATTGGAGGAGACAATGTAGGATGGTGATACACATTTTGTATAATGATGTTGATGGTCTGAGCGATTTATGTATATATATATATATATATATATATATATATATATATATATATATATATATATATATATATATATATATATATATATATATGAAATGAATAAATCACAAAGTAGTACGTGAAGTTCGTAATGAATGCAATGTCCCGTAGGAAAAATGAAAAGGTGCTTCCAAGTACTTTCAAACTTTATTCAGTTAATTCTCAAGCATAACTACAAGTGAAAATAATATAATAAGGGTATATATAAGCTAGTAAAAGATAAAGGACCGCCTCTAAGACAAGAAATCACCAATGAGGAAGTAGGAGAGGGACGGGTAAATTCGCAAGGTCAAACCGAGAGGCAAGAAAGAGTGAAGAACAGATCCAAAAGGGTTAAAACGATAACCGGATAAAGCGATAGTCGACCCCCAATCTAAAGGGAAATGAGTTTTGCTGTTGTGTTGTTTCTCATTCTTGAGTTTCACACTATTCATGGTGTTTGTATTTATTATCTCTTTTTCATGTCTTGACCTTATCTCATTATGCACGGTGTTAATATTCAAAATACCGGTTGATCGCATAGTAGTATTAAACATTGAGTATTTCATTTCTTATCAATTAACTCATTACGTGTTTTATTATTATTATTATTATTATTATTTTTATTATTATTATATATGGCTTTATGAACAATAAATTAAAGTAGTGTGAGAGGCAAAGTTAATTAACTTTGATGTTTTTTAAGTATAAAGGTAATTTAAATGAGTATATGTTATATAACGTCGAAGTGTAGTCACAATAGATATATAAGCGGCTAAGGGTTTTCGGCCCCCCTCGAAATTTTAGGAAATTAGATAAACGAAAGTTCGTAAAGTCTTTATTTGCATATCAATATGAATATAACAGTGAAATAAGTTATATATACCCCAAACAATCAACAAAAATAAAAAATAAAATTGCCGAAACATATAACTACATATAAAAAATAAGCAGATGAAGTTATGTGAAAATTGAAGCAGCACCAAACTGATACAGGAAGCTCACTAGCGTGACGAGAGTCCTTTGGCTTTGATGAGAGAATTTATTCTTCCGAGACTTGCTCTCCATAAAGGTCCAGCATCACACCATCAGGTGTGATGCTGGACCACTCTAGGTGATGGCTGCCTTCAGATGGTCATTGAGGCTGGTTAACGACGTCTTATGGCCTCTTTCAGGTCCTGCCAGAGGTTTTTCAGTGGAGTCATATCCAGAGAATCAGGTGATCAGTCCATCGCCGTGATATTGTTGTCTTGAAACCAGTGTCTGGTCGACGCAGACTTGTAAAAGAGGGCATTTTTCTGCTGGAAAATCACACTCACTGCATTCCAGAAAAATTCTCCGACTGAAGGCAGTAAGTAATCTCTCAGGACAGCTTGGTACTTTTCTGAATTTATGGTGCCATCACAAGCGGTGAGACGACCCTGTCCTGATTTCAAAGTGCAGTTCCATACCATTACAGAGCGACCAAAATGCTTTACTGTTGGTACTATTATTTCTCGATTATACTGTTCTTTAGCCTTCTACGGACTTTAACGTTACCTGGAATTGAGAACAACTGTAACGTGGATTCGTCAGACGTTAAAGAACGTCCCCAGTGACTCATAGTCTAGTTGCGGTGAGCACGTGCCCAAGGCAGTCGGAGTCACTTCTGCTGGATGTTAATCAAATGTTTCTGGCGGGCTTTACATGACTCGAGACCTTATGCAAACAGTGTGCGACGGACTATTCTGCGGTTGCATTAACTTGACCGCCCTCTGTCTATTCATGCTGCAGCTGAACTGCGGTTTTCATACAATTCCAAAGGATAATCGGACGCAGAGACCTATCGTTACCCTAGTTCGTCCAGAATGAGGGCAGTTTGGGATGTTTTCGCTTTCTCGGATCCTCTGTAACACTTCAGCAACACTGTAATATGATCTGCCGACACTACGATCAATTTGTCGACAGCTGAGACCTTTTCATTCTTGACCACATGATCACGGATTTTAGAAGCCATCAAGTGTCAATGATTCACTAGGAGCAGCATGGATGTTGTTTGCTGTGACTCGAGGGAAATGACGTGAATCAGATAAATGGGATTAATTTTATACCGTTTTTTATTACATAAAAGAAGTTTATCAACGGAGATCTCTAGACCCAGACGTCTAAGAATAGTAGTTCGTGGTGAAAGAGCGTGGAAGGTGCATAACCTTTCTTCAGAAGAGGTGATTTCTTGGAGTGCATGAAATTGGTGGGCTCTCAACTCAATAAAATCTCTTCCTCACGCAGTAAAGGCAGTTTCCATTGTGAAGAATTTGAAGGCAAGATGAATGTTTTTGGAGGAGAGATAAATATGAGGTAGCTGTGGAAGAAAGAACTATAGCCACTAGCACAGGGTCGTGTAGAAACTTTTGCTAGGAAGCTTTACTAGGATCTAAATACCAGGCGCGGATCCAGGGCAGGGAGCCAAGGAGCTGAACCCCCTCCAAATTTCAGATCTATTTATCTTTATATTTATTTTTAAAAACCTTACTTGTATTCTACTATTCAGAAAGAGTTATGTAATAACTAATAATATAGAATATATATAAAAAAAATTAAACCATTGCGATCCAATTTGCCTTATACGATACACGTATAAAATACAGGTAAATATAAAAAATAATTATTAAAAATAGTATTATACCTTAGATGACGTCCCAAAACTACAATAAACCACAATTTCTAATTTTCTCATCCTTTGAAAAAATTCGAATCTGAGAGAGTTCGTACTTACTCCTCGATGAGATGCTGTTATTTATTAACAATGATGTGCAAGATAACCATTATTAATCATCAATGTCCTTTGCTCAGATTACTCAGAGGGAGGAATTTAGGTTTGCTGCCCCTCCCCCAAAAAACTTTTTATCCTTGATATGCCACTGCCTAGTACGAATATATTATGAGTGTTTAAATAGATATTTCTTCTGTTTCAAATTAAGAAATAATTATTTTAAAAATGTTAATCTATGTGGACGATGCCGAAGAGCAACATGTATTAGACAGGAGTAAATGCGTATTAAGAACTGATGGAAGCAGGGCAACATTAATCGAACTTGGATTACTCAAAAACTTGATAGAAGTAAAAGATGAGTAAAGGACAAATGTAAAAAAGGGTAGGAATCATGTTTTACAGATTTTGGTGAGGGGGAAAATTTAAAGCTGCCGCAGGGAAGAAGGGATACCTTTTCTATGAGCATGCGGGGGGAGGGTCGTCGAAATTATACTCAACCTAAACTTCAACATGTACCAGTTTTCCATAAAATTGGGTCAGCGCGCATCAACTAACTAACAGCTACCCCCCCTCCCTCCTACTCCAACCCCATTGATGCGCTATTGGACACAAGCACAACGATAATTTTGTCCACTATGAAGGCAATTTAGAGTGATGGCGTGCTGCGTATGGTCGCATTCATGCATGGGTGGAAGTCCCATAGCATGCCCCCTCACAAACCACCTCCATGCACACCTCTCATACACAATATCATCCACTTCTTGCTCGATAAGCTATTTATCTCCCACACACTTATTCACATCCATCTTTCTTCCATGTCTCTACCACCTTAGATCACTCACAGTCACAACCTCATTCACACCCTTCTTCACACCATGAACATCTCTCACCCAGTCTTTACTTACACTATCCAATTGCGTCACACACAAAATCCTTCTCATCTTATCCATTTGCACTGCTCTCACTCGAAATATTTCTTTCTCCTTCCATACCATATAATTTCACTCCCACACACCAAGGTTGCCACTAGCATACTCTCATGTAGCTTCCTTCCACATTCTAACAGTCCACCCTTCTCATTGATCAACGCTTTAATCGTACCAGGTACTTCCATAACATTTAAAATGCTGTTGCAATCCCCTTCAGATATATCACTCTTATTTACATTCCACCCTACTTCCTTAAAACTTTGCACTTGTTTAAGGGTGACATCACTGCGTCGGATATTACACCCCGACCCAATTTTCTTTTCGATCCCACGCGCTCTCAACCACTAATGTATGTGCATGTGCATATACCAACATAAAGGTAATCAATCTCTCCTAATTCCTTATCTTCTCACACCACCTTTCCTCACTCACATATATATATCTCTCTTCTTGCCATATATATTAAACATCTATGGCAACATCACACAACCTTATATTGTACTCCACGTATGGCTATCTTTGACCATAACACGCCTGTTTTCCAACCTAAATACCTTCCAAAACACCCAATAGTTTACCAGTCACTCCATACATTCTTAGCACCTCTCCTAGTACTTCTTTAAGACGTTCATAGGCTTCCTTTTATTCCAGATTCAATAACCCACCATACACCTTACTTCTCTCATCTCTTCTTTTTTTCAGCTAGATGTCACAGTGCAAATTCTCTTTCCATACACCACATACTCGTTATAAATTACTCTTCTTTATCCTCAATAGATCCCTAAGTTTACCTTCTAATACGTCCAATCAGAATATTTACACACACTTATTTTCAACACTCAACACTCCTGTAGTTCTTGTATCCAACTTTCTCTCTTTTACCATTAAACAATGGCATTATTACTGAACTCTTCCAGTTTTTAGGCACTACTTTAATTTCAAATACCTTATAACACAACCGCCAGACCCATTCCATTGCACAATCATCATCATTTTTTAGTATCCAAACCACTATATCATCTAAACTTGCTGCTTACCATTATCAAACTTCACACTGTCCTAACAACACCAAGCAGGATTATCTCTTCCATACCTAGAGACCATACCAGATTTCCGTCCACGAAACCAATCATATTTGCATTTGTATATACGAGTATAATCTTCCATTACCAACATTATAAAATTCATCAAAGTATACTCGCATCTTCTTTCGACCTTCTGATTGCTCATAAGTACTTATGCCGTTCTTTTCCTTGATTTTCACACAGTTATACTTTTCTTGGTTCCTCATCCTTCTCACTTCCTTCCAGAATAGCTTCCTGCTCTCATCTAGATCTTCATTCATATTCTTTCCAAACACTTTATTTGCTGCTTTACTACTCTGTATAATTACTCTTTCACTTTCTTTTTCATCTCATTCTATGCATTCGACTGCAAATCACTGACAACCTCATATGCTCTATTAAGCATTTAGAAGGAAGCTTCGTTTTTGCTTTTTATCGCACGTTTCACATTGCCATACCAATAATCAAATTTGTGCATTCTCTTTTAGTTCTGACACGGCCGCACACAGCTCTTCCACAAACTACCATCACATCTAAATTTAATTCACATTTGATTTACCTCGTTGGTCACACTTATTTCCTCTCTTCTACCTTCAATCATTGTCTCGCATTCTAACATATTCACTTGTAATATGTTGCTTCTGGTTAATAGTATCGTTCAGATTAGGAAATCAAAGGGAATATGATCTGAAGAGCGAGAAGATCATTCCACATTATCCTATTATCACTTAATCCTACTACGCTTCTTACTGCTACTATTAACAATAATAATACCACAAATGTCTAAGATAATCTTACTTCAAAACAAACAGGAAAAGAAAAAGCCAGCTAATAAACAAAATAAAAAACTAAAGAAAAAATTAATGAAACAAGATTGGAAGAAAAAATGAAACCATAAAATATGATACCAAGTGGAAAAAATAAAATTGAAATTGAGAAGAGAATAGAAAAGGTGAAGTGATTTTTGAGAATCCTCGAATCGTTTTATGGAAGCAGCAAAAAAGGATTATTTGGTTAGAAGGTGAAAAGACCACGAGGAGAGAGAGGCAGTGAGGGAAAAGGGAGGGAGGGAAGTTAGTTGTTACTAATTAGAACTATCAGATAATTTTTATACTCTAGTAATCAATTTTACACGCGTACAACTTTTACGGGCACATTTTTTCACCAACATTCATTCATTTGCACATATAGACTTATTCACGCGCTTAGAATTCATTTTGCCCACATACATACTCATTCCTGCATACATAAAAAAAACATCATTCTCTAAATCTTGCTGTCATTCCCATTCTCTTGCGTAACATATACTTCGTCACACATGTCCATATACACACATACTTCTATTCATATGGGTAAAAACAAACTATGATTTATCATCTTCACTTCCAAACTTACACCCAATTACTTCAAAGTATCTTCCGACGAACAAGGCGTTTGTAATTTTGGATCTAAAGCTTCAATTTTGTAGGGGTACGAACACGCCCGAGAAAAATGGCTGGTGACAAATTGGCAGGAATGATGGATACAGACAGGGGAGGAGGGCTGGGTCATTTCAAACATCTGGGGAGATGGAGTTGGAGAAAAGAGTCGGGAAGTGGAGAGATATTGTGGCAGCTGAAGGAAATTCTACCCGCCTCTTTGGCGTCCAAATTGACATGACTGATTGTTATGAAAGAATCTTCGACGGAAAGGAAGCTATTGAGTTTTTTTTTGTCGAAAGAAATGAAGAGATTTAAACCTCAAATGTGGATTATTTCTCATTACACAGAACTTTAAGTGGTCGATACAAGAATGGAGTATCAAATTCTCTTTCTTTCTCACACTATCTCAATCTTTCAAAAGTAACAAACTGTCCTTGGCTATAGACTTCCATTTTTACAAGATTGTACAGTTTTAACGGCTTCAACTCAAAGAATATTTAAATAATTTGCAGTATTACATATTCCTTTTATGACTGCTGCAAATATTCGTACAAACTTGTCACATATTAACTTCAGGAGCGAGTTCTTAGCGATGTCATTCTGATTTGTCGTATTAGCTGCATAGTGAGGGAGCAATGTTCTTGTGAGTTGGCAGGGTGGAGAGATCTTAAAATTAACAAACAAATTACTTTTATAATGTTTGTTGACTTACTCCTGCTGATCCATTTTTGAAAAATCGCTCAAAGGCCAAGATCTCGGGAGTTTCCCCTCTGTGGACCAAAGATTTAAATGTGTTTGATTTTAATCTTTACGACTTGTGTCTTAAGGGACGTTGCTCTATTACCATATTAGAAAAGTTATGATGAAATTGTTGTGAAATTGTAGGTCATTCTGAGTAGTTACACTGGTTGTGCTGGGTGATTTTGGGAATTGTGTAAACGAGCCAAATATTTTGGAAAAGAAGCAATTCAATACAAGATGTTCTAAGGGAATTTCATTGTGGCAAGGTGCGGGGCTTTGCCGGAAAGTCCAGTTTCCAGAAGTCCAAAACAATGAAAATGCTTTTTGTCATTTTTTAAGAATATCAATTGTCCTCGATATTTTCTTGTATGGTTTGTTGTGACATATCTCGGCTTAATTTCCCCCCAAAAGTCTTCCCATGCTGAGATACACTCATACCTACTAGTTTCAATCATGAGAATGATATTTATTGTTAATTCTACGATTCCAAAGATCAATTGCAAGGGAAATAGTCTTTGTCAGCGCAGCCATTTTGAGCTTCAGAGCACTTTTGAAGGTCTCTCTCACAGCCAAACGGTTGAAGACTTGAGGTCTTCCTGAACGAGGTCGATCTTTTATGTCTTTTCCTTTTTTTAAACCTTTTCCTGAATCTGTGGGCATTCAGTCGCCTGACGTTGAGGCGATTAGCGATGTCGGACTTGTTGTGGTCCGCACGAAGGAGAGCAGAGAACCCGATTCTTTTCACTTCCATCTCAGCACACCTCCACACAATGGACAAAGCGTTTTAATGACCTGTGCTGGAAAAGTATCACTTTAAGTTTGTTTAACGGAACATTTTCTAGCACACACGTAAACCTCTCGAAACATAAAAAACCCCGAGTGTAACATAACCTTTGCTATAAAAAAATATATATATATATTGGTCTTAATTATATAGGAGTGATATTCAATTATATTATAAAAAATGTCTCTCCCCAAGCTGATGACTTTCTACCTCCCTCCGATTAGCACTTGAAGTTGATTAATGCAGTGAAAACCTTCAGAATTAATAGTATTAATCATCCTTTTATAATACGAATAGTTCCAATTCTGAATTTCACTTATTCCTTTTTTTATCAATTTTATTTCCAATGAATGATTTAACCATGCTAATTAATTAAATATTTCTGCTGTACAAGCAATCACTCAATTACAATCTTACGATTTTGTCCCGGAATTCAGTTATCTTCCTGATTGAATAAAAATTAAGTCCCAGATGCTGTTAGTCCGTGGTGTTAAATTACTTCGGAGAGTAATTAAGATGGTTCTTAATGATTGATTATTTTTTAAGGCATTTGCATTTCTATAAAACTTAGAATTTGTGGAAGATGGAGTGAAGCAGTGCGAAAAAGAGGAAATCCCTCAGTTGCCTGGGCCACAAATAAGCGTTGTATTGAAAAAAAAATGGGTGATTTATTACCATTGGAGATAGATAACGAGAGAAAGCGAAACCCTCCTTGTTCTATGCTCTTCCCCAATGGCTGTTATAATTGATAATTGGGATGAATTATTTGTTTGATTGCCATTTAGAGTAGTGGTAACGATGGGACATACCAGAACGAGGGAGAGCGAAGAAATCACTCATTTATGCCCAAAACGGGAGTTGCAATGGAAATTCAATGGAAAGGAAGAATAGAGTTAGCGTTTTCGAGGCCATCGTAAAAAGCGATTAAACCGGGATAGGGGCGGTTGACTTGGGAGGCTGCGCATGCAAAGGTTTATCTTCCTGTGAGCATAGTACGTACAGGCGGGCTAATTGGCATAAGAGACTTCTAATACAGTTAAGAACGCATCGTATGTGGAGAGATTTACCATGTTGAAAGGAAAGTAATGTCTGATTTCAGGGTATATATAAAAAGGAAAAAAAAATATGACTATGGAAATATTGAATCATAAAAAATAACTTCCATTGTTACTCTCTAGAACCTCATTCCATCTGTCAACAAGCTTATAAATGCTACGCTTGTTTAATTCTTTAGGTTTTGATGCAAAATATAAATCCAACTCTTTTTCAAACTGTTATCTTGATGTCCACCTAAGACAATCCAAATGGTTATGCAATCTACTAACAAAATGATAATCAGGAGGAGCAAGATCAAGAGAATATGCAGGATGAAGCATTATTTCCCACCTGAGCTTCTTTAAGAGATCTTTGGTCATTCGAGCTCTGCGAGGAAGGGCATTATCGTGATATAAGAGGACACCCCTTCTGTTAACTAAGGAGAGACTCCTTTGGCCCAACGCGGCTTTCAAACGACGAAGTTGATTACAGTAGAAATTGGCATTAATTGTTTGATTGTTGTCTAACGGTTCGTAATGGAGAATTCCTTCAATATCTCACCATACATTCAACATGTTGATTTTGGATGAAATCCTTCTCTCGGTTGTAGAGAAATTCTGCTTCTTCGACTGATCGACGAACGACTACATTTAATGTTATGGTAAAGAATCCACTTCTCACTCACCACTAACAATCCTGCCCAAAAAATGGTGCACAAAAGTTTCGTGAAAGCAACGACTCACAGCAAGCAACATTCTGTTACAGATTCGCGGGATTACTTTTTGAATCACTGAAACTTTCCAATCCTTTTCAGTTGACATATGACAGTCGTATGAGTTACGTCAATTTGTTTTGGGAGTTTTTTAAAAGTTGCAAAAAGATTTGTTGGGACAACAGCTTCCAAATATTCAGAATCATGTTTTTGCGGACGAGTTTCTTTCGGTCAGATTTTAGACTGAAATTCCTACTTCAGAAACGGGAAAATCACTTCCTACAACTTCTTTAATTTACTGCATCATCCCTCAAAGTGTTCTGAATGTATTTTTCCACTCTACTTGCATTGGCGCCTTTCGGAAACCCATGGAGTAAAACATGTCGAATGTGATCTTTAGATAAGTGGATTTAGGGGTGAATACCAAAGAAGATTATGGACAATAGTTTTATAATCTGAAAGAAAAAGGTATAAATTACTCATTGTAGCTTTCCTAAATGATAACAAGAGGCACTACATTAACAACTACTATCTGAAGTTTATTCTAGAAAATCAGACATTACTTTCTTTCCAACCTGATAGTTGATAGATTGAAAACTGGTTGTCCGACCGCAAGCAGTGAGTAGCCGTAGATAGGATTAACTCAAACTGGCCACCGGTCACTTACCGGCATCACTCAAGGATTAGTTCTTGGTCAATTGTTGTTTAGAATATTTATTAACGATCTTGACAGTATTTTATTGTGCAAAACTTTAAAAAAATGTATATAAAATGTAATAACTGTAATTGTAGTATAAAATGTAGATAATTATAGGGTAATGGATGCATCTAGATCACCAGATTCCACGAGAAGTGTACATCATGGGCAATAATCTAAGCACGGTTACGTAGAGAAAAAGCTTTTGCGATAGTTGAATTTCAAGCGACCAAAAGTTTGAAAGAAATGTGCTGTAGTAACCCCCCAAAACAAACAAACTTCTAAGTAAGAAGTAGGGGGTTTGAATTTAAATAAAAGATATTCTATCCCTATCTAAAGCTTTTATCAGACCTCATTTGAACTATGCGGTAAACTTTTGGTCACCTAACCTTCTAAATACTGAGCTAGCTCAGAACTTTTCGTGAAAAATTACTCAGGTTTGGAATAATTTAACCTCGAAGGTCGTTGACAGCACGCCGCTCAACTCTCAAAGGAATATACAACGACGATAAAGAGTAAGGTTGCGTAGAACTGATGTATTATTTATATCCGCTTTTCCGTCTTCTGTGATCTTCTATCCTAAAGTTATCGTCAAATAGTCAAAGGTTTTGGCAGAGAAACAAATTTCGTGGTTCAAAAGTTTTATTGCTTCAGATTAATCCCCAAACCAAGTGCGCGATTATATGGAAAAATGAAAGAAAATAAAAATGATATGTACAGATATCAACACCAAAAAAACAGTTATTTCGTAAAATTAGGATTTAGTGTGCTGGGCCATTCTCTTCATGACTTCTGCAACTCGCTCTGGCAGGCTGGACATCACCTTGTGGAGAATATTCTGCTGATCAACAAAGTCCTGTTCAGGGGAGTTTCTAGGTCAATGACCCATTATATCAAGGGTGGTCAAGTTCTTTGATATGAAGAGCCATATAGGATACTTTTCATACA
The DNA here is from genome assembly GCA_963969495.1 of Ceratothoa steindachneri. Classification (NCBI taxonomy): domain Eukaryota; kingdom Metazoa; phylum Arthropoda; class Malacostraca; order Isopoda; family Cymothoidae; genus Ceratothoa; species Ceratothoa steindachneri. The sequence goes on along the minus strand of OZ018325.1, from coordinate 41,488,519 downwards.
TATTTAAAAGTTCAAGAGCCGCACAAATTATTTCTTTAAAATTGCATTTAAAAGTGCTAAAAAATACCAGTACCTCATAAAAACCCTACTCACCATTAACAAATCTTGTTTAATCTTTGCTGGTTCATGCATCTCTTAATGTTCAAAAACAATATTGCTGTTTGAAATTTCACTAACTCTATAATTTGAAGAAGAGGTTTTTTTTGAGTATTTGAATAATAATTTCATCTTACATTGCTTATGAAATGTTTTTTTTATCAAAGTTTTTTCTAATAATTCTTTTATAATATCAAAAACAAAATGATGAAGTTCAGAATAAATATAAGTATCGGAATTTTGTGAATCTTTTAAAACCTAAAGAATTACAAATGGTGAAGTTCAGAAAATTTATTTTTATATATCTTCTTCTATAACTATATTTTAGCAACGTGATATTTTGAAAGGGGGGAAATTTAGTTCCTTTTTAAAATTATTATAATTGGCGAAGTTCAGAAAATTTAATAAAATTTAACCACGGCTGTTTTTTTTAGATTTTAAATTTTAATCTTAGTAGCGAAGCGCAAGCTCTCCCCGTAGGGCGGGGGGAGGGGGCGGGGAGTGGCGAAGCCCTCGCCTGGTTTATTTATAAAATTTGAACGATGCAAAGTTTAAATTTATTGAAGTCCTTCTCACTGATGAAAAACATTTAATCTTTGCCTTTTGAAGGATTTGATTGAGATTTCATTTTTCTAGTTAAAAGTTAAAAATCTGGTTAGAATTATGTTAAGGCTGTTCTGAGAAGCTCAGTAAGGTCGCTGTTAGTAAGGATCGCACGATGCTTTGACTTGAGAATTTTGCTAAAGAGAAGAGAGATTCACAGCTGTAAGTTGTTCCGAAAACCAAAAGAAGCCGGAAGCCAAATTTCTGAAGATTAGGATACTTTGCTTCTGAGATTTGTTTCCAAAAGACAGTTAGAGATGAGCTTTTGTGTGATGGTTTCAAAGCCACATCTTCTTGCAGATCAATAAGCTCTGTTTCTATTAAAGTATCGTCCAAGACAAAAGGTGGAGCAACAAGACAGCCATAACTGATCACATCGATTGCAAACAGATTCAAAGCAGGATTTAAGCCATTTGAGTTTCTCAAACCTTTTATCAAAATCATGATAAATAATGTCTATTTTTTTTTGTATTGTGTTAATTTATTCTCTTGAATTTTATTGTTCGATAAAGCTGCTAATATTGATTTAAGGTGAAGAAAGTAGTCAAATATTGAATTATTAAAGTATTGAATTACATCTGGAAAGAACATCAGATCTTGTATCCATTCGTAATCTTCTAGTTGTAGGTAATGCTCTCTTTTTTCTTTCATGAAGGCGAAAATTAGCTCAAAACGGGCAACAAACTTATTCAACAGGTTGGTAGTTGACGGCCATCTTAAAATACAGTAGAATGAAAGGCCATTTGTCTTTTCTTTAAGCTCCAGATCTCCAATAAAATATCTTAATTCACGATGTGTTTAGGTCCTTGAACGAATGAAATTCACAATTTCCAAAACGCAATTTATAACATTGTTGAACTTAAAGTGTTTTCTTATAAAATGCTCAAGATGTATGATACAGTGAACAAAGAAACATTCAGGATAGTTAGGGATCTTGTGGTTATTGCCCAACTAGGCCAGTTTTGTGACCTACCATGGCTGGTGCTCCATCTGTTGTAATACTGACAAGTACAAGCAGTGGTAGTTGAGCATCTGACAAAGCTTTGTCAAGGTTTTGTATGTCAATACCTTTTGGTGGTTTCGTTTAAGTTTATCAGATCCAAGAATTCTTCTTTTATATTTTTAGCATGTGTAATATACTGAACAAATATAGACACTTGAGGGCTATCTTGAATTTCAGTAGATTTATCCAGTGCTAAGGTGAAAGCCACGTAGCTTTTCAGATCATTTTGTAGTGAACAAGTGACAGCAGAACTTATCTTAGAAATATGTATTTCTGTAGTGTGGCGAGAGATGGGGATTTGTTCTATTGCCTGTTTAAGTTTTTAGTTTTCTGGTACAACGATTTCAATCAATACATTAATATTCTATTTTATATATTCTTCATAACTGTAAGGAAGTCTACTTCTAAGCAATATTCCAAGCTATAAAAAAACTGGCTTCACTAGTTAAATAATTTTGCTTACAGAGAGAAAATAGGCTATTTTGTTGTTACTAAATTATAACTCAATATTGTTATCTTATTTTTTCGCAGTTCTGATTTAGGAGGAAATTCAGATACAATTTTGTTATTAGATTCATGGTGACAGTTAAAATTGCCGCCTTTAAAATGGTTTATGCTAGTTTGACAGATTAGACACCCAGCCTTATTATCCTTAACACTAAAACCAAACTCGCCCTTCCATTGTTCGTTGAAAACTCTCTTTTCTTGTTCGTATTTCCGTTTTACACTTTTATGTTTCTCAGTCATTCTTAGAACGAGTTTTATAAATTTAACTAAAAATAATCTTTACTATAAATCAGAAAACTAATTACTTCAACACAAATTGTACAACTAATATTCAACTATTGAGGTAAGCGAGCACTGAATTGAACATTCAAGGCAGCAAACGAAGCGGTGTAATTTCAACGGCCTCTTCAAAACTACTATTTTTTACTCGGTGACCGCACTATCTGACAACTCTTTTCCTCGCGGTAATATTTGAAAAGATAATGTGAATAAGGTGCTGAAATTGGCTCATAATATCAAATAATATGTATTTTATGCAACATATTCTCATCATATGTATATTTTTTATGTAAAGATAATTCTTATTGTATAAAAAAATGTTTTAGTAGCGCGAGCTGAAAGTTAGCACTCGTGCGCATGCGTGGTCGTCAAGGTTTGAAGGGAAGGTCCATTTTAGAAACTTGATTGACGTGGGGAGGCACTCGATCGCGGGAAAGATTCGATGAATTGAAATTTATTTTAATCTTGAAAAGATTATTTATTCGTGTAGGAAAGCAACAAACTACCATATATTGCGTCTAATATTCGAATCATTTTATTAAGTTAATACTATTAAATATTAATTAAAATTCCAATGAAGCCCCCTAAATTAATTTTTGTCTCAAGAACCCCAGAAAGTACCTTCAAGACCCGCATGCGGCTCGAGAGCTACACTTGGCCACCGTTGCAATATATCACTGCGTTATTGTTCAGGCCACCGTGTCTATAACAGGGTGCTCCGACAGGTCAAAATACACGTGGAGTTCACCAAATTGATCTTGGATCATTTGAAGGAAGTGTTCTTTCAATACCATTCTTTATTCATTTCGGTAATTTGGGAAGAAATATAAGGGAGTCAATGCCCTTGTAGGAGAAACATCCTCAGATATGAATGGCCAAAGGATGTTTCACTATTAGAACGATTCCACTCCTACTAGCGTTCTTCTTTTCTTTTCCGGGAAGTAGATCTATAGGATGGTCACCATTTTGGGGGGTGATGATGTATTAAGGCGGCAAAGACGGTCTTACAGTCAGGTTTGTTCTGACTCCAAAGTGTTCTTTCAGTTAATCCGCTTGTAGGCTGGGTTCGAATGGTAACCTGGTTATTGCCTGGTAGAAGGAAGGACTCTGAAGAAAAATATCTGTTTTGTAGTCTTTAATCTTGGCTTAAGGCTACCTCAATTTCGGGCAAGTGAAATAGTTGAGTTTTCCGTGGTTCGTTTGTGTGCTCACGTCTTTGACTGACTATCAGTGTTAATGTTCAGTCTTTTTTGTACAAGCAATCACTCAATTACAATCTTACGATTTTGTCCCGGAATTCAGTTATCTTCCTGATTGAATAAAAATTAAGTCCCAGATGCTGTTAGTCCGTGGTGTTAAATTACTTCGGAGAGTAATTAAGATGGTTCTTAATGATTGATTATTTTTTAAGGCATTTGCATTTCTATAAAACTTAGAATTTGTGGAAGATGGAGTGAAGCAGTGCGAAAAAGAGGAAATCCCTCAGTTGCCTGGGCCACAAATAAGCGTTGTATTGAAAAAAAAATGGGTGATTTATTACCATTGGAGATAGATAACGAGAGAAAGCGAAACCCTCCTTGTTCTATGCTCTTCCCCAATGGCTGTTATAATTGATAATTGGGATGAATTATTTGTTTGATTGCCATTTAGAGTAGTGGTAACGATGGGACATACCAGAACGAGGGAGAGCGAAGAAATCACTCATTTATGCCCAAAACGGGAGTTGCAATGGAAATTCAATGGAAAGGAAGAATAGAGTTAGCGTTTTCGAGGCCATCGTAAAAAGCGATTAAACCGGGATAGGGGCGGTTGACTTGGGAGGCTGCGCATGCAAAGGTTTATCTTCCTGTGAGCATAGTACGTACAGGCGGGCTAATTGGCATAAGAGACTTCTAATACAGTTAAGAACGCATCGTATGTGGAGAGATTTACCATGTTGAAAGGAAAGTAATGTCTGATTTCAGGGTATATATAAAAAGGAAAAAAAAATATGACTATGGAAATATTGAATCATAAAAAATAACTTCCATTGTTACTCTCTAGAACCTCATTCCATCTGTCAACAAGCTTATAAATGCTACGCTTGTTTAATTCTTTAGGTTTTGATGCAAAATATAAATCCAACTCTTTTTCAAACTGTTATCTTGATGTCCACCTAAGACAATCCAAATGGTTATGCAATCTACTAACAAAATGATAATCAGGAGGAGCAAGATCAAGAGAATATGCAGGATGAAGCATTATTTCCCACCTGAGCTTCTTTAAGAGATCTTTGGTCATTCGAGCTCTGCGAGGAAGGGCATTATCGTGATATAAGAGGACACCCCTTCTGTTAACTAAGGAGAGACTCCTTTGGCCCAACGCGGCTTTCAAACGACGAAGTTGATTACAGTAGAAATTGGCATTAATTGTTTGATTGTTGTCTAACGGTTCGTAATGGAGAATTCCTTCAATATCTCACCATACATTCAACATGTTGATTTTGGATGAAATCCTTCTCTCGGTTGTAGAGAAATTCTGCTTCTTCGACTGATCGACGAACGACTACATTTAATGTTATGGTAAAGAATCCACTTCTCACTCACCACTAACAATCCTGCCCAAAAAATGGTGCACAAAAGTTTCGTGAAAGCAACGACTCACAGCAAGCAACATTCTGTTACAGATTCGCGGGATTACTTTTTGAATCACTGAAACTTTCCAATCCTTTTCAGTTGACATATGACAGTCGTATGAGTTACGTCAATTTGTTTTGGGAGTTTTTTAAAAGTTGCAAAAAGATTTGTTGGGACAACAGCTTCCAAATATTCAGAATCATGTTTTTGCGGACGAGTTTCTTTCGGTCAGATTTTAGACTGAAATTCCTACTTCAGAAACGGGAAAATCACTTCCTACAACTTCTTTAATTTACTGCATCATCCCTCAAAGTGTTCTGAATGTATTTTTCCACTCTACTTGCATTGGCGCCTTTCGGAAACCCATGGAGTAAAACATGTCGAATGTGATCTTTAGATAAGTGGATTTAGGGGTGAATACCAAAGAAGATTATGGACAATAGTTTTATAATCTGAAAGAAAAAGGTATAAATTACTCATTGTAGCTTTCCTAAATGATAACAAGAGGCACTACATTAACAACTACTATCTGAAGTTTATTCTAGAAAATCAGACATTACTTTCTTTCCAACCTGATAGTTGATAGATTGAAAACTGGTTGTCCGACCGCAAGCAGTGAGTAGCCGTAGATAGGATTAACTCAAACTGGCCACCGGTCACTTACCGGCATCACTCAAGGATTAGTTCTTGGTCAATTGTTGTTTAGAATATTTATTAACGATCTTGACAGTATTTTATTGTGCAAAACTTTAAAAAAATGTATATAAAATGTAATAACTGTAATTGTAGTATAAAATGTAGATAATTATAGGGTAATGGATGCATCTAGATCACCAGATTCCACGAGAAGTGTACATCATGGGCAATAATCTAAGCACGGTTACGTAGAGAAAAAGCTTTTGCGATAGTTGAATTTCAAGCGACCAAAAGTTTGAAAGAAATGTGCTGTAGTAACCCCCCAAAACAAACAAACTTCTAAGTAAGAAGTAGGGGGTTTGAATTTAAATAAAAGATATTCTATCCCTATCTAAAGCTTTTATCAGACCTCATTTGAACTATGCGGTAAACTTTTGGTCACCTAACCTTCTAAATACTGAGCTAGCTCAGAACTTTTCGTGAAAAATTACTCAGGTTTGGAATAATTTAACCTCGAAGGTCGTTGACAGCACGCCGCTCAACTCTCAAAGGAATATACAACGACGATAAAGAGTAAGGTTGCGTAGAACTGATGTATTATTTATATCCGCTTTTCCGTCTTCTGTGATCTTCTATCCTAAAGTTATCGTCAAATAGTCAAAGGTTTTGGCAGAGAAACAAATTTCGTGGTTCAAAAGTTTTATTGCTTCAGATTAATCCCCAAACCAAGTGCGCGATTATATGGAAAAATGAAAGAAAATAAAAATGATATGTACAGATATCAACACCAAAAAAACAGTTATTTCGTAAAATTAGGATTTAGTGTGCTGGGCCATTCTCTTCATGACTTCTGCAACTCGCTCTGGCAGGCTGGACATCACCTTGTGGAGAATATTCTGCTGATCAACAAAGTCCTGTTCAGGGGAGTTTCTAGGTCAATGACCCATTATATCAAGGGTGGTCAAGTTCTTTGATATGAAGAGCCATATAGGATACTTTTCATACATATTTAAAAGTTCAAGAGCCGCACAAATTATTTCTTTAAAATTGCATTTAAAAGTGCTAAAAAATACCAGTACCTCATAAAAACCCTACTCACCATTAACAAATCTTGTTTAATCTTTGCTGGTTCATGCATCTCTTAATGTTCAAAAACAATATTGCTGTTTGAAATTTCACTAACTCTATAATTTGAAGAAGAGGTTTTTTTTGAGTATTTGAATAATAATTTCATCTTACATTGCTTATGAAATGTTTTTTTTATCAAAGTTTTTTCTAATAATTCTTTTATAATATCAAAAACAAAATGATGAAGTTCAGAATAAATATAAGTATCGGAATTTTGTGAATCTTTTAAAACCTAAAGAATTACAAATGGTGAAGTTCAGAAAATTTATTTTTATATATCTTCTTCTATAACTATATTTTAGCAACGTGATATTTTGAAAGGGGGGAAATTTAGTTCCTTTTTAAAATTATTATAATTGGCGAAGTTCAGAAAATTTAATAAAATTTAACCACGGCTGTTTTTTTTAGATTTTAAATTTTAATCTTAGTAGCGAAGCGCAAGCTCTCCCCGTAGGGCGGGGGGAGGGGGCGGGGAGTGGCGAAGCCCTCGCCTGGTTTATTTATAAAATTTGAACGATGCAAAGTTTAAATTTATTGAAGTCCTTCTCACTGATGAAAAACATTTAATCTTTGCCTTTTGAAGGATTTGATTGAGATTTCATTTTTCTAGTTAAAAGTTAAAAATCTGGTTAGAATTATGTTAAGGCTGTTCTGAGAAGCTCAGTAAGGTCGCTGTTAGTAAGGATCGCACGATGCTTTGACTTGAGAATTTTGCTAAAGAGAAGAGAGATTCACAGCTGTAAGTTGTTCCGAAAACCAAAAGAAGCCGGAAGCCAAATTTCTGAAGATTAGGATACTTTGCTTCTGAGATTTGTTTCCAAAAGACAGTTAGAGATGAGCTTTTGTGTGATGGTTTCAAAGCCACATCTTCTTGCAGATCAATAAGCTCTGTTTCTATTAAAGTATCGTCCAAGACAAAAGGTGGAGCAACAAGACAGCCATAACTGATCACATCGATTGCAAACAGATTCAAAGCAGGATTTAAGCCATTTGAGTTTCTCAAACCTTTTATCAAAATCATGATAAATAATGTCTATTTTTTTTTGTATTGTGTTAATTTATTCTCTTGAATTTTATTGTTCGATAAAGCTGCTAATATTGATTTAAGGTGAAGAAAGTAGTCAAATATTGAATTATTAAAGTATTGAATTACATCTGGAAAGAACATCAGATCTTGTATCCATTCGTAATCTTCTAGTTGTAGGTAATGCTCTCTTTTTTCTTTCATGAAGGCGAAAATTAGCTCAAAACGGGCAACAAACTTATTCAACAGGTTGGTAGTTGACGGCCATCTTAAAATACAGTAGAATGAAAGGCCATTTGTCTTTTCTTTAAGCTCCAGATCTCCAATAAAATATCTTAATTCACGATGTGTTTAGGTCCTTGAACGAATGAAATTCACAATTTCCAAAACGCAATTTATAACATTGTTGAACTTAAAGTGTTTTCTTATAAAATGCTCAAGATGTATGATACAGTGAACAAAGAAACATTCAGGATAGTTAGGGATCTTGTGGTTATTGCCCAACTAGGCCAGTTTTGTGACCTACCATGGCTGGTGCTCCATCTGTTGTAATACTGACAAGTACAAGCAGTGGTAGTTGAGCATCTGACAAAGCTTTGTCAAGGTTTTGTATGTCAATACCTTTTGGTGGTTTCGTTTAAGTTTATCAGATCCAAGAATTCTTCTTTTATATTTTTAGCATGTGTAATATACTGAACAAATATAGACACTTGAGGGCTATCTTGAATTTCAGTAGATTTATCCAGTGCTAAGGTGAAAGCCACGTAGCTTTTCAGATCATTTTGTAGTGAACAAGTGACAGCAGAACTTATCTTAGAAATATGTATTTCTGTAGTGTGGCGAGAGATGGGGATTTGTTCTATTGCCTGTTTAAGTTTTTAGTTTTCTGGTACAACGATTTCAATCAATACATTAATATTCTATTTTATATATTCTTCATAACTGTAAGGAAGTCTACTTCGAGCAATATTCCAAGCTATAAAAAAACTGGCTTCACTAGTTAAATAATTTTGCTTACAGAGAGAAAATAGGCTATTTTGTTGTTACTAAATTATAACTCAATATTGTTATCTTATTTTTTCGCAGTTCTGATTTAGGAGGAAATTCAGATACAATTTTGTTATTAGATTCATGGTGACAGTTAAAATTGCCGCCTTTAAAATGGTTTATGCTAGTTTGACAGATTAGACACCCAGCCTTATTATCCTTAACACTAAAACCAAACTCGCCCTTCCATTGTTCGTTGAAAACTCTCTTTTCTTGTTCGTATTTCCGTTTTACACTTTTATGTTTCTCAGTCATTCTTAGAACGAGTTTTATAAATTTAACTAAAAATAATCTTTACTATAAATCAGAAAACTAATTACTTCAACACAAATTGTACAACTAATATTCAACTATTGAGGTAAGCGAGCACTGAATTGAACATTCAAGGCAGCAAACGAAGCGGTGTAATTTCAACGGCCTCTTCAAAACTACTATTTTTTACTCGGTGACCGCACTATCTGACAACTCTTTTCCTCGCGGTAATATTTGAAAAGATAATGTGAATAAGGTGCTGAAATTGGCTCATAATATCAAATAATATGTATTTTATGCAACATATTCTCATCATATGTATATTTTTTATGTAAAGATAATTCTTATTGTATAAAAAAATGTTTTAGTAGCGCGAGCTGAAAGTTAGCACTCGTGCGCATGCGTGGTCGTCAAGGTTTGAAGGGAAGGTCCATTTTAGAAACTTGATTGACGTGGGGAGGCACTCGATCGCGGGAAAGATTCGATGAATTGAAATTTATTTTAATCTTGAAAAGATTATTTATTCGTGTAGGAAAGCAACAAACTACCATATATTGCGTCTAATATTCGAATCATTTTATTAAGTTAATACTATTAAATATTAATTAAAATTCCAATGAAGCCCCCTAAATTAATTTTTGTCTCAAGAACCCCAGAAAGTACCTTCAAGACCCGCATGCGGCTCGAGAGCTACACTTGGCCACCGTTGCAATATATCACTGCGTTATTGTTCAGGCCACCGTGTCTATAACAGGGTGCTCCGACAGGTCAAAATACACGTGGAGTTCACCAAATTGATCTTGGATCATTTGAAGGAAGTGTTCTTTCAATACCATTCTTTATTCATTTCGGTAATTTGGGAAGAAATATAAGGGAGTCAATGCCCTTGTAGGAGAAACATCCTCAGATATGAATGGCCAAAGGATGTTTCACTATTAGAACGATTCCACTCCTACTAGCGTTCTTCTTTTCTTTTCCGGGAAGTAGATCTATAGGATGGTCACCATTTTGGGGGGTGATGATGTATTAAGGCGGCAAAGACGGTCTTACAGTCAGGTTTGTTCTGACTCCAAAGTGTTCTTTCAGTTAATCCGCTTGTAGGCTGGGTTCGAATGGTAACCTGGTTATTGCCTGGTAGAAGGAAGGACTCTGAAGAAAAATATCTGTTTTGTAGTCTTTAATCTTGGCTTAAGGCTACCTCAATTTCGGGCAAGTGAAATAGTTGAGTTTTCCGTGGTTCGTTTGTGTGCTCACGTCTTTGACTGACTATCAGTGTTAATGTTCAGTCTTTTTTGTAGGTCTCCTTCTGCGTCAGGTTGTTGGGACTATGGACGGACTGGTTGAGGAAGAGGTACGGACTGTTGGTGCTAATAATAATAACGCTACTAATATATTAATCAGAATGAGAATAATAATAGGAATGTTTCTGTCCATCTATTTATACGAACACCAATTAAGAGGGCTTGACTTTTCTTCTCTTAATCTGAATGCGGGCGAAGCTTATCGGGTGAAAATTATTTGCGTGTGTTCTCTACTAAGACTGCTGGGCAAAGTTAAAGGCTGTGTGCATGTTTAGAATTGGTACGTGTGCACCAAAAGAGTATTTTCATTTGCACACCTAACCGGGCTTATCAAGCCGACATCCATTGCAAGATTGATTTTGTTTTTTCACGGGTTCATGTAAACTCTGGCGAGTCAGATCAGATTCCGTTCTATGTGTGCACAGTTGTTTTCCACCAGACCGTCGGCTTGCATCTGTTTCCCAATGTGTGTATGTTTGTATATTCGTGTGGATACACAACATTTTCACTTGAAAAATATTCTGGTTTGCATTGAGACATATTAAATTGAAATTTAAAATTACATTACATTAATTACACTAATTAATTGTTACAAGATGGCATATTATTTCATTGTTTGATTTGTGTGCCGAATTTCATGATTTCACTAGATCCAACGGGGTGCTCATTTGTGAGGTTCCTTGTTGACTCTACTCCACCTTGCAATTGGGCGCTATAGATCTCTCAGATGTCTCAAAGAGTTAAAAGGGGGCTTGGAAAGAAAAAAAATAACCAAATCCCATTCTTCCATCCTACAATCATTGTGCTTTCTTCTTAAACACAACCTGCTCTAGATGTTTTTCTTAGTAAGCAGTGGGTTCTTTCCTGCTCTCTCTGTAACGAGACTTTTGTCCAGAATTCTTCATCACACCGTGTTTTCAGACGCAGACATACCTTCCTGCTCCCACTAACTATTGTTAGCTAACTATTGTTAGCAAAAATGATAATGATGCCAAAGATTTCCCCTATACGTCCATTGTTTAGAGAGATAGTTTCTGTGACAATAGTTGTGTCAAGTCCATTCAACCAGGCTTATAAATATAATAACAATTCAGTTGGTTAAATATAGTTGATTGGTCGATTAGTTTTGCGTGGGAGAACAGAAGTCAGAATTAGGATACGAAGATAACCTTCAATTTTTGTATGTAGTATTTGTAACTATGCAAACACTATAAGAAGGCCAATATCATATACATAATAGATATGTACGGTACATAAAGTGTATTTATACATAAATTTACACTAAAGATATATAATTCTGTATCTAAATATATGTTTCTAACAAAACCTTTGACCATGACTGTACATATTTTTCCTTTCTTGAAAAATAGTTTTTAGGCTATTTCTGGGTCTCTAAACCAAGTAAATTATTTTACCATGTGGGGTTAAATTGGTAAAAAGAAAGAAAGAAGAACGCTGCATGGTGGCATGGCCATGTGCAGCGTGGGGTGGAGACTAAAGGCGAAGTACAACAATGCAATTAAGAGTGTCAGAGAGATGAGGGTGATTGCATTCAAGGCGGTGAAAAGAAAAGCGGTATAAGAAATCACCGAATGAAGCTTTTCGACAGATTCATCACTCATTCAATCATGTATTCAATTAAATATTCTTCCATTCACAAATACATCAATAAAATCAATCAAGTAACAAAACAATTGATCAAGAAAGTAATAATTAAATAAGCTAATCAAAATTAAATCAATCAACAAACGTATTATTTAGTCAGACAATTCTTAAATACTCCAATCCAAGAGGCAATCAAAATAAAAATCAATCCCCATAAAACAATTAGATCAATCATTAAATTCAATCAGACAATTTCAAATCCTCCAATCACAGAGTTAATCAAAATAACAATCAATCCAAAAAACAATTGGATCAATCAGTCAATTCAGTCAGACAATCTTCCAATCACAGAGTTATTCAAAATAACAATCAATCCAACAACCAATTTGATGAATCAGTCAATGTACAAATCAATCGATCGGTCAATCTAAAATTTACCCAATAAATCACTCTAGGATCTTAAAGGTTCGAACAATAGCCCCCTCTCCCCTCTCTCAATCTCATCAACATTAGTTGCTGAGCGAAGACGGAGCCGAGAGAGTTGCCCGCCCCATTGATCACTAAAGCTCCAAATTATTAATTTTTATTAAATATTGATTATTACCCAAAGTTTTTATATGAGAAAAAAATAAGGAATTGTGACCGACGAGGGCATTTTCATTGAGGTGAAAATGATTAGAGTCAGACACAGAGGAAAAAAGGAGACTTCGGTTGAGTCCTGAACAAGCCGGTTTTCCTTCAACCCATCTCGTTACTGAGCCAGCCCTACGCCCATCTTTCCCTTTCCGCAAAAGGATGGCAGGTGTAGCATTGGCATCCTTGCTGTGGCTGATATCTGGAGGATTTTGTCCTTCGGGTTCAAATCTATGGCTATATCTTCTCTACTCATTTTCACTTCCTGGATCTTCACTACATTCTTTAGTAATCTCGCCTTACAAACTTTCTACTTAATACGCCAGGGTTGATATTGTGATTTAACTTCTAAAAAAAAATCCCCGCAGCATCAAAAGAAGCTAGATTGGGATAAGGTGACGGGGATTAAAAAATAAAGACCGGTATTTAAGCATACGAGGCAATCTCATAAGGAAGCTAGATATGCCAAATTGCTACTGAAGATGGGTTGCTTTTCTTCGAGGTCAAGATTTGCCCTCACCGGGTCGACCACAGAGAGGGAGCTCCTTTACTTTCCGGTATACAATCAATTTCACTCATTTGTGTATCCTAAAAAATAATATAACAACTGCAGGTAAGAACTGCCAAGTCTTGCCCGTAAATAGAGAATTTTGCTTGCAGTGTTGGGTGGAAGGTAACGCCTGGAGTAACTACTCAAACCATTATAAAGAGGGGCCTTAATTGATAAAGAAACAATAGGCGATATACATTTTACATCCAAGGAAAAGGGAAGGAGATCTAAAGAAACAAAAGGGGGGAAAACTTAATTAACACGTTCGTCTAAGTGGCAAAGGAAACTATTAACGATTTCGACATACCGAAAACCTACCTTTAAAGAGAAAATAAAAAAATATTTATTTAGCTCATATTGCAATCATTACCTGGCTGAGTACTTTGACAATAAAAAATGGAAAATATCCTTGTAAATAATGGAATGGTTGAGATGCATTCTCCTGAAGTACTAAATTCATTTTAAACTACATGCCACTCCGATGGCATACTGGAACATGGGATGATTGACCAATTAACAAAAGAAACACACTGAAATCTAGCACCATGACAAGATCATACTACAAATGATCATGCAGCACTAGACAATGAAAATCTGCGGAAAAAATCGGTCAAACTTATCCTTCGATCAAGACAGACATCTTTTTTACGACAAGGAGCTCGAACCTTTTCAAGAGTCATAAAAGAACCCTTAATATTCATATCCCTGTGTCTTGGTTTACGGCCGAGTACGTATGTATTTTTGATACGTACAAGAGTAACTCCGTTCCACTTTTCTCTAAAAGTGCTTTAATTTAATTCTTTAACCAGGGAGGATTCGTATTATGATATATCTATTGCCATTTGTAGCGTTCGGGGATCTAATTAAACAACTCAGACAAAAATATAATTTTAATTACATAAAAGAATAAAATATTAAAACTTAAATTCACTCTCGCAAGGAATGAGGAATAACAAAAAAAATGAATAAGTTTTGGATTCCTTTTCCCTTTAACTCAGAGGGAGTCGACAGTTGGGTGACCTTGAAAGTGAGTCTACTCGCTGAGGTGATTTAGGGCGAGTTGGGCTGGAGACTACCTCGCTGACTGAGGTTATTCGTGCGTGGTGATGTGATATGGGGAAAAACAGCTGATGCTTCTCCCGGGAAGGTGGAAGCGGGTGGCGATGCTTCTCGACTTGAAGATGTAAGTGAAGGGATCTTGGATGAATGGAAGTTATCCCGATCTCTGTATTACCAATTCTGGCTTCTCTATGATGAGACTTAACCAAAAGGTGAATCTTTTCTTGAATGGGAATTCACGTTGGTATTCCTCAAGGTAAAGGGGTATCTCTGTTTTTTCTTCAGAAAACTGAGATAAGGGATTTTCTCTGGACGGGAATGGTATGAGTTGGTCTCGATACCACTGGTCTGCTCTTCTAAGCGACCAAAGGAACGCTTGGTTCCAACTATCTTCTTGATTCCATGTTTGGCTCAGGGATTCGTCTTCTTCTCTCGATAGCGACACGGCTTCTCCCTTAAATTTCTTAAGATTGAACTATATATAAGAGTACGTCGATTATCCCCTGGGGGGAGGGGAGACGAGGGAGTTTAGGAGGGGCGAATCCTCACTAGCCCACAGTTAAGCCTCTCTCCTAGGGCATAAATTTTCAACGTGGTGACACTTCGCTCCTTCAGGTTTAGGCACAGGGAAGGTGAGATTTCTTCTATTTGTCAAAAATAGACATAAACAATCGAAGGGGGACAGTGAGCTTGTTCATATATTTTCTGCTGACGAAGCCTTAAGCAACAAGATTTTCATTCTAAAGGCTTTCACACCCTCCTTTGTTTATATTAACGGACTACGAAATCTGCTGGCTGAAATCCTTCTTTGTGAGCGACTTCACATCTTGGGCAGCGGGAAAAAAGGGGGGAGGAGTGTAAAGTCTTGGCCCATGTAGAGCGTAACGGTTGATGCTGTATAAACAAACTAGCGTCTGCTTTTCCTCGTTCTATTCATTCCTCCACACACACTGGAAAATGCACTGACGCCTGTTTTCCCCGGAAAAGATGATTTTTCAAAAAGACCGCAACCACGAGGATATTATTTAAGTATTTAATTTGAATGGTGCTACATTGATATTGCTCCTGAGTGTACAAGTGAAGAACCTTGTCTACAGGAAAAGTGTGGTTGACAACTGATGCCTACCTGACCCTTCTCACTGATGAGTTTCATCTGCGCTCCATCTAAGCTTAATGGAGAGCGAGATGAAAGGTTCGCTATAAAGTCTAACGTAGGTGCCATGGGTGGGTTCTCATTAGATGGGGGGCGTTCACTTAGTATTGTACAAACAACAAGCGATTGTGGAATCCTTTGTGATACCATAGTGGGGCGGGGCATCCATTTCGTGTGTGTCAGGGGTATATTGAATGAGTACCCAATGCCCTCGGTTCCGGAATGGAGGAGAGAGCGCAGATGTTATGCTGTGAAGGTGGGAAAGGTGATGGCAGTGTTGTAATTGCCTATGTATGTGATGACTTGTGTAAAAACTACCTACATCAGAGGAATAAGTACGGCATCGCCGCCAATCGGAGGCCAGCTCGTGACTACGGTGAATTTTTGTGCCCTCTTTCACTGGGAATGAATCCGTTACCTCGGTAATTAAATACAACGCAAATACAATAAGCTAGTGACAAGTCTTGAAGTTTAACCCTGAATAACAGGCTGAATCCCTTTTAAGACAACTGAAAGTTTTACATGAATACAAACAAGTCGAATACAAAGGAACACTATGGGAAAATATTTTACCAAACACGAACTAGATATAATTTGTATCCCGGAACAAGGCGTGGATAACACCGAATTGGCGTGAACATATTTCCTCATAAGGCTTTATCCCTTGACTTGAATCCGAGCCAATAATTGAGGGGAGTATTGAAGGAATAAGTCTGTAAAAGGAAACCTTCAAACGTCGCTCAATTGAAAGCTACATGTACAGAGGAGTGGGCATATATTCCAAAACAATATTAGCAGGATTTAGTTGTCATAAGAAACGCTTGACAGCAGTTATAGCAAACATTGGTGGGCACTGAAATATAGGCTCTCTATATAGTGTCCAATTACTTATTTCCATCCTTGTAATTGATTTGTTTGTATGCTGTTATATAAATTGACGAATGTTTTTTATTTTCTCTCTTAAATTCAATAAAGAACTGCTGTTAGCATCTGTATGATACACATATTCAGAGATAATTTTCAAAACCTTTTTGAGCGTTTGTAACTTCAAATTTCTACATAGATTCACAAAAATAATTTTTTAGAAAACCATACTGATCTCAGAATTTTCCATCATACTATTAATATCAAAGCTATTATAATGCCTAACCCTACCTAAAAAGCACTTTAAAACACAATACGAACTATAAAATTCTCATGATTACTACGTAAAATTGAATATCCCCTCCTCTAGTTAAATTCTAAATCAAATAACGATCTGCTTTGATATCATGCACTCGTTAAATATAACGCTTTAATTAATAGTTATATTTACTTTATTCTGTATAGCTTTGCCTATAATATTCATTGAACAAAGAACTATTGCAAAAATGTTATCAACATTACTTATCCAAATTAGTTTCAAACACACTTAGCCTTTCAACGCCAATGCAAGTTTATGACAGACCTTTTCAAACATCTACTACTCTCTTCGATCAAAACTGTTCGCCCCTTTTTATGGAAATAATTTGTGAAAATTTTAAAATTGTGCTTACTGCTGGTAAAAGTATAAAGTTATAAACCTTCGACAAATTCAAAATCAACTTGCTAAAAATAAGATATAAAAGCACTATTACGATAGGTAGATTAATTAAAAATTTCACTTAAAATATAAATTAAAAAAGTTCACTGCAACTTACAGAAATTTCTTTAATTTATACTGAGTAGGCCTTCTTAATAATATAGATAATTATTTACAATACTAGTTAAAATTGCAGACCTTAATTCAAAAGTATAGCCTGGTTTGACATTCATTATTTAATATTTATTAGATCGTTGGAATTTTTTTATTCAAAAATTATCGAATTCTTTTTTCCTAATATCGGTTTTGATGCGCTGACTAACTTCTTGTGGTAGAGTTCCACACTTGAATGGTGTCTTCTCTAGTCACCATCGTGCATATAAATATTTTTTTAGATTCTTCAGTTTTGGGTATATTTTTCTCATTAAATTAGGCATTTCTATTTGTTCCTACCATGTTTTCCTATCATCTAAACGAAAGGGGTTGATTGTTTTAAACTTCTTCTCGTAATTTAGATGTCCTATGCTTCATATTATTTTTGTATATCAGCACTGTACCTGATCTATCAAGTCTATGTATCTAAGTGTTGGGACAAAAAGAAGCAGCATAATCTAAGTTAGCTCTAACTTGGGACGTGTATGGCTTTAGCATATTATGTTTGTTTTTTTTTGTTAAGGCGGACTGCCTGATGAACGAACCCACTTTTGGTGCTTTGAATCTTATTGCGACAAAATACGAGGCGCGGTCAATAAGTTTTGCAATTCGATATAAGGAAACGAGATATGAGGAAAAGTGTTTTATTATTTTTCAATATAACTACCCTCGACTTCAATGCACTTGCGCCACTTGTCCCTGAGGCTACGAATTCCCGACAACCAGAAATCTCCCGACTGCTGTTCAGTCCACTCCTGGACGGCGAGCTGGACATCTTCATCGTCCCAAAACCGGCGTCCACGCAGTGTAGCCTTGAGCTGGCGGAATAAAAAGTAGTCGCTAGGGGCCAGATCTGGACTGTAGGGGGATGGTGAGCTCCTCGAATCCGCACTCGCGCAGAGCAGCTTGTGAAACTCTGGCCTTGTGGACTTTGACGACATTGAATTTGATCATGGCGCGTGAGGTTTCTAGGGACCCAACGGCCAAATTGTCGTGGATGATGTTGATAACACTTCCATGTGATATTCCAAGTTCTCGCTCGATATCTTCGACTTTCACCCGTCGACTTTTCAGGATCGTCCTCTCCACACGGGCCACAGTGTCCTCGTTGGTCACGTCTGACAGGCGTCCTGGACGGAGCTCATCCTCAAGGGACTCACGACCATGGCGGAGCTCCCTATTTCAGCGAGCAATGGTTGCATAGAAAGGGGCGGTGTCGGTGTACACTGCAACCATGCGTTCATGGATCTCTTTTGCATTCTTGCCTTCCTTGGTCAAAAATTTGATCACTGCGCGGTGCTCAACCTTCTCCATTGTTAAAAAAATTGTGACTGACGATCTGCGATCAGCTACTGCTTCTTAAATAAACGAGGCAGAAGTGTGCGGCTGCAGGCCATGAATTGTCATAACTTGTCCTAACACCCCCACAAACAGCCATCCCTCTTCCTCTGTTTTGCCCTACCGATTCTCAAAACCTATTGACCGCCCCTCGTAATAACTAGAATTCTTTATTTATCATCTATTTTAACTTCCTAATTTAACCGTCATTTACTTCTTTAAAATCAGAAACTTGGATAGAATATTTTAATTTAGGATTGTTTTCCCGAAGTGTAAAAAAAAACACTAAAAAATAAAAATTGAATGCCAAAAGCCTCGCACATCCTGTCGATCTTATCTAAGAAATTTTAGAGGCTTTTCCCCTAATCTTATTTTTTTATTATCATGTGACCTAACTTAGTATTGCTCCTGAATTAATTTGCTGAACATTGTATTCCTGAACCTGTGTTGTTTACCTAAATGAAAAAAAAGAGTGGTCTCAGAACTGAGCCCTGAGGAACTCCACTTGTGGCTGGTAGCAAGTCAGATGGTACACTATTTGAGGGACCTCTATTTACAATCTGTTTACCAGTTTTAATCCAATTAAGCCTATTACTGTGAACGTGCAAGATTTTTAATTTTAAAAGAAGGCAATTAATGAAAGGCTTTAAAAAAATTTAGATATATGTATATCAACGTAACTTAAACCCGAATCGACAGCTTTTGACATTTGCTCATAAAAATTAAAACAAAATCCTTTTCGGAAACAGTGTTGAATATTATTACTCTCTAAATGACTACTACTTGCACCATAATAATTGATTCCAAAATTTGCCTAATAATGAAATAAAGTTGAGTGGTCGATAATTTTATTTTTGAGCAAGTCAACCGTTTTTTTCAATATGGTTGCGACATTTGACACTTTACACTCGACGGGGACAAAGTTTTTTAATTTTATCTTTAATTTTCTTAAAGCTACGTGCATATATTCCGCCTAAACCTCGAGCCTTATCTGAAATTATATTATTTATTGCCTCCGTTGCGTCAATTGCTGTACCAATTAGATCATTGATCTATGATTCATTTATATTTATGTTTCCCCGGTTTTATTAATTCGGACTCTCCTTGCTGAAAACTAAAGCAAATTAATGGTTTCAAATAGACGCCTTTTTCAAGATCATTTTGAACTAATCGAGCTGCCCCCTTTACTGACTGAAGGCTTTAATTTCTCGTGCTATACTATGAGAAAAATGCTAAGTATCATCTCATGACCAATTTCCTAATCTATTTTTATGCCTCCATTTGCCACATAGATTTTCTTCTTTATGTTTTTAATCCGAGAAAATTTGTCTTAATGCCTGGGCGCCATTTATCTGCTTAAAACCCCTATTTTTTCACTTTTATCATTCATTGTTTTAAGACGTTACTTATTCTAGGCTCATCCTTTCCATTTTTTAAAGAGTTTTGCAACGAATTATTTACCTTACCTATGCATCCTTTTTAAGGTCAACAAAGGTACTCTAAGCCAAAGCATGTGATTTATTGATAAACGATTTTAATTCATCTAGAATTGCTGGGGAATTTGCTAGTTTGTACATGAGAACATTTAGTACATATTTTGATTTTAGTAAAATCGTATTTGATATTAAATATCAAGGAATATCTGTTGGACCCTTCAGAGAGGTTTCTAAACTTCGACTTCGCCTTATCTATGTCTCCCCTATTTTCAAAGACGGATTAAGATGATTCGTGGCCCTCGGCCAAGGAACAACTGATATTATATACTTATATCATTAACCATGATCCCAATTGTCATTTGGCATAGAGAAAATGATGGTTACTGTATGTATTAGCATTTGAAATATCATATTAACCTTTTCCTGGATTTAATTTTGGCAAATAATTATAATCATAATAACACGTATTGCCATAGAAGCACGTGTCCCCAAATGTGCGAGGCCCTAAGCCATGGCCTATTTAGCTTATACGGTAATCCGGTCCTACCTATTATAACCTTTTACTTACTTGAAGACTTCAATAATGTCCCTTCAATCTATTCTCCTCTCTAACATCAAATTAAGTCAAACTCATTATTCGCTCTTTTGTTCGGTGAATTTGATCAAATAGTTGGTAAAAAAGCGCGTAGGGGTGCCAGGTGTAACATGAGTATTCATGCTGTAGCTGACATTTGAAGTATTCAGTGACCTCCCTTTTCTGATCTCGCAGGATGATCTGCGGCTCTATATCTTCTACACATTTTCACTTCACCTAAATTCACATCTTTATTTACATCTTTCTATAACTTCTCAAAATCCTGTTGCCAAGGTTATCATCATTCCTGAGGGGTAATTGCTTACCATTACTTAATTTTTTTTACCGGAATGATAAAGACACTATTTTCACTCGGCAAACAGTGGCGCCACTAACAAATCTAATTCTTATCGTAGCGGAACTGGAGATATAATTATAAGGTGGTTCGAGACGATTTGAAAAACCTGATTTTGCAAACCAAATGACTTACGGAACCAATTATTGTGGTATGGAGCTCGAAAATTATTCCCACAACTTTTGGTTGGCAATTAAAAGGCTGAAAATCGAGCATCACAAATTCTTTCTGAAAAAATTGCAAAAGAATTTGTAAGACATTGCAAAATCTCCATATTCCCGGAAGAAAATGAAAAGTACGAAATTGAATTAGAAATTTAAAATTATAGACAAGTTAAGTACCAGCTTTGAACATAGGTGAATAATGGTCTCTAAAGATAGACCAATAAGCAATTGAGGCAATTATAGCTACTCCAATGAATTAGCTAAAACTAAGATCTTGTAAGCAAAGAGTAACCAGCTGAACAGGATCTTGTAAAGGGGACTACATAAATGACCCATTCAAGTACATTAAACAATCTACCTAATCTAATGAATGTTGTTCTCCATCTTCTCAATTTCATAGAGAAATGGTTAACATCCCGATAAGCCAGCAATCTTTCGACCAATCTCCTCTTTAGTATTTGCCTGAAAGATCTTTGAAAAAATTATTGCTAAATAGCTTCTTTATTTCATGGTACCAATAGCCTCCATAACAGAAGACAACATTGTCATACAGAAAAGTAGGAGCGAACACAGCATTGAAAATATTAACGCAAAAACTAGCTAAACTCTAGAATGAGAAGAAAGCAGACCTAGTTTTCAGAGATCTCCAGAAGGCATTTAAAAAATTATGCCACTGAGGCCTTCTTTTTAAAAATACTTCATTAGAGAAGAGATTATATAGGGCCAAAAGATTTTTGTGACCATATTATGTAAAGCTAAGCAGACATCTATGTACGGCAGTGTTTTTTTTAACATTTTTCCATACCTACACTACTTGTAGAACACCAAGTAGCTCTCACTTCTGTTAACACCTCCATAAAAATAATATAATCGGTATCAATAACAGGTTATTTTGATTTTGTCTTTATTTTATATATTCCTACATTTACACTTTTGCTTATATATATGACATTGCATCATCAAAGTCAATAAATATATAATTTCTCTCCACATTAAAAATAAATATTCTCTTTGAATACAACATCACATCCTCCTAGCAGACCAATTTTTCACTACAGGTTATGAACCCTCTCCCTACAATTACGAGTACACAGTTTGAACTTTCAGAAAGGGTACCTCAAGAAGGCCGTCTCGGACCTGAACTATATTTGACTAAAAGTATAGCCTCACCTCAACCTCTGTAAAAGGATTGACTTTATGAAGAGTTTGAGGACGATATATCATAAATTGTTGCATTCCCATTCAGTAGTGAGGGTTTAATGCCAGAACAATGGCCTTGGAATTCTAGAATATTAATAGCTTCTATAAATGCTGCAAATATCGACCTATCCATAGAAAGGTTAAAATCTTTCTCTAAACATAAGAGAATTGGCAGATATAAGGATTGGAGAAGAAGACTTTTTATCACACTGCAGAGAAAACAATGTTAAAACTACTGTGCTCTACAGCACCTTTCAATTAAGTCAATACAAAGTCGAAATTGTGCTTAATGGCTAATAATAGCACCAGTGTAGGTCACTTGAGATTGGACAAGCTCAGTAAGAGTTGAGCTTTCATGTGGGTAAGAGGATACGTGGCATATTCTGAGAATGCTAGCTGAAATTACAAAAAATGTACGCCATACTCATGACCCTCCATGCCCGAGAAGCGTGAAAGCGATTTTGAATTTGTTTAACTACGCGAGAAACCTCGTTTACAAAGTGAAGAGGAAGTATGACGAGGCTGAGAATATTGACAAAGTGCCTATCGTCATGCACAGCAAACTTCGTGCCTCTTGGGATGATTCTGGGCGTAGACAGCAGCGAGGATCACGCTATGCTTACTCACATCTCTATACCCAAGGATTAATGCAGTCGTTTACATTGAGGTGCTTGTGAATGTATTCAAGCTTTTGATGGACTAAGTTTCCGGGGGAAGTCCTTAAGTTATCCAGCAGCACTCTGCTCTCGCACACAAGGCATTGGAGGCAGGCATGTTTGTTCAAAAGCGACTCGCATGACTTGTCTCCTGGTCTTCAGCCACCCAGCTCAACCAATTGAAACCCATATATTATTTCCTGTCGGCCGTTGTTGAGAAGGATGTCAACTAAGCTGCTCACAGTACTTTAGGATGCCTGAGGTTCTCTATTGTGAAGATAATGTCATCCATTCATAAAGAGTGCCTAACTATGGCATGCAACTATTTTAGATTCCACTGATAGATGGTTGTAAAGTAGATGCTGGTCATTACAAATAATTTCCGAACTATCCACATATATCGGCCTATTTATGTTCCAAGGAAGTTACAAGGAAAAGAAGTGCCTCAAAGACCTTGCAGCCCATGCCGAGGAGCCACTACTTAGAAAATGAAACTTTGCTATCCTTCGCTAATCTAAATTCAACTCTCCCTATTGAGACGCACTACAAAATTGCTATTACAACAATTTGTTCTAAAGTATATGTTGTTGAGTCGACTCTCGAACTGTTCGACATTGCTACTGTTTAAAACTAGCAGTCTATTCCACGTGTCACAGATGTCTTACGTGAAGGACTACTCACCTAAATCATATTAAATCTGGGCAAATCAACCTTCCACCCGTGATTTCGAGTCGCATTCCAGTTAAGGGAAAGTACTTCATGTAATCGAGATTTTCAAAGCACTTTACAATTTTGCAATACTCAATAAGATGACTGTGCAGTCTTGGAGTCTCGAGCGAAAAGAGACCCAGCTCTTGCAGTCTTTCCTGGTATGTCTTGTTCTTTAGCGATGGGATCAATTTCATGGCTATGGCTTGTACCTTTTCTAAGTGACCGATGTATTTTCGATAGTGGGGAGACCAGAACTGAACCGCGTACTCCAGGTGAGGCCGCACATGTGTTATACAAGGGCAAAACAACCTCCTTGTTCCGAAAGCTGAATTGCCTCCTGATGTAACCAAGCAGGAAATGAGCCCTCTTCTTACCTCTAAGCACTGCTTAGAGAATTTGAGATCGCGGCTAATCAGCACACCTAAGTCCTTATCGACATCAAATGACTTGTAGCTCATAGTCTGTCCGGGAATTCGCATACCCGATGTGCATCACTTTGCACTTTTCCAAGTTGAAAGGCATCTGCCATAGTGTCAGATCACTCGCTGATCATCTTGCTTTGTTTGGTACACAACTTTTGCCTTGTAGATTTTTATCAATTTACCTGAAATCTTCTGTATACTACTCTAGACTACTGTAAACACATTTACAATACAGCTTCGTCCAAAGAATGAACTATAGGGAACCTATATCTGTTTTTATGAAGGTGATCTGATATTCTTAAAATTTATAACGCTTTCATAAAGAAAAATGTCAGGGTTTACTCTTGAAGTGTTTTAAAGAAGAAAAAATAAACACGTAATTAATAGCATTAAAAAACAAATTTATACAAAATACGGTTCATTATTTTCAAATGTCTTTTGCTAACGTGTTTAAAATTAAATCTTATCCTGAGAAAAAAAAAACTCGAAATGCCTTGGGAGAATGAACACGTCAAGGCTTCATCTATGGCTGTTTGCGTCCCAACTATTTAATTATGCACCTATAAACCGTTCCAACTGCGTGTAAAAGTGGTAATACAATGGAGAGAAGCCTAGTGATTAAGTTGCGCGTGAAAACTTAATCATAGTTGATTATACATAATGCCAATTTTATGGCTCTATGGTTTCAGTAATCGATTTCCTTTTGGAAAATCACTACAAAGTCACCAGAACTATTATGGGGCAACGGTTAAAAGCACTTCGATCTAACCAATGCCCAGAACTCGTTAATTATGATTAAACAATGTCCATTTCTCATCAGGTCATGATACATTCTCATCAGGTCACAATACAGTGCAGTTCATTTGGAATCCATTTACACAACTTCACTTTTTCGATGGCAACAATGATAGGGAAACAATCTGAGGATATACTGCCAAGTCTACTCTCAGTTATGAAGCTGTTGTTCTGCGATTTGTTTCTACTAGTTCCCTTAAATTTGCTTAATTTATGTACAGCTGATAGTTCAAATCGAAAGAGATAGTTTGTTTAGTTCATTCTCATGCTTTATTTGTCCAAATCATTAAGTACAATCGCTAAATCCAGTCTACTTATATTATGGGACACAGATAAAGACAAAGAGACCTCTATATAGAGGGTAATTAAACAGAAATTAATGTTAACCTCAATTCTCGTGCGGTAAAAGATGAGAGAAACTCAGAAGACTTAATCCTGGGTAATGGCGACAAGGCCGAAATATCTTCAGAATGGATCCTTACTGATAAGAAGATTTACAAGCATTAAGTAGCTGATTAATGAAGACATAGTTTATAGTCTACGCATAATTTTAAGTCTCAGTACATACCAAATTCATTAATTTAATTTTTCTTAACTCGCCCTCTGAAATTTAAACTACAGGGTGTACCAAAGGTTTCATGCAGAGGAGAACTCAACATTATATTTTTGTTTTTTTAGATAATATAAAATGCGTTTAGCAATTAAGAATTAATAAAACTTACTATTGGATCAGGAAACTTAAGAATTTACAATGGAATTCATCTAATACTAACCAAAATGATGAAGGTAGAGCGGTCATGATACTGTTAGCGCTTACACGGAGTTATAATAATAGTACACAACGGTTGGCTAAAGAAAGCTGTATCAGCCGAACTAGTATCAAAATAAAAAGTTACTTTTCTTATGTATGGAAATCTTTAGCACAGACTGTAATTGCTCAATAGCCTCGTAAAGAATGGTGACAGAAAGTGCAAAACCAAGATATTATGTCATAAGAAGAATGCCAATTCAATCAGACTGTAAAGGTAAACCGTAAACTGTATAGATAAAAATGAAACAACTACGGAAGTACCTTTTCCCAAAGAATCTCTTTCTCTACCTACCATATTTATTTTCACCCTTTTCACCCCTCTCTTCTCTTATTATATGGTTCCTGAATATATAAATCCAAGATTCGATCTCATTAATTTGCTGAGCTTCAAAGAAGCGAGCAACGCGAACGACCACTGCTTGAGTCTCAATGCAGATCACGATATCTGATTCGCTGTTCCTCCCCATTAAAATTGCGAGAAACTGATCTCTGACAAGCCAGCCATGATGGAGGCAGAATCATGACGCCCCTTCTACATCAAAGTCAAAGTCCACCCGGTCTGCGATGTTGCCTTGGAGGTCACCGCTCATTTCGTCACAAGCTGTTAAACTTCTTGAATTGTCCATAATTTAGATAAATCACATTCTGGCTTCACAGTCACATTGCAGCTTTGACCAACTTCTCGTTGACAACCTACGGAAAATCCGATTTTCCATTAAGAAATTAAGCCACGGTGGGTTTTACCGTCGCCGGATGGAACCCTATTTTGAGTTGACTTCATAGCAGCTGCCATGCACTGTTGACATCTATTGGATCGGATCCCACCCTAAACTTTAGTTCCCCTCTGAATATGATAGTCTCAATGAGGAAAAATTGGTGGCAAAACCTGTAGCAAAAGCAATACATCCATGTAAAATACGAGTGCGGATGATATTCAATAATAGGCGATTGGATGCACTTTAGTGTTAACTTTATCGACTGTTAATTGTCGGTTTTAAATTGGGTAATGTGAATAAAGAAATGCCCTGAGAATATTTATTTTTCATATATTTCCCCAATCTTTCGTTCTTCCCATCCTGTTAACATCTATCGTTCTTTATTTTCTTTTAGTCTTCAATTCCTTACTGTTTTGTATTCCGTCTTTTATTCTCCGAGAGTGAAAATACTCTCGTTGTTTATGTCCCTTTCGGATATTTTTTCAGAATAAAATCCATCTTCTTATCTCCCTATAATTGTCACATTCTTATTTATTTACGAACCCATTTTTGTATCTTTTTGTTGTGGTCCATGGTAGTTAGTTATTGCATCTAGTTGTAGGCTACTGCAGACGATCACACGATAGATTGAATGGACTACGCGTTTAAGCTAAATGTTGTAGCAGCAGGGGTTTGGATCTCAATGGTTGCACAATAGTGTTTGGTGTAGTTTTCACCAACGATTAAAATTTTTTAGCAAGGTTTTATAATCGACTGAACGATATTTGGGGGTTAAGAAATCATCACCAATTCACGAAATTGTTTTGTGTACCTTTTATCATCAATTAGAAGCTATTTCTTTTTGTTTTTACTACCAATTAAATTATATTGTTTCCTGCAGATTTTACCACTGATTACACGATATTATTTTGTCCAGTTTTTACCAACGAATCCAAGTGTTTTATTTTGTTTTATTATCAATTTAATGATATTGTTTTGCTGTAGGTTTTATCACCTATTGCATGATATTGTTTGGTGCCAGCTATTATCATTGATTAGACGAGATTTTTTATGCAGTCTTTACCACAGAGTACAGATTGTTTGTTATTTTATAACCGATTATCGAAATTGTGTTTGATGCCCTTTTTATCATCGATGGCACAACATTGATTTGGGCTAAGAAATATTTACTAATTCACAATATTGCTTTCTGCAGCTTTTATGATCGATTAGAAGATATTGTTTTTGTGTTTTTATTACCAAATTTAATGATATTTTGCTTCAGGTTTTAGCATGGGTTGTAGGATACTGTTTTGGGTGCGTTTTATTTTCGATTGTATCCTATAGTTTTTGAGGCATGTTTATTCAGCCTTTACGTGACATTGTTTTGTATAGCTTTTCTCATTGATTAGATGATAATGTTTTTTTGTTTTCTACCAATTTAAGGATAATGTTTTGCTGCAGGTTTTATTCCAGAATACACTATATTGTTGTTATGCAGCTTTTATCATCGATTAGACAATATTGTCGTGTTTTTCTTTTGTTTTTGTACCAATTTAAGGGTATTGCTTTGCTGCAGGTTTTACCGCCGATTCCATAATATTGTTTTAGGTGCATTTTACTAAGGGTTGTACCATATAGTTTTCTCAGGTATGGCCAGCGATTGCATGATATTATTTTGCTACAGGATTAATCACCAATTGTATGATGTTTTGGGTGCATGTTTTACCACCGCTTGCACGAGTTTTTATTGAAGTTTGACAATTGATTGTAAGGTCTTGTCCAATTTTGCAGATTTTACCACCGATGATTACTATTTTTGCTGTTGATTTTGCAACATAATGCAGCTTATTCTTTTTATACAGTTTTTACTGATGATTTCTAGAAATATTTTTTGGTGCAAGCTTTACCATTGATTGTATAATATTGCTGTTGTCTTTTTGTGCATATTTTAGCCCCGGTTGCATGGTAGTATTGTTTTACAGGTTTTAATACCGATTGCACGCTATTTCTTTAAGCAGGTTTTACCAATGAGTACGTGTTATTTTTGGTACAGATCTTATCCTCGGATTACCACATATTGCAGGTTACGGTTTATATGTGTTTTATATTTAACTTGACGATATTGTTTTTGCCAAAGTTTTACAACCAATTATACCATATTGTTTTTGGTGCATGCTTTGTTTTATGCAAGTTTATCAATAATTGGGCATATTATTATATTTTTTTGTGCCAGGTTTACCCACTGTTTACACGATGTCGTTTTGATGCATGTTTCCAACTAATTGTCATTTGAAATTATGTTTGTCATCTTTTAACAATGATAACAATAATATTCTGTGTAGGTTATATCAGTGGGATTCCGTTAACTACAGGGGAAACAAGAGATGAATTTCAATTAACGAATGATGTTTTTAGTGCAAAAATCAAACAATAAATGAAACCTTGTTATTTCAAATACATGTATAATATTAAAAGTTAGTATGGCCAGCGAAAAAAGCACTGAAATGAAACGCGAAAAATGAATATGATTAATTTTTTATAGATTTTTATTAGAACTTATTATATGATGAGGAATGGAATGGTCTGTGTGTGTGAGAGAGAAAAAGAAAGAAAGAAAGAAAGAAAGAGAGAGAGAGTAACAAGGAAAGAAAGTACCCTAGAAGACCTTACGGTGCATTCAATGCGGGTACCTTTGGACTAGCAGTCGAGCGGGCACATCTCTGCTCAATTGCTTTACGTCCTTAAGCGGCCACTTTTCAAGACCCTGTCTAGTCTTGACTTGAACTGGTCAACAGATTCACTGTTGACAACTTTCATTGAAAGTGCATTTAGCTACCGTAGCTACTGTAGGTGAAAATCTTTCCACACAGATCGCAGTTGTAACGCTTCAGTTCAAGTTTAAAGCCGTGATTTCTTGTTCTGCTCTCAGCAAGTGTGAAAATTCTCCCTGTAGTCAACATTGTCGAACCCTCGAAGTATTTTGAAAACTTGGATGAGCTGACCACGCAGTCTACGGGTTTCCAACGAGAACAGATCTAATTTCCTTAATCTATCTTCATAACTTTTATGTTTGATAGAGGGAATTAGTTTGGTTGCCCTGACTTGCACACGTTCCAATCTCGAGATATCCTTTCGAAATCAAGGACTCCAAAATTGTACAGCATACTCCAGGTACGGTCGGACGAGGGAGTTGTACAGACACACTACTATCTCCTTATTCCGGTATCCAAACTGGCGCTTTATATATCCTAACATCCTTTGGGCTTTCTTCTCCGCCTCAATACACTGCTTCGAGAACTTGAGGTCACTAGTAATAATTACACTCAAGTCCTTCTCAGTGTCTGTTGATTCAAGAGCAGTGCCATTAAGGATGTACTGAGATTGAGGATTTTGGTGTCCGATATACATCACTTTGCAATTATTCACGTTGAAAGGCATTTGCCACGTGTCCGACCACTCCCCTATCTTCCGAAGATCCTCTTGAAGGCAGGCAGTATTTCCTTCCTTTGCGACGTTTATATCAAGCTTAGTATCATCGGCAAATTTAGAAATATTAGCAACCATGTCACCGTCCATGTCATTGACGTAGATGATGAACAGTAGTGGTCCCAAGACAGAACCTTGAGGGACACCGCTAGTCACAGGCACCCACTTAGACGCCTGTCCATTTACCACCACTCGTTGCCATCTGCCACTTAGCCAGTTCTCTATCCAACTTGCTACGTTTCCGTCTACGCCCAGCGCACGCACTTTCTCGAGGAGGCGGCGGTGTGGTACCTTATTGAAGGCTTTTTGAAAGTCTAAGTAGATAACATCCACCGCCTTATCCCGGTCGTGCTCACTAAAAACGAAATGGAAAAATTCCACAAGATTCGTTAAGCATGACTGGTGCCTTCGGAACCTATGCTGGGAACTCCTCAATCGTAAGTTGGACTCTAAATATAACGTAATTTTGTCCACCATGATGCTTTCCATGAGTTTACCGACTAAAGAGGTTAAGATGATAGGTCGGTAGTTTGACGGCTGCCTAGGGTCTCCTTTCTTAAAGATAGGAGTCAACTCCGCCACACGCCAGTCTCTAGGAACGCATCCGGTCCGGAATGACATGTTGAAGATTGTGGCCAGAAGTCGTGACACTTCATCGCGCACTTCCTTCAACACTTTGGGTAGAAACCCGTCCGAGCCAGGTGACTTATTCGTCTTTAGATCATTTATCTTATTTTCTATTTCACCTTGGGTGAAGTCCATTTCCTCCAGCCTTTCCCCCAAGTATGAGTCAGTTGGCTGGGGATGGGAACAAACTCTTCAATAAACACTGAAGAGAAGTAGTCGTTCAGGAGATTTGCATTTTATGCATTAGAGTTCGTTAATGCCCCCTCCTCATTCACTAAGGGGCCAATCCTATGATGGATTGGTTTACGACTGTTTACGTAACCAATGAACTCCTCGGGATTCCTTTTTCAAAGTCTCGCCACTCGGAGCTCCTCGGCACGCTTTGCCGCCCTTATGCTGGACTTTACTCTCCTAGCTAGCCTACGGTACTCGCCAAAGTCCCTAGAAATCTTTGACTGCCGGTACACAGTTTTCTTCTCCCTCACCAGTTGACCGATATCTCGATTTAACTACTTTGGTTGAAGACAAGACTGACGCGAGCTTTTCACATGGATAAATCGTGATTGAAGACTCATGAACGTAGTTCTGAAACTATTCTACGAATCTTCAACACCCTCGCACACTTCTAGCCTCGCATTAGTCAATACAGCACGAATACCTGCAAAATCTGCTCTTCTTAAATCAAGTTTCCTTGAGTCACTAGTCACAGACTCTACCTTGGGGACCGTGACTATAAATCTAACTAGTCGGTGATCACTGCCGCTGAGCTCCTCGTCTACGGAAAGATCCTCAACGATGTCATCCTCAGAGGTAAAAACTAAGTGGAGGGTATTAATGCCTCTCATCGGCTCTCTCACCCATTGAGTCAGGAACTCGTTGTTCGCGAATTCCAGGAGTAGTGCATTCTCGCCACAGGCTTCTCTGCTTTCCCAGCCAACTTGGGTGTTGAAGTCACCCATGACGATGCAAACTCTGCCTTGAACAAGTTCACCTAGCAGCCGGTACAGTTCCCTGTCCTTTTCAACGAGTTGTTCAGGGGGTCTGTAAAGCAGCACGGCTCTGTATTTGGCAGGACCTATTTCTAAGTCAACGCCTAGGAGCTTGTGGTCGGATACAATGTTGCAGTTCATAGAATCGATCGTATCCTTGACATACAACATCACACCGCCACCCTCTCTGTTTGGTCTATCTTTTTAGGCGAGTTGGTAGCCGAGAATGGTGAATTCACCTTCAAAGTCTCGTTTTGAAGTTTTTACCCACGATTCTGTCATAGCCACCATTTCAGGTTCTTCCGTTGCTACGAGGGCACGAAGTTCAAAATATTTGTTCCTGATTGACCTCGCATTTAACAAAAGATCCTTCAGGGAGCCCCCAAATGCAGGACTTCCTATACTCTTCCGTTTCCCGGCTTCTCTGTTTTCGTGGTTTCACCCTTTTTGACGACCTCCGAGAAGGTCATTTCAGAAGTGAGGCGGACGTGCTGGCGCACGTCCGCTTTCGCTCTGTTTTGAACGCTCCTTTGGGTGCGTTCCACGACATCTTGAATAAGGTTGGTTAAAGGAGAGATGTACCCCATCCCTTTGGTAGAGGTCGTATCTAACGATAAAGGTACGATAGGGGTGCACGAAGAAGACTCCTTCTGCCGTGCAGAGATCCGCCAACCTTCTGTTCACTGCGACGTTTCTCTCGTGAGCGGTTCGGGATGGATCTCTTCTCGGAAGCATTCCAACCACGACACGTTTGCGGGTTTTAAGCCCTTTGTCATCCACTGCTCTCATCACTGTTTGGATGGTCTTACTACTGAGGCCAACCCTAACTCATCTGAGGTAGAGGTCGTTGCCACTTACCATCAGAGCGACAACTGAATTCTCAGAAATCTGAGCTTTCTCTGCCTCTACTCTGATGTTGTGGTTACTCCGTCCTGGCAGGCAGCTTACCTTAACGCTAGTGCGAAGGCGGGCCGCTAGCAGTGGCTACAGATCCCGTGTTTGCGAGTCACCAATGAGGGTAACCTTCGGACACTTGGTCTCTGAAGACGGGATCTTCCCTTGTGGAAGAGGCCTTACTTTTTCCTCTTTACTCTCCACATTCTTATCCTTCTTTTTCCTATTCCCATTATTCTTTTTGTTTATCCGTTGTTCTTCTATTTTTGGTTCTTCTTCTTTTGTTTTAACTTTATTCTTTTTATTATTTTTCTTCTTTTTCCCTTTTTTCTTTTTCTCTTGCCTCAGCTGGCTTAACCTCAGATGATGCCGGAATCTCCGCTTGGGTAAGAACTACGGCACCAGGAGATTCCGACACGTCAATGGGCGGCGCCTCTTCTAGGCATCGAATGTGAGCTGCGTGAAGGGCTTCGAGTTTCTCCACCTTTCTTTCAAGAATTTGAACTCTCTCCTCTGAGGCTCTATAGAGGTCTTTTAATTTCTCTACCTCTCGCGTCAATATGCAAGTAGTGAAGATACTTTCCGGGCTATATTTTGAGTAGCAGCCCTCCGGAAAGTCAACGCACCACTTTTCTAACTGGCATGTTGCACAGTTGTGTTTTAGACGAACGGGTCCTTTTTTTGCTTGTCATTTTGAGCGAGAGAGAAAAAGAAAGAAAAAAAGAGAGAGAGAGAGAGAGAGAGAGAGAAAGAGAGAGAGAGAGAGAGAGATGCATCGTAAGGGGTTTTTGTTTTAAGGGTTTGTTCTCTGCGGATATTTTAATTTCCAGAACATAAATTTTGAAAGCTAAATGGCGGACAGTGATGAGAGCCCTCTTGTTTTTAAGTTCAGTAGAAACAACTTTCATCGGTGGTACTTTGTGGATGCATAACAAATCTTATCATCCATTTCCTACAATAAATAATCTATCGTGCATTTTGTTAAAAAAATATAATGATTCTTATTTGCATTTCATTTTAGTAGATTTGGATTTAACATTAAACTTAAATTGATGTTTGAGTCATTATAATTCTTATTCGTCTTCTCTTTCCTCCTTTTCTTCTTCTTTTTCTTCATAGCGTCTAAATTAATAAAAGCTCCCAATCGCAGATAACACGAAGCTAGAAAACAGAAATCTTCCCAATCTAGTCTAGCAATAGGGTTCGCTCGCTAGAGAATTCCTCCTTCCTTATTTCCTTCTTGGGCACGTCTTGAGTGGATCGTAATGTCTTTGAAGGTCTTCATTCTGAAGTTTATTTTAACCGCATTTTCTAATAATTTTGGGATTAAGAAAAAGTGTTTTGGGATACGATTTGGAAAGGTAAGCGATAGAATTTGCTGCTTAAAGCCAACTCAATCTTTCCGAATCAATCTATGTAAAGTTTACGTGGGATTATTACTCAAGGGAGTTTTACCCAGCCAAGGCGTGGATGCTGTCAGTTTTAGTGGCCTTTTATGACCCTCAACCCACATAATGATGGGCATTTTCTTATCTTTTCATCACACAGGGATCATTTCAACTATTTTCATTATAATCTAAAATCGTGATGAAAAGTTAACCACGAACAGATGGATATGATGTGTAGTATCGTCTCCCACGGCTTCGTCTAGTTCCATTCATTTAGTTGTTTTATTTCTTGCCCTATAAGTCATCTTTAAAACTGTAGCAGCGGTACTTTTAGGCTACCTTCAATACCACCATTTAATAGTTTGTTAAGGGCATGGTAGGGCGATATAAGTTCGTAACTCACAAGCCACAGAATATATTAATGAATACGTTAACCGGAATCGCTTCCACATATATCCGAAAGAACCTCCTTGAAGACTCTCTTTGGTATGTATCGGGTGTGCATGAATGCCCAAGATGAGATATTTAAAAAAATAAGCTTAAATTTAGTTTTAGCGTGAAATATGCAACTTATGTAATGTTTATTTGGATCGTTGTCAAGCTTATATATCTTTGAACTCTCCATTTGAGGCTTTGGTCATTTTTTCCTTGTACCGCTGTAATTTGGTGTTGTATTTTATGCCTAACACCGCTGTCATTCCCTAGGATTAGATGAATTGTGCGCGCTACTCGAAATTAAATTATATTGACTTCGAAGGAGGCGGCTAATTAGTCATTTCCAGCGTTTCAATTTGCTTTCGACAAATTATGAATGATTTAATTTCTTAAAATAGGCCTCTTTTCTACCGAGATGTAATGGTCGGACTTATGAGAAACATTTTGGGATATCAAATAAACAATATATTACGCCATCGCCCTTCGACTCTCACCACATTCAGTGATGTTATTTCTAAGCAACATTTCTCTCGAATTCAGTTGATGATCATTTAGGATTCAGTGAAGATTCGTTGATGATCATTTAGGATTCAATGAAGATTCATTGATGTTCATTTATGATTCGGTCGAAATTTCCATTTCATCTCGGATCTAAAGATTGCGGTGATAAATGCAATGAAAACTAAAATAATTAAAATAAAACATCCGATGTGAGAACAAAACAACAGAAAAATGTCTACAGAGGACAGAAGGTTTCAGAAAAATTCTGTTACCTATTTTTCCATAAAAAAACTACAAAGTTCAAATTCAACATC
Organism: Ceratothoa steindachneri; assembly: GCA_963969495.1. Lineage (NCBI taxonomy): Eukaryota > Metazoa > Arthropoda > Malacostraca > Isopoda > Cymothoidae > Ceratothoa > Ceratothoa steindachneri. The sequence continues at coordinate 41,453,520 of OZ018325.1, read as the reverse complement.
TCCCAATTTCAGATGAAGTGTGATAGGCGCGCTTCAGTACCACTAGAACTAACACCTTTTTTCCTCTTAAGCACAAAGGCAACCATAATTTCCACGCCAAAGGCCTAGATGGTCGCTAGATGGGCGCTGAAAAAGAAATCATAGCGATGGGGTGTTGTAGTACGTCGTTCTGCCAGAGTTCATCGCAGGAGAGAAGGCCCCAAACGCGTCCCCTTACGAACCTCTACCATGCAGAAATACCATACACACTACCATCTACTTACTTCGCAATCAACCATTTCTCTTTCTCACTCATTCACTTAATGATTAGCAAACCTTTTACCTGGTCTTCTAAAACCAATCTGCACACTAACACTCTCTCTCTCACATATAACCTTTACAAGTCTATCTCTATCCATTATTCTTTCATGTCAATTCCACCTCAAATCACTCAGTTACAACCTTATTCACACCCTACTCCACATCAATTTATTGAGAGCTTTTACACGAAGCATCCTTTTCACTCTGAATGTTTTTAACTTACTTCCATAGCATTGTCTCACTCCCATACACCAACATTGGCAATAACATACTGAAATGCAGCTTCCTGTAACATTCCGCTTTCACCCCTTACCATTCACAAACGCTCTAATCGCACCAAAAAACCTTCCTACCACTTGACACTACGTGGTCACAATCTTAAAACTTCACACTTGTTAAGGTGTGGCATGACGGACTCGGATATCACACTCAACACTATTCTCACACTCAAATACCTCTCTTACTCATTTCTGCATTCACGTTTTACCCTCTCGCTCCAAATACCCTCTCAAAAATTTCGAATAACATTTCCAAATCTCCCTCACTCGGGGCCACCTACACCTGCTCATCATCATGTACCAACTTAGATAGAACCCATTCCTTATCAATCTTACAGCCATTTCCCTCATTCCAATCCACCTCTCTAAGTACTACACCATAAAGATATTCAATAGCCATAACGAGATAACACCACATTCTCTTATTCCTCTTCCTTCATGTAGGCAAATTTTTAAAGCACCCATCTGTCAACTGCCCCCAAATGGAAAATACGCCCCCATTCAAATTTAAGCCTAGTACTAGGCTACTTTAAAATTCACGCAAATGAAAATTAACAAAGAAAACAAACAAAAACTAAACAACAAACAAAAAACGCCAAAAATAAGAAACAGCAAATGCAAGAAGAAGGACACACGCCCCGGCGTCTGGGGAAGGCCCTCCTACCTCAGCTGCAGGCGTATGCGACCAACACCAAAGAGAGTCAATTAAAATGGAGGAGGCCAACTTCTTCAAAAACGGAAATAGTCCACAAGTATGTGTGAACGAACCCCTCCCAACTAAAATGGACAAGCGGAAGCGACCATGCTAGTCACGGTACCGGGACAGGTAACCTGTGCGAAGGTCACACAGATTAGGAAATTCAACAACAAGGTCTGCTGACCAAAAGGTCGCGTGCCCTCACTTATTCTGATTTATGACCACACCTAACATAATATAGAAAAGCGTATCATGTTATAGCCTAGCCTAGTATATCCTAGACTAGTATAGCATACCATACCCTAGACTAGAATAACCTTGCATAGCTTAGCCTATTATATATAGTCTTGGTTAGCTAGCCTATTGTAGCCTAACATAGTATTACCTAGCATAGCAGAGCATAGCCCTCCCTGGCCTATTATACTTTAGCCTATCCTAGCATAGCATAGTATAGCCCTATTTATCCTAGTATAGATTAGCATAGCCTAGCATTAACTATCCTAGACAAGTATAGGCTATACTTTTCTATTATACCCTAGTCAAAGATAGCTTAGTATTGTCTAGCCTAACATAACATATACTATCCTAGCATAGCATTTTATAGGCTAAATTAGCATAGTATATCTTACCCTTGTACATTATATCTTAGCATAGCTTAGCATAGTATAAAGGCTTGCCTAGCAGATTATAGCATAGTATAGCCTAGTATAGTGTATCCGTCGAATAGTTATGATGTTATTGCCAAAACAAAATAATTCTCAGACTAACCTTTGGTAATTAAATCATTCGAAAGAGAATGTAAAACAACATAAGGGTTTTAAATTTCGCTAAAATCGGCCGAATAGTTATAATGTTATTGCCAAAACAAAATAATTCCTGGGTTAACCTTGGCAAGACTTTGGCAATTACATCATTCGAAAGAGAATATAAAACAACATAATGTTTTCAAATCTCGTTAGAATCGGACGAATAGTGATGATGTTATTGCCAGAACAGAATAATTCCCTGGCTAATTTTTGGAGGACTTTGGCAATTATAGCATTCGAAAGAAAATGTAAAACAACATAAGGATTTCAAATTTTGTTAGAGTCAGCTGAATAGTTATGATGTTATTACAAAAACCAAAAGAAAGCAAAACGGGGACCGACCGACTGACATAGTGAGATGTAGAGTCGCTCGTGACTAGACTCGCACGCGACTGAAAATGTGCCTAACAGTCCAGGGGATAACGCAATCTTCATAGCAATGGCAAGGGAGCGATCCATCAAATGGCTGTGAGTCCCGTGAGTGTGCCAAATTCGAAGAGGACAAAAAGGGACCTGAAGCCGTCGCGTCATTAGGAAGTAGGTCCAAGAAAATAGTTGTGGCGCAATGAAACAAAACATTAAGTTTCATTCGACCATTTTCCATCTCTTTGTCAGGCACCCGGAGAGGTGCCCTGATTCCTGACGCCGGTCTAGTCGTCATCTCATCACTGACTCCTTGGTGCACACATCGGCGCGCTCATTTCTCGCACTTCCCAAATGTCCAGGAACCCAGAAGAAGATAATCTCGAGATCTGCCCGGCTTTCAGTAACCGTGTCGCCAAGGATACCTCGAACCAGGATGTGTGAACTGTTTAATGCTCCGAGAGAAATCAGGGCACTTGTAAGTCTCTAAAGATTACAATCCGGTATCTGAATCCGACACGAAGCATTATTTCACGTCCCTACAGGTGTATTAAACACGCGTGGCCGTGAAGATAGACCGGGCGCCTGGTAGAGCCTCGTCGAAATGGGCGGCGGATGAAGCAGGAGCCGATGGCCACTGAGGAAAGCGTCCGGTCCCGCGTAAACAGGGCCTAATACACTCTGCACGGAGAAGAGTGAGTGACATGTCCCCGGCATGGGGCGGGTATAAGAGATACTAAGGCTGCGAATATTATCATCCAAGATGAGACGTTGGTCGAAATCATTACTAAGTAAACGGTGCGAAGACACCATTTCCTGCCGATCCCCGTTTAGCAAACAGTACGGATGGCACCAATCGCTGAACACAGACCGCTTTCGTGGATTGACTCAATCTTCCTCAATACACGCTGAACTACGGATGATTAAACTCGCATCAGTAATCAAACTTCGTAAGAACAAAGGGTCGGTGAAAATGTCAGGCAGTTCCCCTATCAACACCTCAAGTGGTGACCGTCGCAGAGCGAAAAATGTTCATGGCGTGGGTATAAGAGATACTAAGGCTGCGAATATTATCATCCAAGATGAGACGGTGGACGAAATCATTACTAAGTAAACGGTGCGAAGACACCATTTCCTGCCGATCCCCGTTTAGCAAACAGTCGAGGTCGGTATCGAGCCGTGGATGGTAGCAGAAATGCTATACCTTAGTCGTGGCCAAAAAAAACGGAAACTTGTGCGCTTTAGTATCGCAAGAGATGCGGTTCAATGCCTGTTGGATTCGACGCTCTAGAGTTACATCTGTGCCTCACCAAAAGAGATCGAAAGGTCGTCTACGTAGAACATACCGATAACAATTTTCAGTAGCATCGAGGCTATAGCGCTGCTGCTCAGGGCACAAAGTGTAACATTGACGAAACTTCCCTGCCTGATGCCTGCCTGGGCAGAAACAGAATGGGGTAGAAGGCACTCTGCGAGGTTTTCGAAAAGCGACCACAGTAGTCATTCACTAAGAGTCTATGAGGATCCCCTCAGTCCAAATATCTTTGAACGAATCTAACAGAAAGGCCATACCTCGCTCACCTAGGCTTCGACGCCTGAGCCTGGCGTGCAGGACATCGTCGGGACCAGGGTCTGTGTCCGGGCATGAAGCGAGAGAGGAACGGGACTTATTCAACGTAAACCTCTCGTTGAAGGTTTCTCTGGCTCTGGAGGTAAGCCAGTCGGCTGCCCTCAGCAATATCACGACATCCATTGAATGCTGGCGGCGTATTATCTTCCCTATAGAATGTGGGGAAAGCTGTTGCGAAAGAGTGCGCCACAGACCGGGGTCTGAACTTTCGGTCCCGTTACCTTGGAATTGTTTTTTTTTTAGGAGCTCATCTGGTGACTGCTCCGTTACCTTGGAGAACAGGACGAAATTCAGCGACAGTGAAACCTTTCAGGCGGCGCTTATACGCATGTAGGCACATTCCTTCTTTCTTAGGGCCGCTTCACACTTGGCCTCCACCAAGGAAGCAGACGGCGTGCAAAGTGACTAAACATTCTAGCAATAGTAGTTAGGCACACAACAATGAGTTTGCCGATAACTCAACCACTTCATCCACCGACCTGAACTCCTCGACTGAGACAGAGAAATCAGTAATTTTCTGAAATGAGGACCACCGCGCCGGCTCTAAGATCCACCGAGGCGGGTTTTCAGGCGGCACTGGCGAATCCTTTATATCAAACGACTCACTCCGCCTATCTTTCACTCTAATATAATAAGCCTTACTTCTGGTATAAATACTCCACACCAATTAATATTTTACCACTCACTCCATACATTTTTAACACCTGCCATAATGGTTCTCTTTTTACACGATCATAAGCTTTATTCAGAGGCATGACCCCACCATACAATTTACCGGTCTTTTCTCTTCTTTTATTAACTCGCTGTCTATGCGCAAATATTTTATTCACACACCCTCTACTCGCTCTAATCTACTGTTCTTTATTCCCTATCTATCAATCGTTATCCTTCACACCCCAAATCAAATTTTTTCCATACACTTTACCTAGAACACTCATCAGACTTGTCTCCTTGTAGTTCTTGCAATTACCTTTTTCCCCTATACCCTTAAAGAATGGCAATATTACTCCACTTCTTCTAGCTTTAGGCACTCTTCCACTTTCAAATGCTATACAACACAGCCATTAGACCCATTCCATAATACAATCCCCACCAATTTTGAGCTTCTCATTCAATCAAGCATTACTCTAAGTGCCTTTCCCATTTAACAGTTCTTTCACAACACTAACAACCTCTTGTATGTTGATCTTATCCAACTCCGGATACAGTATCCGATTTACACCCTTGATGCCAATCACATTGACACTTGCATAATCTTCCAGATCCAATTAAATTATTATTGCGATCTGCCTTTGACCTTCTCATCACTCACAGGTACCTTGACCATTATTGTCCTTGATGTTCACACACTTATTGCTTTCCTGGTGAATCACCCATCTCACTTCTTTCGGGATCCTCCCTCAGCCTTTCTCTAAAATGATCATTTGCAATCTTCTTACTCTGTTTAATCACTTATTCCAATTTGCTTTTCACCTATTTCTATGCATTCAACCGCCTTTCACTCATACCCACATCTGGACTATTAAGCATTTGCAATTACGCCCTCTTTTTACCCTCCATTACAAGCTTCCAATCTTAATTCTACCATCCAAATTTGCTTCGTCTTTCTAGTTCTAGCTCACCCACACAGTCATTGCACTATTTACACTAGCACATCCTTAAAAAATTGGTACACATTTGCTCTATCCATTCTCACACTTATTTACTCTGATACTCTCAAGCACTCTCACATCTCTTTCCATTTATCTGTGAATCAATAGCTTTCCACTTATGATTCTCTATTTTTTTCCACCTTTCTAACTTCTCATCATATATGCCCAGCTACTTTATCTTTACAAAGCACATATACTCCACTACTTATACCTTTTACAGCTTTCGCAGTATATTCCTTATCACAAGGCACATATCATTCATACTCTCAAGTTTTGCCTCTTTTTTTGCCAATGGCATGTGAATGGGTATCCTCATGCTGAAAGAATGTGTTTGATACACATAAGCTTATTTATTCTCTCTGGGTGTGAAAGAAACTACAGTTATCTTCTCTCATTCTTTCACCTTTCACCCGTTATCTCCTACGAGCATCAACCAATACCCATTCACAATATCCCCCTCCCCTTTGCCCTCAGTCATTCCAAAAATTTTCTTTCTCAGCTTCACTTCTATCATTACATGGTTTATATACTACAACTACGCACTATTTCACCATTGTAAATGTAGAATCTTATCACATAATTCTCGAGCTCACACTTTCACCCTAACCACTGCATCACGCCACCCCTTCGTTACAATTACTACCCTGCTCTACACATGATCGCACTTCATTCACTCCATCTCACACACTCTTCATTTCCTTTCGTATTTGTCTCACATAGAACAAGCATCTGCAATCTCCCTGTTTTAAAAGCATTGACTACCATCACATATAGCTCTAGCATTCCATACATACCCTCGGTTCACAAATTGAGGCTGATTAACGGGCCTGGTTGGACGGGGCCTAAGACAGCCACCCCTATGGTCATAATTGTGTATTGTGCTCGTAGGATATCCCCTTCGAGCCGCGTCTTCCCACGCCAGTGGCCTTCTATCAGAGCTTAGTCACTTTGTACCACACGCGACGGAGTACGATGGGTATTCTTTTTGCCTAATATAGAGACAATCAAAATTTTAAAACAAAAAATATATCATAGTTCCAGGCATCTCGAATCTTTTCGATGTACGATTTTGTAGACCGCCAAGAATCTCTCAACGCTACTGCAGACGCTCACTCTCGTGTTCGTTCGTCTGCTTGAGAAAATGATCTCTTGGACCTCCATGAAGTAGATTGGTGTCTAAGAACTACTTTCCGGATGCATTCAAGTGCGTATCCGATTTCGAACTCCTTGATATTTTCTAGACAATATAAAGCGTAGAACCTCGTCTGTTCTACTCACAAAAAATAAGCGCCCTTCCGATAGAATAAACTTCAATTTTAAGAGTGCCTTGTCCTATGATTAGAATAAAAAATACTAATGACCAATTGATTGTGGTGAATGGATACAGGTGGATTGCTTTTACCTTTCCATGTAAAGATATTTTGCCCCTAAGAGTAATTCATGATACAACACACCCTTTCCACATGAGAGCTTTCCACTTAAGCGGAGTCCGATAATGTGGCTCGCTACTGTTTTCATAGCTTGTTGTTTTTGCATGGAAAGTGGTTCCAGACCAGCCGCCCTTCTGTCTTTTACCAAGATGGAAATAGCTAATTGGATACCTACTTTGTGATCGTGGGGTAAAAGGTTATTTAGATTTAGAATAAAGGGAGTCACTACCTGGCGCCCTTTATTCTTTACGTTTAATTACCCTCATTGAAACAATGAAATATAGCGAACATTTGAGACAGTAAACGACTCCTGTAGTGCAAAAATGAACTCAAATGGGAAAACAGGGAGGGAAACTATGAGTTGAAAGGAAAAAGTAACTCACTTCTCCAATAACATCCCGGAGTATAATCCCAACCCTAGTTAGTGACCAAATTTAACGATAAGACACATACAAAGGAAAACTAAGGAAAAGAGGGGAGGGAGGGCAAAGACATTCGTTTATCGTCCTACAATTTTTTAAGGGTCACAAAAATGAATTGGTTAAACTCAAATCTATCTTTTACAAAATGATTCCTAAAGTTTATAAATGTCTACGGCTGCTTCTCATCTAAAGGAACTGGAGCACTAAGAAATTTTCACAAGAATACTCTAATGAACTCAAAATAATTCCAAAACGGGCATCATCAGCACCTTATTTATAACAGTTCAGGAGATATTTGCGGAAAACAACTGCATTTTCAGCATGATGGCGCACCTTGTCACAAAGCAAAAGCAATAAAAAAGTTCTTGGATGAAAATATCATTGAACTTTTAGGATATATGCCCGGAAATCCGCCAGATGTGAGTCTAATATATAATTTGTAGGCGATAATTAAACTGGCGGTTGAAAAACAGAAACCATCCATTTGTGAGCAAGTGCAGGTGATTATTGAAGAAAAATAGAACAATATCAAGGCATTATACTGCATCCGTTGATAGGACCGCAGTTCCGGAGATCTGCGGTTGTGGATAGCGGGGAGCCACTGCTTAGCCATCATCGTTCGCAGGTCCGCTCTGAGCCGGAGGGTTACTAGGCAAACCGTGCTAGGCGGGATACTTAGCAAATACAGGATTGTCAATAGACATCTAGGCGGATGAGCGAACACCTGTTTGCTAACCGCTGTACGAGTGGAAGAACAACCTGTATAGGTTATGGCTGCTTAGGTGTGAGGAAATGTATCCCTTAAACCCTGTAAAACCCTCTTGGACACCACCACCCACTGTCTGTACTCAGTGGTCCTATGAGTGTCCATGTTATGTATATGGGCTCGAGGTATCCCAGACTTTTGACGAAGGCAGATGGGTAGTCATTCTACCAACGGCATCCCAAAGTGGATTCTCTGAGCTTAGCCATAGTTCTGTGCCCCAAATTCCTGAGCTCAGCCACTTACTTCCATTTGTAGGAGGGCACAGTCCTACTATCTTTTTCATCTCTCTTTCAAGTTGCAATCCCAATATATGCAATGTAAGCAGAGCGATAGTATGAATGGTGGTAGCAAATTTTCCTTTTTTTGCCATCCATACTCTCAAGTGTCCCTTGAAATTGGTCACTTGGAGGTATACTTTAACGATTGCCTTGCTTGGGAGTAGCGGCTTCCCCAGGTGGACCTCTTTATCTTGGTATTCTTATTGTGATTTATGGGTTTTTTTATTTTTCCATCTTGTAAATTTAGTCATTTTTGTTGTTATTATTTATTTAACACTTTATTTTTTTGTTGTCATCATTTTTTACAGTATATTGACTATAATTCTCTGTAGAGGGATCCGCTAAAATAGAAGTATTTCCCCACCTCCTAAGATATTTCCTCGGGAAAGAAAGAGAGCTGTTACTCCTCCCCCTCTCCGATTTCACCCTTTTTGGACTGGCCACCATGTCACTGAAAAATTCACACCGAGGCATGACGCTGAAATTGAAGGCTACCTCCCCACTGTCTCAATTCCCTTCCCCCGGGTCAGGAGATTACTCATCTATTTTGTAGGTTTGCCTCGAACAACTTTTATGGCTCCAGCCGCTAGTCGTTCCGTCTGACATGCTGACCCCGGCCTCTTACACTTTTCCGTAAGGCCACGCTCGGTTGTCCTGGCTGATAATAAGGGTTCGAGAAGGCCCCTCTCTCTCTCCCTGTTTTGGAGAAATCCGAGTATATAAGCATTCTCCCAAGGATTACCCACATATTCAGTTAGACGACGTTTCCCCGAAAGGAGTTCGATTCAACGACGCTCGCTCCCGAGAAGTGTTTAGTGACGATCGCAACCTACAGAAGAGCTGGACATCACACTCGTATCTTCGGGTCAGGGAGAAGAGTCTCTTGAGGCAACATCAGACTTTCTCAACCGCCTTCGTATCAAAATTGGAGAGACCGTCCTCTGAAGTTCTTCTGGTGACCTCTTGAGGACAAGAGACCCAATAGCTCAATCAATCCGAGTTTGGAGAAGTCATCTTCCCCCCCCCCTCCATTTCGAAGTTCGACCGGTGACCTCTTGAGGACTAAAGGCCCGATAGTTCGCTCGATCCGAGTTTGGAGAGGTTACCTCTTCCCTTCGAAGTTCGTCCGGTGACCTCTAGAGGAGAAGAGGCCCGTATCTCGCTCGAACCGAGTTTGGAGAATGTAGCACCACCCTCTCGGGTTCCCAGCTACACCCGTGAGTAATCAAGGTCACCAAGACCTTCCTTCCAAGTTCGCCGCGCTATACTCTTGAGGTTCAAAAGAACTAAATCGCTCACTACCATAAATCTCCCATTATAACCATTTAATAATCCTGGTTATCCAATTAGTATTCGGAACCTAATTCCGTCTTATTCATGTCCCTATATTCGAGTATATCTATATTTATTTTGTGCCTTTTATTTAGTGTGTATTAAATATATTTTTTTTGTTGTGTTTGGAATTATTATTAGTCAGGCAAGCTGTAGCTATTTATTTAAATCGCACTCTTAGAACAATAACATTTGTTGCCTTGCTCAGCCTACCTTAGAGCCCGTGTGCGTATATTCCCGTACACTGGGCCATACTTCGACATTTTGGTTTAATTTTGTTGAGGGCGGAAGATATCCACCCCAATCCTGGCCCTCGCAATGAGTATTGTAGAGTCATCTATTGTGATATTAGAGGAATGAAATCTATTAAACTGCACTCCTTGTCTTTTAAGTCATCAGAACATTCTTTTCTAGATGAATGACCTCGATTCATTTGGCGGATGTGATCTTTTGGGTTTTTGCCCATTTTTTATAAAATTATTGCTCCATCATTGGCCCCAAAGTTGACTGTTATTTTTAGATTACTTATTCGTCAAAGTTCTTTTCTTGAATGTTGGCGTTCTGTAAATGTCACTCCGATCCCCTAAGGTTCTTCCCCATCAATTCATCCGAAGGAATATAGACCCATTTCCATTACATCATTTCTGTCTAAAATATTTGAGCGTTTACTGGCCAAACGCATGAATCTTTTTCTGAATAATAATAAATTGATGCCGGTAAAAAGTTTGGTTTTCCTAATGATCTTAGTACTTCCGATGTTCTTCCTTTTATCCCCAATGACCCTCAAAGTTCTCTTGATGCTGGTCACGAATCTCGTCTTGTATCTCTTGATTTTAGCTCAGCCTTTGATCGTGTTAATTATTAGGCTCGTTTATTTAAAATTAGATCCCTTGGTATTGGTGGTCATTTCCTCGGTATACTGGTCGAGGTTTTGACTAACAGGAAGCAGCGTGTGTCGGTTGATGGTAGTTTGAGCTCCTACAGCGTTTTAAATCTGGTGTTTCCCAGGGTAGTGTCATGGGCCCGCTTCTCTTCATTGTTTATACCTCATAACATGTTTTCTTGGATTGAGTCGAATATGGTTGCTTATGCTGACGATAGCTCTTTGTACTGCAATTCCTTCCCCTTTCGATAGACAAAGAGTAGCTTAATTGCTTACTCTAGATATCAGGAGAATTTTATCCTGGTGTGATCTTTGGGGTATGAAACTTAATCCAAGTAAATCTCATAGCCATGTTACTCATATTGGTTGATCAAAGACCTTACATCTACATCACCCTGACATCATTGTCAACTGCGTTGCGGTCCCTAATTGTTCTTAACTGAAATCGCTTGGTATTACTTTCGATCCCAAGCTGACTTTTGAACTGCACTTGCGCACTGTTGTGTCCTCAATTTCTCAAAAAGTTGGTTTATTACGTACGTACCGCCAGATCTACTCTACAGAAAGAGAGGTTAGGAATTTTTATTCCTTCTTTCTGCCTCATTTTGAATATTGTTATTCTGTCTTCCTCTCTGCATCGGAGACCAATTTGAAGCTCCTTGACAGAGCTTTCAACCAGATTTGCTTTATACTACCCGATGTACAGTTAAACCTTAAACATTGTTGACTCGTTGGAGTCTTGACTCAGTGTCTGACACCAGCTCCCTCAAGGCCGGTTCTTGATACGCGCTACTCATTAAGGCAGGAATGCCGTATTTTTTTCGCTCGCTCGAGTGAATACAACGCAGTTCTCTCGATCTTTCTTTCCTACAGCCATCAGTCTGTGGAATATTCTGCCTAATGATGTCGTTAATTCGGATAATTGTGATGTATTTTAAAGGCGAATGAATGCTTTTCCTCTCGCTTGATTTTTATGTTTTATACTTTTATCCATGTTTTGCCGTTCTTTGGGCCCTGTAGGGATTTTAGGTTCTGCCGTTTTAGCTGTTGCCTTTCAACGGGTCACCTTCATTGATTTTGATAATAATCATAATGATATCAACAAAATTTTGTCTCTAGGATGTCAAAATGGATTGAAGCAGTCTTGAAAAAACCAAGTGACATTGTAAATATTGACTGCGCAAATCAAATGACTGTATTTATTAATAAAATGGGTTTGGGCTCTAAATTGTTGTCTATTTATCTTTCAATTTATGATAAAAATAAATATACTAAAACAAAAATATGACATATTAAACACTCCCACACATGGATACAGCTGCCGTCTTTTTGTAAAAGCGTTTGGAAAAGAGGATATGACATGTTCATATGAACATATTTATTAGAGAAGAAGCTGGAATTATCACGTGACAGTGGAAAATTGAGTTTGAAGAAAATATCACGTCACGTTTCTCTCCTCATTTTTAGTTTCTCTATCAACCTTTAAATAAAGTGCTCTCTACAAACTTATATAACACTAGTATTTCCCTGCCGTCATGTTTACTTTTAAGCCAGAGATATATTTCATTCGTGAAAACTCTTTATAAATGAAAAAACCCACCGCTTTCTATCTTTAATAAATCAATATACATATGTGTATCTATTTCATATCTGTTTTGCTCAACTCATTATTAATCCCAATATTCTATAAGACATGAAATGAATAATTCATGATAGAATATAAAGATTGAAGGCAGTTTGATTTATATTTAAATTAGGTTTAAATTTTAGGAAGTAAAGTGATTCTAATTTCCGTATTTCGTTGGGATGGGGGATATGACTAAGTAATTTAAAGTTATCCAGATTAATTTCAGACGAAAACCATTTTGCGAATTGTTCATTACAGCAACTGGTATTAGAGATGATCAGCTGCAAGGGGGTTCCTTTCTTATGGACGTTCAGCAATAAAACATAATTATACTGGAGATTAGATACAAGGGGTGGTCAATAAGTTTGGTGAATTGGTAGGGCAAAACAAAGGAAGGAGGATGGCTGTTTATGGGGGTGTTAGGAAAAGTTATTATAAGTCAGGACCTGCAGCCGCACGCTCCTGCCTCGTCTATTTAAGAAGAAGTAGCTGATCGCAGATCGTTATTCACAAAATTTTCATCAATGGAGAAGGTTGAGCACCGCGCAGTGAGCAAAACTTTTGACCAAGGAAGGCAATAATGCAAAAGAGATCCATGAACGCATGGTTGCAGTGTACACCGACACATACCCTTCCTATGCAACAATTGCTCGCTGGAATAGGAAGTTCCGCCATGGTCGTGAGTCCCTTGAAGTTGACCCCCGTCTAGAACGCCCATCAGACGTGACCAACGAGGACAATGTAGCCCGTGTGGAGAGGAAGATCCTAGAAAATCGACGGGTAAAGGTCGAAGAAATCGAGCGATAACTTGGAATATCTCATGGAAGTGTTATCAACATCATCCACGACAATTTGGCTATGCCTAAGGTCTCTGCCCATTGGGTTCTTAGAAAACTCACGCCCCATGATTGACTTCAACGTCGTCAAAGTCCAAACAGCCATAGTTGCACAAGCTGCCCTGCGCGAGTGCGGATTCGAGGCGCTCAAGCATCCCCCCTACAGTCCAGATCTGGTCCCTAGCGACTACTTTTTATTCGGCCAGCTCAAGGCTGCACTGCGTGGACGCCGGTTTGGGGACGATGAAGATGTCCAGCTCGCCGTCCAGGAGTGGATTGAACAGCAGTTGGGAGATTTCTGGTTGTCAGCAATTCGAAGCCTCAGGGACAAGTGGCACAAGTGCATTGAAGTCGAAGGTAGTTATATTGAAAAATAATAAAACACTTTTCCTCATATCTCGTTTCCTTATATCCGAATTGCAAAACTTATTGACCGCCCCTCGTAAATATGCTGTGAATTTTTTTAGTAAAGTCTGTTTAATTTTAACTTTGTCAAAACTTTTCGGACTCTCTCCAAATATTTGAAATGAATCAAAACATGAAAACCCCTGTGGATTGGGTGTTCTGCACGGTCTAAAATAACTGAAGTTTCTTTTAATCTGATCTCCAGGACGTATATGGGTACATAAAGACTTGTGTACCAGGAATCAGCTTAGTCTGCCATTGGAACCTATGAGGTGGACTTCAAATTGGTTTTTATTTTGAAATATTTCTCATTTGTTAAATTTCCTTTCGTAATGCATCAAAATTGTCTAGCAATCTTAAACTGGACACAGCTTAAAGGACTTAGAGACGACCTCGCTTAAAGTTGAAAGTTAAGTTCACTCAACGTCAGGAATAACGTTGCAAACTCTCAAACGCTGAATCGGAATAACTAGAAATTTGTTGCCTTTATCCAGGAGTAGGATGAAATGGACTGCTGATTATTACAAAAAACGATCTAGGAAAATGGGACCTTGAAGAGAACCATGTAGCTGATAAACTATAAGTTTTTTCTAAAATATTTTAAATCATTATAGACTATCGTAAAAAACGTCCTTTAAAATGAAGGTCACCATCACCAATGAGATACAGGCTATAGTAACGAACACCATCGGTGAAGCCATGCAGAGCTTTACGAGAGAAGACTCGCATGTTAGAAACTAAGTGAGGGCATTTGAAAGGAGTCAATATAAAAAAACAAAACAGTTGATATTAAATTTGTAAGCCAATTCTTTCGGATGATATAATTAGTTTATATGGAAGAAATAAAATAATATGAATATATTATGACCTTTCTTATAAATCCAATGTTCCTGGATCATACAATATATATATATATATATATATATATATATATATATATATATATATATATATATATATATATATCGAGTTATGTTTGTGTAGACTAGCTCAGTGCACAAAGTCGTACACAAGCACGGGCAGACAGCTGACCACAGGCCACTTGAGATATGTTTGGGGTGATTAAGAAAGAGTGGGATTTACGGTTGACCTGGTTTTAACTAATGGCTTGCCAAGTTGCAGTTCAAAAGAAATTTAATTTTACTATATATATATATATATATATATATATATATATATATATATATATATATATATATATATATATATATATATATATATATATATATATATATATATATATATATATATATATATATATATATATATATTTATATATATATATATATATATATATAATAAAAAGAGGTAATTTATATATATGCAAAAGAAGTGAACAAATAACTCAATAAAGGTAGTTAAAATGAATTATGTGAAGATTAACGAGGATAATCTGAGAATGACGATACGAGATCTCTTTACCTTAAAGCGCGGGCAAATTGGAGAGTGAGGAGGTGGAAGTCAACGGCACAGGTCTTCAAAAAGATACTTCAGGGAGTACTGACAATGAGGACTCGAAGTTGAGGCTGATTACTTCGTGATGAAGAATGAAATTTTATCTGCTCCAGAGAGACGCAATCTCAACTCGATACGATTCTGCAGATTGAGAAGGTGTATCAGTCTCGAAAGAAAGGGAATCTTGAAAAGGTGGTGAAGATGAGAATGCCGCACAACTCTCATGGGTGAAGGCGGCTTGATAGCTTTCCCCTGAACAGAGGCCAAATCTTAGCGAAGGTAGATCTGCTAGCGAGATCTTCGACGAAGTACGACGACGGGTTACAGGGGTTCACGGGAAACAGACGGCAGTCTGAACCGAGTGGATGGCGGGCTTTTAATCTCATCGAGAGATGGTGAGCTTCGGTTTAAATGACCGGGTGGCTGATCCGATAGACGTCTCAGGGCATTGCGGTACCAAGGAGATTCTTGGCGCCAGTCTAAGCAAACACATTTCATGATAAGGCGTCGTTTCAGACGATGGAACTTGCCTCGTGATATGGGGGTAGGGTTAATGTGGCTGCGCATGGTGTTATTGCAGTGTAGGGAGGGAGGACGAGTGGCGTCCGAAAGCAAACACAGCTGTGACAGGTGATTAAGTGAGGGGCTGCTTCTTTCTCGAACTTTCTAAAATTCTCACGCTGGGCGCACGTGGTCTTGAAAGAAGAGAGAGGCATTTCCGACGGATCTTCCTGTCACGGTTGTCTTTCGAGGGTATTCCCTTACAATATATATATTTATATCATGAATATTAGAGAATGATGAAATATTATAGAATTAGTCATACAGCCAGGATACAGAAGATGAACGGAATATATTTTCTACGAAAAAAATTGCTAGTTGCAAAAGATAATCCATGAAGGGGTGAGGATCGAACCAACCACACTGTGGCTGATCACTTATTTGATTCCAGTTAAAGCAACGCCATCGAACATTCCGGGTACGCGTGAGAAAAAAATTCTCAAGATTTTTTTTATTTCCGACTGACCTAACGAAGTAAGTCTTACAAGCGTCTACTGGTAGGAATATTTGTTCTCGTGCGTAGTCAATAGTATAAGGAGACATACAGAGGTGTAGAAGAATAAGGTCGAAGGGCGACCACGTGCCCTTCTGTACCCACGTGTTCTCGAGATCACCGCATGGAGCTTTGGAAGCGAGGCTGATCTACGGTGAGGATGCTATACACGCCGTTTTATTGCACCCCAGCTGCATTTACATAGGGACACATTCTTCCCGTCTCGCATGTCCTCACAGCCATCTTTTTGCCTCTCCGGCATAGATCGAAGCACGTCGAATATTTTCCACCATGTTTATTTCGGTTTCCCCGAAGGAGTCGCTGACTTTTCCCAAGATCGCGTTAGTCGTGGAAGCTCCCGCTAAGTCATCTCAGCCACCAGCGAGTGCCTATATAATTCCCCGACTCGGTTTAGCGTGTAGCACTCTAGAACTTTCCCGTCTATTACCACGTACGAGCAAAAGGCACATTCATCTGTCGCGATCGGAGACACCGGCTAAATCGATGAAGGCTAAATCGACATCTGTGAACTGTGCCATAGTCAATCGGCGAGTATCTGACGAGGATTTGCATCTCTGAAGGCCAAACTAGGTGTGCTCCCTCATCCGCCCAGGAAAGTTGTAGGGGTGCGAAAATGTATCAGAGAAAAAATTCCTTCCAATGCGATAATATAAATAGCCCATTAAATTACCAACTCAGTACGGACTCCGCCGTAGCGTAATGGCTAAGAGCATAGGCGTTTAAATCTAAAGGTACCGCGTTTGAAACTCAAAGTCCACAACCTTTTAGGAAGAAATTTCCAGAAGAAAACGGAAATCAAGGAAAACGCTTTAAGGACAACTCAACTAGAATCAAGAAGACTCAAGATAAAATGGATCGCCTCAAGAAAGAAAAACGGAAGAAAACCTTTTCAAGGACTAACTCATCAAGAATCAAGAAGGAATCATTAACTCAAGAATAAATGCAATAAAAGTGAAGATACATCAAGAATGGAAGGATAAAAAGATTAAGAACTAACCCAGCCGACGAAGAATATTAAGTTAAGATAATTGGAAGAAAAATGAAGATGCATCAAGATTAAGAAGAATATGGAAGTCAAGATAAATGCAATAAAATAAAGATGCATCAAGACAGAAATCGAAGATCAAGAACCAACCCAGCCTACAAGAATATTAGGTCAAGATAAATCGAAGACAATGTTTAAAGCGCCAACTTAAACATAAAGGAAATTCAGAAAGTTAATAGATTCGATAAAGATTAAATTCAAGATAAATACTTAAAAACCAGAAAATAAGGAATGCCCCATCCCCCATAAAGTACTCAGCTTCCCCATTACAGTCATCGTGTCACGACCGGGCCTTCCTTCAACGAACACGTAAGCAGTTGCAATTGTCGACGCCTACAGATTATTCTATAATCTGATCTACCCAAATCTTCCCATACTTTGTGTGTGAACCCCGTATTAAAATCCTCTTTTTAATCACCGACGTTGAATCCGACCACTAATCCCATATTTATCCCTCCTGTTCCTCGTGCCGAAAGTTAATTTTCGCATGTATGATCATTCCCTTTAAACCCTGTACCTGTAACCATTTCAACTTTATTTATTTGTTATAAAGGTATATTTTTGTTATTGTCTTTTCTTGCAACCCTAAACGAGTACCAGCTACCTATTAATCTATAACCAACTTGCACTCTGAATTATTTGTTTTGAAAGACCCCGGCAATTAAAAGGTCCACCATCCCCATTGAATTCTTAACTATTTTCCGCTCATGAACCGGCTATGGTCGAATCTTAAACCAACTTCGACGCAGGTCCCAAAAGGCATAATATATATATATATATATATATATATATATATATATATATATATATATATATATATATATATATATATATAGTGAGAAAGAGATAGAATCTAGCTATTCTACGACAATAGGTAAGGTTCTTATGTTTTTGAACAGGATAGGATACGTAGCAATGAGTTTAGGCTGGACAAGTTTAGGCTTAGGAAAGAGACTGGTAGAAATTGAGTGATAGATGAATGGATTATGCTTACTATACTCGCCGCAGCGAGAAAGAAACGATGAAAGAGAGACAGAGAGAAGGCGGGTAGCTAATCTGTGCAAATTTGGCAACAATAGGGGGGGGGGGACACCTGTAATGGTGCTTACCGCACCCTCATCGTCCATTTCTCGCTGCGGCGATGTTTTTTTTATAGTCATGTGATAGATGCGTCCTCCTTGCCTAGTTTTAAGTTTAGAATGGATAGATTTATGGATCAGGATGCTAGGAGCTGCCTCCTATATGCTATTGATCAGCCTTTTGCAGACTCCTACCTATCTTATGCCCTTATCGGCTGAAAAAGGCGTCCTTTGGTTCTAACACAAACATTGAGCCTTCTCAGTTCATTGGCAGATATGTGATAACGAATTTTCGCCTTCATTTCGATTTATTCATTTTCAATGCGGATACTCAATTCAGTGTTTAACGAGGGATTTCTCTTCCTGCGGAGACACTGGAATCAACCTATATGTCTCTATCGAGTGGCAATGCTATTGCTGGTTTACACGCAACACTCCTGAACCTACCACAAAAACAGGTCCTCGAGAATAAATATTCCCGCAAATGGGACTACTTTCTTTACATGTGTAGTATCGTCTTTTGCCTACTCGGTTATGTGTCCTTTATACATTTTCACATTCTCAGACTACACCACTTCCTTCTGGCACACATTTTATTGTCTCGTTTTTTGCAAATTCTTGTTCAAATAAATACGAATAAAATATTTATTTTGAAGAAAAATAAAAATCCTTCATCTCAACAGCTTCCCCACACAGTTTAATTCTAACCATCAGGCCACCTGCCATTTTGTCCATGCCAAATGTGCCTTCCAGTCATGGCCAAAAGTTGAGATGTTACTAAATATATTCTTTCATATAAGAAAATTAAGAGAAGTAATCAAACGTTGCATTTTGTTTTAGCAGCTTGTATCATAATTTGAAGGTGGAATATGTAAAAGTTTAGAGCCCGAAGGGCCTAATTTTATTAATCAATACAGTCGATTGATGCTCCAAATTAATATGTACAATGCTTCACTTCATTTTGGCATGTTAGACACCCAATTTGTGATCTTATCTTAACTGATAATGCTTCCATTTTAGTTCAAAGTGTACACGTAACTGCTTGCAATTAGACGGATTTTGTTCATCAACCCTCAATTTGATTATATCGCCCCAAAGTTCTCTGTTCGACTCAAATCTGGCGAAATCCCCGGCCAAGGTCTTAAAAATTAAGGTTATTTTCAGCCAAGAATTTTGTTAGTGCTTTTGCTCTGTGACAAGGTACAGAGATACTCCCAAAATTGGCCCTGAACTGTTGGGGAAAGGTGCAAGCTGAATCGTTCACACCTGCACCTTTCTAATCGTGAGCAAGATTGACACTGGATGCACCCCAGCCCTTAAGCTGGGACCTTACCAGGAAGCGATCTTGGTGTTCACGGGAAGCTCTTGGGCCTCCATCCAGAGTACTTCTTTGCATAAATGTATCCAGTCTTTCTAAAGTCTTTATTGATGATAAATATTGTCATCATTGCAACAATAACCTTGGCAACTCTTTTCTTGCATTTCAAGCAACTTCGGTGCCGATCCACAATGGTTTCACGCGTTTCTTTAGAAAGAACTATTTGTGGATTTGTGAGAATCAGATAACCTGGACGAAGTAAGCCAAATATAAAATAAGTTGACTAACCGAGCTGGAACAAGCCGAAATCTGCATCGTGTCCACTCAGAGATCACCTCTTGGCCGAATGGCTAAAGCACAACTCCTCACAACCCCCCTACTTGCACATGCTCCTCGGTCAGTCTTCTCGCGAATTTCTCTCCTACACTCAATCACCTCTTCAACCTCCCTTTTACTTATGATTAAAACCATTCGTATACTCTTGCACTCGGTCTCCTATATTCTATTCCAATTCTTTTTCCATCCTTTCTTCTTTTCATGTCAATACCCCCTCAAAACACACTAGTCGCACCCTCTTTCACACCGTTCTGTAAACCATAAATAACTCCTAAATACTCGTTCCTCACTCTATCTACCATTTGCATACTTTGTCTCTCTCTGAAATTGTACATGTGTACCAATATTGGACCATCACACTCTCATGCAATTTCCTGGCATATTTTACAATCAAACTCTGATCATCGAGAGATTGTCTTACCATTCCAATCCTTGTGGTCCCAATCCGCCTCATCAGTACCACTAGTAAAGGTTAAAAATAATTAGAAAAAAAAAATGAATCCTTATTGGTAGCAAAATTAATTTTTTTTTTGGGGGGGGGGGCTTATTTTGCGAGTTTCTATTGGTTGGCTCCATCTCTTCACAGTCCTTCTAAGAAAAGGACCATAGGACACGTAATCTTTGCAGCATTTCACTTTTCTTTACAATCGATAGACTGTATTAAGTAAAGAAAAATATCATTCAAATCATTAAAGTTATGAGTGGAATGTCACAGCCTTAAATAACCTTGAAGCGTCGTCAATTTGCTTCGGCCAATCATAAGTTTGGTCATTCGGAAGAAATTATTACAGGCAAATCATTCATTCTATTCATCCCTCAACATTAAGTTTCTGATTGGACCATATAGGAGTGTGGGTCACATCTAATATATATTTCCGAAATTTTATATATATATATATATATATATATATATATATATATATATATATATATATATATATATATATATATATATATATATATATATATATATATATGGCCGCTATAGAAGGCCACTTAGAGCAACTTTGAAGGCAAGTAAAGGTCACCATTAGCAGTGACTTGACCAAGGGAGTAACATAAACTAATCAGATTTGCCAAATGTGGTGCCACCTTGTTGTTAGGTTAGGTAAGAAATTTTACCCTTCAAGTTTGTTTTTTATGGGGGGGGTGCAAGTAATCGCGGCTATGAGTTGTAATTAAAACATCAAAATTGCCAATGGAAAAAATAAGGTGTGTCAAACCAATTATGCGCCAGCAATGTTTAGAAAACGCTATAATTCCTATTATCAGCATGCCGGAGACTCGAAAAATTCAGATATTTAGTTAAAAACTTGCGTCCATCTGCTTGAGGTGCACTCTGAAGTCTGCGGCTGCCACCCACGTACTCACGTTTGCCGGCCCGCCCACCTGCTTGCTCGCTCTACCGCACTACTGTAATTGTTCCCTGTTAATCTTCCGTGATACACTACTCCACTACTCAAAATTAAAATAAACCTTATATTTTATACCTACCAACTTTTAATTGTGTAATTTAACTCAAGCAAAGAATTAACTTTGTTCAAGATAGTTTTTTAAGCCCGCACATCGCCGGGTATCTTTACTACTTCTTATTAAGACAAGCGAAACCGATATTACATTTAAAATTGATGTTATTATTAATCTGGGTTACAGACTGGTTCAAAAAGACCCAAACCATTCCATGTTTCTATAAATACTCAAAACCAGGATTATATTCTTGGATTGTAATATCAGTGTCTAGTGAATTCGGTTGTTAGTCGCCAGGTGGATGTTTCTGAAAGATCTTGTTATTTTTGCTGGTCGTTATGTGTCTAACTCTTACTTCTCAGGTTTGTTGAGATATGTAATCGCGTAAAATCTTAAATCTAGTACATATTTAAATTCTTTTAATATTTCCCTTTTGGGAGTTTTCTAGATGTTTAGTTCTTCTCGACGCAAACGGCAAAATATTATCAAATGTTGGATAACTTGTGAATAGCACTTTTTAAATTGCTATGATCTGATAGTAGCGGAATAGAACAAGGTCTGCTGACCAAGATGTTGCGTGCCCTCACTTATTTTGATTTATGACCTTACGACCTTCGAAACTTTCAATAATTACCGGAGTAACCTTAGGAGGACCCTGGCAATTCTATTATTCGAAAGAAAATGTAAACACCTTAAGGGTTTCAAATTTCGTTAGAATTGTCCAAATAGTTATGATGTTATTGCCAAAACAAAATAATTCCTGGGATAACCTATGGAGGACTTTGGCAATTATATTATTTGAAACACAATGTAAAACAATATAAGATTTTAAAATTTCGTTAGAATCAACCCCATAATCATGATGTTATTGCCTCCCCACCAAGAAAAAATAATTCCTGGGTTGCTTTTTAATGGAATTTGAAGATGTGGTTGGTATTTTTAATGTCACTTTATAAATTCAATCCTTTCCATCTTGAACATCAATTATTTGTTCTTCATTTTCTTCAGGAGAGAAAATTATTTCACTTAATGGCATTGAAACATTGGCCTAGCTTTAACTTATTGACTTGTCTATTTTACTCAAGTTAATCTCGAAAGCAAACCTGATGTGGTCCAAAAGAAGTAATCATTTCTCTTTGACCTTTTATGAAAGTAAGTTCCTTCACAGAGATTTTCATCTCCATAGGGGATTTAAATTAATTTGAGTTTCATTTTTGCCACCAGGGCAGCCAAATTTACACCAAAAAAGATATCAACAGGTTGTCTAGTTTTGTAGTTAAAGCGTCTTAGGCCTGTAACTCTCCTCTCCCAAGTGATATGGTTTTGGCCTGCTCCCAGTTCTTTTGGATCTGTTCAAAATTGTGACTCTTGAATTTACAATGGGCACTCGAAAAGAACTGTTCCCTCGTTCACACTTTTCAAGCACTTTAGGGTGAATATCCTTTGTAAGAATGGCTGCTGGGTAGTTTTTTTACATCCACATTTCAGAACGTCGACCAGAGTTTGGAATTAAGATGGCAACAACTCTGCTATTTTCAATTTAGGTGTTCAAATGTGTGAATGTCGCTAGTCTTGACCAAATTTTAAAAGCAATTGTAGGTCAAATCCCGCTGGTAGGATGGTAGTACTGAAGGCCACGTAATCTTCAGCACACTGATGGATATGTTTCAAACGGTGAAATAGATTTAATTATTAATATAATAATAGTCATTTAATTCCCCAAGATAACAAAAATAGGTAAAAACTTTTAAGTAACTATCAAGTAGAACTAAAATTATATTAAAATAAAAAATAACTTTAGAATTCATAAAAGGGGTTGAAAATTTTGAGTACCCCTCATTTATGTAATTAGAACGTTGAAAAAAATTGACACACACTAATAGCACAGTATTCCATAATATAGCATTATATACGATAACAGATTAGCGCATAGTATATTATAGAATATTATTGCATATCATAGTATAGCACAGCATTGCATAATATAGCACAGCATAGTATAACATAACATAGTAAAACATAGCTTAGTATAGTATAGCATAGCATAGCACAGAATAGTATAGCATTGCATAGTCTAGCCTAGCCTAAAATAGCATAGTATTGCCACATATTTTAGCATAGCATTGTACAGAATAGCCAAGCCTAGCATATCGAAATATTGTCGAACATAGCTTAGCCTAGTATAGCCTAGAATAGCCTAGCCTAAACTTGCATTGTATAGCATAGACATAGCATAGTATAACCTACCCTATTTTAGCCTAGTATAGCAAAGCCTAGCCAAACATAGGATAGTCTAACCTAAAATACAATAGCCTAGCTGTGCCAGGCCTAAGCTAGCCCAGCTTAGTATAATTTAGCTAGCATAGTATAGCCTACTTTATCGTATCTTAGCTTAATAGAGCCTAGCCTATCGTATCCTAGTATAGCCTAGATTAGCTTAGTAGACCCTAGTCTAACCTAGCATATTGTAGTATAGCCTAACTTAACATAGCCTAATATAGCCTTGCCTAGCGTATCGTTGCCTAGTGGAGCCAAGCTTAATATAGCCTAGCCTAACCAGGTATGGCTTAGCATAACATGCCAGAGCCTAGCCTAACGTCACCTAAAGTAGCCTAGTTTCTTATAGCCAAGCTAGAATAGGCTACTATATCATAGCTAATATATCCTTGCATACGATAGCCTAGCCTAGCCTGGCATACTATAGGCTAGGATGGTATAGCCTTTCCTAGAATAACCACACCTAATATAATATAGCTAAGCGTATCATATTATAGCCTAGACTAGTATATCCTAAACTAGTATAGCATACCATACCCAAGACTAGAATAAACTTGCATAGCTTAGCCTATTATAGCCTTGGTTGTTTAGCTAGCGTATGGTAGGCTAACATAGTATTACCTAGCATAGCCTAGCATAGCAGAGCCTAGCCCTCCCTAGCCTATTATACTTTAGCCTACCCTAGCATAAAATAGTATAGCCCTATCTAGCCTAGTATAGCTTAGCATAGTCTTTGGCAATTAAATCATTCGAACGAGAATATAAAACAACTCAAGCGTTTCAAATTTCGTTAGAATCGCCGAAGAGTTATAATGTTATTACAAAAACAGAAAAAGTAAATGGGGACCGACCGACTGACGTAGTGCGATGTAGAGTCGCTCGCGAGTAGACTCGCACGCGACTAAAAATGCTTAGTATTATGGTGTGTGTACAAGTTTTCTTTATTATACTATACAAACCATTGCACATCACCTAACTTTGTAATAATTACTTATTTAAAGTGTTTATTTATTTCATACAGTGAATTAAGCAATTTGACTAATTACAAGATTTAATCCAATTCACTCAAGTTAATAATATAAAATTAAATCCCTCATTTATGTAATTTTGCTAATGAGTTGTCATACTGCATAATCCAATAAACGAGGAGATTAGCGCACAAGCGAGAAACGTAATTTAATTACTCGGAACAAATGGATTTGAAAGAATGCTCCGATTATTTGTCGTTATTGGCGTCCTCTCGAAAATTATATATATATATATATATATATATATATATATATATATATATATATATATATATATATATATATATATATATATATATATATATGTAATTAGGTAAAAAGCCATGTTATATGCAGGTTCTATTAAAGTCCACAGCTGTGGCAGCGTTAATAATTTTAACTTGTATTTTCTTCTTACGAGGCGAGAAAAAACATCCGCGAATGACATTCGAAGACCGCGTTAAAAAACTTGTAAGAAATATTAAGAAAATACAAGTTAAAATTATTAACGCTGCCACAGCTGTGGACTTCAATAGAACCGGCACACACACACACATATATATATATATATATATATATATATATATATATATATATATATATATATATATATATATAATATTCTTTGTCAAAGTGATTGTAAAGCACCATATGGAATAATTCCTATGATTTAATTAGCCATTTTTAATAAATAAATATAGTATATATGATATATTTTTAATTATTTTCATACTTAGTTGAACCACCTTCTGCTCTAATTACCGCCGTGTTTCTTCCTGGCATGGATTTCACTAAATTTCCATAAAATTCTGACGGTATCTTTCCTCACTAAGCTAATGAGGTTTTCTACAGTTCTATTCAATTTGGACTTTTGGTCCTTCAAATTACTCTCGCAAATACTTGCACAAGTCTTTTATTGTATTTAAGTCTGGGCTCTGTGGTGTCCACTCAATAATGGAGATCTCAATTTTTCCAAATCATTTCTTAGTGTAGTTGGATAGAGGGTATTGCAAAAGTCCTGTTATACTCATTACTACATTCTCAACCAAGGAGACAATGATAGTTTTGATGCACTTAGGCATGTTTTTATTGTCTTAACATATAAATATTTGTTTAAATTGTAATTTAGATCAACATGCCCGCCATTGGTGGTGAGCACGCGCTCCAGGCGAGACCAGAAGTCCGCGATGTAGGAAAAGCAAGGCAAGCACCCTAAGAAGCTGATCACCAAATTGAAACCACTGTTGGAACCAGACATGATGTGGTTCTTCTACGACGGGAAGAATTTCTGCCAAGACCAGAAGATTAACACCCAGAACACCTTCACTACTCCTTCTTAGAGGAGGACTTTGCGCTTCACAGGCAAACCTTCTGCATGTGGCCGACGGCCTATTTGTCTCTAGCAACGGGGTTTTAGTGTACAAAATTCAAAAGGTTTCCAATACATTACTTTACTTTACCGCTGCGCCATATCCCCCAGGACGTCGGAAACCAAGGACTTCCATCTCCCTTTGTCCCGCGTAGCTCTGATCAACTGATTGTGCGAGATTCCGCCTCCCAACAACTTCACCAGTCCATCCATATATTTTTATATTGGCCTTCCTCTTCCCCTCCTTCCCTGCACCATTCCAGTTACAAACAAAGTTTTCATCCTTTCTTTTCACATCACATGACAGAAGAATCTCAACTGTCTTCCTCTCATCATCTTCATCTATTCTCTCTTCTCTCCTACCATTTGCAAAACTGCTTCGTTTTTTCTTTTTGCTGTGCACGGGATCTTCATCATTCTTTTCCAGCACCACCTCCTTTTCTCTTCATCATTGCTAATGACAATGTCCAGCTCTCCACTCCATACAACAAAGTTGACCACGCGTGCATCTTTATTCAACTTTTCCTTGTTTTTATCGATAACTTCCTGTTCGTTAATATATTTTTAATATTTCCGAATGCCATCTTTGCTATTTTTACCCTTACCATGATTCCAGTGTGGCTTCTTACATCCTGCGTGACCACACTTCCTAGGTATTTGAACGACTCCACCTGCTTCACTGTCTGGTCTCCACAACATAATTCAAATCTTGGTTCTGTTGTATTCTTAGATATAGCCATACACTTTGTCTTTCCTACATTAATTTTTTGCCTTTTGTTCTCACTTTCTTCTTTTACTTTATTGAATATTAGTTGTAACTGTTGCCTTGAATGAGCTATTAGTACTGTGTCATCCGTGTATCTTAAATTATTGATATTACATCCTTCGATTCTTATCCCTTCGTATTCTTCAATATTCCTGATTATTACGTCGCTATATAGTGAGAAAAGGTCTGGTGACAACACACAGCCTTGTCTTACCTCTCTTCTAATTGCCTGGAAGTCAGTTTCTTCATCATCTATTTTTACACATGACTTATGTGCCCAGTATGATTTCGAAATCACTTTGTATTCACTTTCATCTATGCCTATACTTTTAAGGACTTCCATTTAATCCACATGTCTAACTTTATCAATAAAACATAATCAATAAAACAAACATATAGATCCCTCTGTTTCTCTATTATTCTTTCTGCCATTATTCTCAACATAAATATTGCATTGCATGTGCCTTTTCCTTCCACAAAACCACATTTTTCCTCAGATACTTCTCGCCTTATTTTTTCTCGTATTCTTTTTATTATTACTTTCAGTATGACTTTTGCTATTTGGCTCATTATGCTGATTGTTCTGTACTTTTCACATTCAAGTGTTCCACTTACTTTAGGAATTGTAATGAAAACTGATTTGCACAGTTGTTCTTTTATCTGACCTGAGTTGTAAATTTTGTTTGCTATTTCATTTATACTCATTACTGCCGTGTCGCTGATAGCTCGTAGAATTTTTATCATAACTTCATCATTTCCTGCAACCTTTCCTCTCTTCATATCCTTCATTACATCTCATATTTCCCTATCAAGAATTTCTGGACTTTCTTCTTCTCCTTCGGGCAAGTCTCCTAACTCTTCTCTTTCATCATGGAATAATTCTCCAATGTACTGGCTCCATCTCTGTTTCCCCTCTTCTGTTTCCATAACCACTGTTTCATTTTTCCTCTTTAGAGCACTACCCTTGTTCCATTTCTTTTTCTGTGTAAGTTCTTTTATCTTCCCAAATTTTAAGTTCTAATGTGTTCTACACAGCTGTTCTACCTCATCACATTGTTCATTTAGCCACTGTTCCTCTCCTCTATTGCATTCTCGGTAAATTTCTCTGTTTTTGATTCTGTATTGCAGTTCATCCCGGCCTTTTAACTGCCTTCTTTGCTTCATCATATCTAATATTTCTTCCGTCATCCACGGCTTCTTCTTTCGTCTGACACCTGGAATAACTTATCGTACACCCTCCTGCGGAGCTCCTGCCCAAATATTCCACTGTTCTTCAGCATTGCCCTTAGCTGCATCCTCTTCTAATAACCCAACCTTATAATTTACTCTTGGTAAAACTTTTTTCAGATCCAGGCTTATTTTCTAGACCAAAAGGCATAAAAAACTTTCATGGAAATTCTTTTGATATACGGGAAAAACAATCTTAGGGATATTTTTTTCATCTAAATTTGCTTTTATATCCAAAATTTGCTTTTATATCCTTTTGTTTTAAATTCCAAAACATTCGATGATCATATTTATTTTATGAACTCTTAGAAAGAACTTTGATAAAAGCTTCAACTACTGGAAAAACCAGCCTTAATTTTAATAAGTCTGGAAACGCTCTCTGAATTTTTTTTTCTCTTTTCCACAATCATTTTTCATTTAAAAAAAACTCCCAAACATTGAATTTTAATTTCTCACAGTATCATTAAGTTAATTTTTTTTAATAAAATTTCAATAAAATACAAAGTCACAGTTGAAATAAGAGAAATAAAAAACAAAAAATCTAAACTGTTAAAAATATTGCCCTCCTAAAATAGTTTTAAGGATAACTTCAACTCATGACTAAGATATATAACTATATGACTATATAACTGCGTCTGGCAGAGTTATATAGTCTATAGGACGAATCTATCCCTATTTCTTTATTTACTGACGGGGGGGTATATGTCATAATAGTTATTTTAAATTTTCTTTGGGACATATATAATATTATTAATAGTACTGTAAATTTTTAGATAATTCTATATAGCTCTTCAAAGCTCTAAAAATTTCTAGAAAGGTCTATAAAATTCTCTACTAGTTCCTCCGTACTGATTCACTCATGTTTATGAAAACCGTTAAATTTCAAACTCTCATTACTTAGTCACATGACCAAAGTCCGAAGAGAATAATAACCATTTCCTATAAATTTTAGTCACAAGTATTAGAAAATACCATTTTCTAAAAGTTGGTTAATAGCGTGAATAATATAGTGTATAAAATTCAAAAGAAAGACCTAACATAACTTTATAAGTAATGAATAGAGGTACAAATCTCCCCAATGAAAATCCAAGGCTATATAAAATGGTTGCTCAACTTTTCAACAAAAAGAAATCGTTCTTTCTCACTAAGATTCACTTGTGAATTTGCATTTGAAATACTGATGCTGGGTATGGTCTCCTTTGCTCAGGAGAGATGTTCAGAGATTAGAAGATGGGCAAGTAGTGAAGACGAGATTAGGCTATCGTCCACACACCTGAGTGGCCTGAAAAGCGAAGAGCGATCGATGGGATAGGTTTAGACACCAACCTTTATTTCAGTTTCTATAACGATTAAATGAGTTTGTATTATTGAAATTACGTTTATTATCTCTCTCTTCCTTCCTTCTTAATTAAGGTTTGATCTTTGGTCTTATAGCTTCTACCGTGTCACGTGTTATTGTATTGACCACGAGAAAAAGCCACGAAAAAAATCCCGTCACTCCGGCAAGGACTCGAACCTCAGACCTGTGTTTATCTAGACCAGTGCTCTACCGCTGAGCAAACTGGATCTATAGACAAAGCAACAAACAAACCTTCTCCAAATTTAACTCTTCGATTCGCATCTCCAAAGATCACCGCCCAATGAAACTGTGCCTACAGGATGGTATATGTTGGATTTGCAAAATGAACCCATCCCTTTTTTGTAAGACCGAAAACTATTAACTAGTTGTGGTTGGCGTGAAAACTAGCGAGCATCTCTGTTTTCTGTTGGCCAGTTTCTGTGTAACATTTGGCCCAGATTTCCTTTATCAGGCAGCATAAATCTGAACGTAGGAGATGTTTGCTAGTTTGTACGTCAAACCCTAACTGGCCGATTGATTTCGGTAGTACAAAGAAGGGATGCGTTCACCTCGAAAATCCACACGCGCACACAATCACACACACTCACACACACACACACACACATATATATATATATATATATATATATATATATATATATATATATATTTATTATTTTGGGTCATGGATTCCCGTATTTGATCAGTTCTTTGCAGTGGATTGGTTGAAGTTATCTGATTCCGCCCTTTCTGCATCCTCAAGTACGATATTCTCTGCACCATTGGCCGACCAGAAGAATCAACCCGGGTGATTGGTTTACCTGTTGGTAATAATATAAGCTGCTTCAGTCAATATTCTCTCTCTCTCTTCTCTACCCCTCGTGAATTACTCTAATCCCACTCCAATTTGGCAAATGGCCATGTTCATCAGAATATACTACCAGTGAGTTTTGTTATCCTATGTTCTCTAATATCGCTCTAATGCTCCCTAAGTCTTGTATCAATGTCTTGTCCTAATTTTCCATAATAACTATGATCGTACCCGCTGCAAGGTATTTGGTAAATAATATTTTATCATTTTTAGCGGGTGAATTTCCTATGTTCATCATCTCTCCAATTGTGGTGCCCACACAGGTCACTATTATTATACCTGTTCTTCTTAGTGATCAGACTAGTCTCTCTGTCGAAATGGAGTGCGCCGCGGACACGCACCTGACCTCTCATATTTCTTTATTGGCGGGCCCATTGCTTTCGTTCAAATTTGTGAGCCTCGCGTTCTTACTTCTCTCCACTATTTTCATTGCTTTACAAAGTAATTTTATTAAAAGTTCTTTTGGATACTTCAGCTTTATAAAAGCCTTCTTAATGTATTAAAATTTATCATTCAAAAGGCTTTCACTACAAATGCGAATGGCCCATAAATAAAACCCAATGACTACGCCTGTCTTTGATTTCTTTTATTATGTCCCGATATAAAATGATTAAAATAATCCTTGTTTGTGAGTTTCCTGTACACAGAGAATTTAGCTCTCTCTTCCCTTTTGTGGAAAATTGTATCCAAAAAAGAAATTTTATTGTCCTCCTCTTCATCTAAGGTAAATTGGAGGTCGTCATCCATCTCGTTCTGTATTTCTAATATTTCATTTACATCAGACTCCGCTGGAATTACGGCCAGAACCTCAGCTACACCAAAGCGACTCACTCCACATAACTCTCATAAAACCTCTCTAAAACCTCTATAAACAAACACGCCATGACGGCACTAAGAAGCGATCCCATTCCTAGTCACCATAATCAAAGAGAAAGAAAAATGGGATCCTCATGCAAAGTGGATACTATGGCTTTCCTATGGGTGAGGAGGTTAAGAGAAAATTCCCCATAGGATTGGAAATTCCAGAATGTGATCATGTTGATGTGCTTTGCCAATCCGGCCCGCCATTTAGGCGAAATTGTCGTGAAACTTTGACCATAAAGGATAGTGCCGGCGTAGCCACCTTATATGTGTAGTGGAGGAAGGTGAGTAAGGATGACAGCACAGCACACCTCGTACCTAATACTTGCCCAATCCAGCGGGCTTTTGGCCGTCGCGGTGAGTAGGGACCTCACGGTCTGCACCGCCACTCGACTAAGGCTCATAATAAGAGGAAAGAGCGCTGGGCAGCTAGAACCTCTGTGGATAGGATACCAAAATGTGGTAGGGAAGGATATGATAAAGAGGAGGAAAGATAGGCGGGCCCACTAAGGAGCTGGGTGGGTGATCACCCATTATTGTCATACCCTTCCAGGAGGGCTTGGGGTCCACCAAGGCACCATGGCTACCGGAACCCTTTACAGGTGGAACACTCCTCTTGGTGCAAAGTGCAGGAAGAAACGTTGAATGGAAAGCCGTAAAAATAGTAACAAATAATTCTTATTATAAATAATATTCAATAATAATAAAATATTAATAACATATTAATAATAATTAATACTAATCATAATAAATAATTTGAATACATAATAATAAATAATGCTAAATAATAATAATATATCATAATAAATACCAATACTAATATAAAAATCATACTACGAGTATATAATAATAATAATAATAATGATGATAAATATTAGTAAATAATAATAATTAATGATAATAACGCACTAATAATAATAATTAATACTAATCATAATAAATAATTATAATACATAAGAATATCTCATGATAAATACTAATAACAAATAATATAAAAATCATACTAAATAATAATAATAAGAATAATAATAACATTAATAATGCTAATAATAATAAGTAATACTAATACGAATAAAAAGGTGAAGTAGTGCTGAGTGTGGGCGAAGGTAGAGCTCACAAACACTCTCACATGCCCCGTCAGAGAGTTCAAGACAACTCAGTGATGGGAATTCCAGTAGGAAAGGTAACTGCTGCGGGACCAAGTGTAACAGGCTTCCGTGAGTACCCCCCTGCGGGGCAGAAATAAAGAAACTGAATCATCTTAATCTCAACGCTATCAAACATTCCATGAGTATTATTTCCCCCACCAAGGGAAAGAACGGTCGATCAAAGTAAATGTTTTCGATACAGCCAAATTCCCTTAGTAATTAACCCAAAGAACCCTTATCGTCCTTTTAGGGGGTGATACTCGGTCAACAAATAACTATCTGATCTAGACCGAACCCATAGAGCCCATACCTTCATCGAATGTCACAAAATACCTTATCTCACATATTTAAAGAATCTGAAAAAGCAATCCAGAATTGGACATGCCTCAAAGTTGAATTAACTCTTTCTTTGACTAAGGATTACCTCCCACCTCCATGCAATTGGAGTAAGCTCCTTTAGGACCTTTTTGAGATAACTTCTATAGAAATAAAAAGTGACTCGGAATCCGTGTTGAGATCTGTAGCTTCTCAAAAATCAATTAACTCTTCCTCGGCGCAAGTCCCATTCTTTCACAAAATTTCCTCGAAATCTGTCAAAAATATTTTTGGTAAGAAATATTGGTCACTATCAGAAAGGTAAAAATGGTCTATAATCCATATCCGAAACTAAATCCACTCCATACATGAACACTTCTCCCTTGGCCCAAGCTTCACCCTTACACAAAATTTCATCGAAATAATTCAATAAGATTTTGAGATATTTTGTATAAAATATCTCCACCAAATTTGAACCAAATGTTATCGAAATTCGTTAAGAACGTTTTTGAATATCTGGTACAAAATCTAACATAATTTGACGGAGGAACAAAAAAATAGAGGTCATTTTAGGACGGTGAATTTTTTATAGAATGCATGGTTAGAGTTGTTAAAGAGATTGTCCAGAGAAGTTATCATGTTTTCAAAATCTTAGTTGGTCTAGGTGTTGGAAAGGTTTGATTAAAGATAGGTATCTTTCGTGATTTTTCTGAAAATAGCAGGAAATTTTCAATATTTGTCTTTATTCACGGATGAAAGCCGTGATATTTCCGTCACATCACAACTGTGATTTTCATTATAGGTATTGATAACTTTGAAACTATAGAAGAGATATGTTAGTGCGAAGTAGTATAAGTATTTCGATATTCGAAATCCATTTGAAAATGTTTATGAGGCGATAAAATCCACTAACTTGGGTGAGGAAAAGCTGAATAATGTGGCAACAGATGGGGCAAGAATTATGATACGTATTAAAGATGGTTTTGTTTTATCCATCAGGAGACATTGTACAATGGGATCTTTAAAAGTGACATAGCTATTTTCGTGGCATCTTTTTATATCATAACAATTGATGCTTTGAATCAACCACAGATTCAAAACGTTTTCCCAGAATTACATTCAAAATATAATGATGTATTTTTTCACTGTCAAATGAAGTGGCTCAACTGAGAGAAAAGTTTTTAAGATTTTTCTTTGGAATTTTCCACGAAATTGAAATATTTATGACTGAAAAGTAAAGTTTTCACGTCATATTTTCAGATAAAAATTAGATTTTCTGCTTAGTTTTTTTTAGTTGATATTAAGGACCATTTGTATGCTTCAACATAAAGTTCAAGGCAAGAGGAATTTAGTCCTAGAAAGGTATGTATGCTGAAATTAGCAGTTTTTTCACGAAAAAGTTCAGTAAGAAAAGAATTATCGAAGGAATTCAATTTTTAAAGAAGAAATCTGGAAAATATTAAAAAAATTTCATAAATATCAAACTGAAATTCTCTTATGAAAAATACATTTAATGGCATTAAAAAAAACTCCTGGGATGAAACAAACGGAACTAATTAATATTCAAACCAACCCACTTTGAAAACTGTTTAAAGAAAATATTTTGGGGGGAATTCTATGCATCTCTCTACTTAAGGAATTTATATATTTATATATTTCGATAAGTTGGCTGCTGGAATGCTTTATATCTTCAGCAGTATTTACATATGCGCAAAATATTTTCAAGAAGGAAATTGGTAAAATCAAAGTTTAGATCTTAGCTTACTGATAATCATTTGCATAAAATTTTAAAACTTAGTGTAACCAGCATGTTAGTTCAGGTACTAATAATAATGATGTATAATCAGCAAAACATGAATAAGAAAAGTTAAGAGAGAAAAATAGGGAAAATAGAATAAAATCGTAAAAAAAGGAATAAGTTAAAACTTACACAGACCTCACCGACAAAATTTTAAGACCTTCGAGGTTTTATTATTCTCACTGGACCTGCTTCTACACCTTAAAAACCATTCTGTTGGAGATTTCCAGTTTATTTTTTCTTTCTAGTCTTAGTTGTAATAATAACCTTGTAATAATAAAAAACAATAATCTAGATTCTTCTTTAAGTTAAGGTGTTTTCTTCTTCTCCTCCTTAAAGAGGGAGCAATTCGTTAAACTTGTTTTGTTACGCCGTTTGAGATACCATTAAGACCGTTTGTATCCCCCATAAGTAGTTTTTTAACTCAAGCTATGCGTGAAGATGGATCAGAAAACAAAACAAACTATTGTTCAGATGAGTTCTTATTCCATCCTATCTTCCTTTCATTAATTTCACTTCAGGAGTTTTATTTCAAGAATAAACTATTTTTTCACTATTTTCATCGCATTAAAGGACGCTTCACAAACCGCTTTCGTAAACCAATCTTAAATTTCAAGGCTTATTTGTGAAGCATACTTTCTGCCCAAACCTTCCTTCACACAGCATTTTTTCATCACTTGAGCTCGATAAATCTCTTTTTTTTCCTTTTTTGAGGAGAGTGTGCTATTCTGTTTTATGGAAAAAAATGAATATTTTTCAGTTTCTAATCTTCGTCTGTTTTGGATTCGAGAAATGCTGTTGAAGTGTCATCGTCATTCGTCGTTTGTATAATAGCATATTCAAATGGCATTGAATCTCGCTCCAAAAGTACACCTTTAAGCGATAATCCTTCAGAGAGTAAAAAAGATATGTAGTTGAATGAAAGGAAAAGTGTAGGAGCTGGATCGGCACGATTATTTCTTATTTAATAAAAGACTAAAGGATTTGTTGATCTCTACCAGAATGTCGTGTGGAAGAGTTGCGAAATAAAGTGAAGTAAGAGTTTAGTAAAAGTGTCTAGAAGATATATTTAAGAAGAACTGTAGCTAAGTGAATATAAAACAAAAACCCGATAGATAAACTGCGATTATTTAGAAAGTTCATTCTAGGAGAAATCCTATTGAAGTAATAATTCAATTCTAAATTTAGGAAAATAAAATCAGGTTAAACATATTCATATAGAGCGAATAAACTCCTGATTGATAGAAAATAAAAAGTTGATATATCTTGGAGGAGTTGATAAGTATATTTTTTCGGTTGAATAGGATAAAGGTGCGACGTTACCTTAAACCAAAGGAAAGCATGTGGTCTAGAACATAACATGGGACATTAGTTACCAGCAAGCAACACAACGTTCCTAAACATATCTCCTAACGAAATGTATATATCTTTGTAAGTTAAAGTAAAAATAGTTTTGGAGCTTCGTCATATCATGACATAGTGACTAAGATAAGCCGGATCACACGTGAGGTTTAAATTAAATAAGAGATGATAGGAATTACCAACCTTTCATCGATTAAATATGAAGGTAAACACCAACACATTAGAGCCTTTTAACATCTCTTAGAGACCCGAGAGTAAAGTTTGAGACTTACAGGTGCCTGCATTTCTGGAAAACATGAAAGGTTGAAAAAATATACCGAAATTAATTAAAGATAAATATTTATTTAAATCACACCACTGACATCATACACAAGGTAGAAACACGAAGTAGAGAATGCTTTTTACAAATCATATTAGATATGTTTACATACCATTGATCAATTACTATACTGCAGGTTCTTTCAGGATTTATTTAATTTTGCGAATTAAAGTATAATAAATTCTGAAAAAATAATACCCGTATACAAATAACAGTATAGAAGCGAAAAAGCAGCGGGTAATATTTTGAAATTGTTGAGCTCTATTGTGAGCAGATCTAGGAATTTTAAAAGTTATCAAATGACATAATGAGCTATGCAGTTGTCTTCCAAGAGTGAGCACCGCCCCGCTCTAATCAGTGACGATCACAACCTTCCTAAAGAACACGATAAACAAGATCGGGCGAAATCCAGGGAGAAATACATACTTGCTTCGTAGGTCAGAGTGACCCATGCGACCATCCAAAAATTGCTGAAAGTTGATCTGAAACTTCGTCCATTCAAGATAGCAGAATGACATCTTTCCAGTCACACCAAAAAGAATGGAGTCGAAGATTGCTCTTCCATCAGTTCCTTGATGATTGACAAATACCAGTTCTGTGGATAGATGAGAAGTTGTTTACTGTCCAGACCACTCACAACACAGAATAATCATGTTTCGGTACAAAATAAAAATCACATTCCAGTTGAAGAGTGGACATCATTCAGGAGACAAAAGCCATGTTCGATGATGGTGCGGGCGAGTGTATGTAACATCAACTGGCCAAAAAACACGTCTCATTTTCATTGAAGGGGAAGGGCGTAAAGACGAATCAGCATATTTTTAAAGACATGTTTAAGGAGAAAGTCATCCCTGGTTAAATGTCACTATAGGAGATGCCGGTATGTCTCTTGAACAAAAAATATTTAAGAATTGTTTAAGGTAAATTTTAAAGGGGTTTGGTCAAAGAAACTATGGCCTCTTAGTTCGCAGATTTGAACTGCATGAACTTTTAAGTGTGGTCGATGCTTGAACAGGAGCACTATGCCAAATTTTATCAAAGTATCGAAGTTCTGAAGTACAAACTGAAAAAAAGAAGGGAGGAAATATCAGATCAAATTCTGCCGGCCACTTGCGCTCGTTTTGTCATCGACGCAAAAAGAGGCCACATTAAATATTAGTTACATAATCTTATACCATAAATAAATCCAGTATACCATATTAAAGAGAAAAACAGAATAATTTTTTTTCGGTAAATTAAGACGACTATAGCGCCGCCTACTTTAGGCAATTTCCGCCAAAATTTATAATTTTTAAGGTAACTTCAAAATAGAGGGCTTCTCCCCCATACCCCCTCTAATTGTGGTGAGATCCCCCCCGCATTTTTTTAAAAAACTCGTAATATTGTAACTGTCCTTAGGCCTCTATTTTTTCTACCGTGTTCCTTGACTACAGACATATAAGCCTTATCTAACTTTCCTTTTGCCCCAGGACCTCCAGATAGGCCGTGTTTTCTAACCCTCTAATTCACCAGAAAATATAACAAACAGTTTGTTTCCTTATCTTAAATTATTTAATTTTAGAACGCTGTTACATTTATAACAGTTATATGTGTTTCTTATAACACCGTTAGCAACTAAAAATGCCTCAGTAGATTCGCGATTGCACAAAGCTTTTGTCAATAAGCGTTCGAGATTGAGATCGCACACTACTTCACAGGCCATATTGAACAACTAAGGTTAAATATAATTAAAAATCGCCCGTACAAGACGTTGATTGGTCAAAAATGATGTCCTGCCAGGTCACACATGCGTTGATGGGTCGTTGCAGGGTCGTGCCTGCGTCGGTGGGTCGTTGCCAGGTCGTGCCTGCGTCGGGTGGTCGCTGCCGGGCGGAAGAAGTAGCAGGACATATTGTAAAGACGGTGTAAAGAGTTCGTGAACTTATAAAAAGTAACAAAGTATCATGAACATTAATTTCTTCAGAATTGCATAAAAAATAGGTATTCCTATGTAATTTAATAAGATGAATAACATTTCTACAACCTTTGTTGATTAGAAGGCTTTAAAACCCTTGGAATGACGGCGCTATCGTCGTCTCAAATTACCTTCAATTAAAGCAAGGCCTTTTATCCACTCCGCTATGCCGGAGAACATTGAATTTCCATTTAATTTCTCTCTCTTTCACAGTCCCGATTGACGTAGCGAAACGTGGCTTAAAAGCTTGTCTATTCGAAACAATTTTTGTTCTCTCACGTAGCAGAGTGGACGGCTTTTATTATGATCAAAGGGGGTTCTCGATGGCTCAGTGTGTTTTGTTTGAGTCCTCCTAACCCAGTACGGAATTTTAGAATTCGGAAATATCATTTTTCCAACGAATTAATTATTCCGTTTTTCTCTTTCACCGGGTATGTTGGATATACTTACATTATAATCTTATATTATATTATTTTTTGTTCTCGTTTTAGTCTAAGAATCATCTAATATTTCATTCACGATTCATTAAGAGTGAATATAAAAATAAGTATTAGGTACCTACATATGGAAAAAAATAGAAAAATTGAGCGGAGAAGACAAAGTTACAAGGCTTCAGGAAACAGCGGAGATATAATTAACTTTATACAATCTTAATTTTTCAAATTTTATCCATGTTGGAATAGAGTATTTACAATTTAGGTACAGTTATTTATTTACATATTTTCTTATGTTCAAGAGTTAATTTCTTTTATACTTTTGGTTTTATATAATACAACCTATATTTACAAATTACTATATTACTTTATTTATCTTTACTTTACTTAGGAAATTTATGTTTACACTATTATCATCACTTAAATTTGGTTAACTATCCACTTTTATATCAATCACTTTAATCTATTCTACTTTAGTCAATTTATTATTAATCACTTTAATTTCGTTCTTTAGCTTATTTTATTTTAATCGCCTCTCGTTACTTTACTATTCATCATTTTGTTAATTTAATTTATTTTAATCACTTTAATATCTTTATTTAGTTACTTTTCCTTTAGTCACTTTTAGTTATTTTATTTTACTAATCACATTTTTAATTTATCTTAGTTGTTTACTCACTTTTATTATTATTTTAATCACTTAATTGGGTTTATTTTTGCGCTTTTGTTCACCGGTCTATTTCCGACGGTTTTTTTGCCACTTTTATTTTTTTTACATGTGGACATGTTAATGGTGGAGATGCATGAGTCCTGAAGGAACATTGCGCCCTCCATTAACAGTCCTCCTACCTCCTTTGGAGAAAACGGTCCCTCGAAAGGTCCATTTGTAATCCCCTCGAAGAATTCTTTGGAACAGCAGTTCCGATTTCCTTCTTCTCCGTAAGGGGTACTCCATCATCATCGTCATCTTCTTATGTGCTTTATTGTTCCTTATCCTTTTATTCTTGTTGTTGTTGAACTGTTGCTTCTTTTTATTTCTTCTCTGTAGTTTTTTTTTCGGGATTTTCTTTGAGCTTTCGCTGTTTGCCTCTTCTTCTTCTTCCGTGGTTACTTCTTCTTCTGTACTTTTTTGATGCGAATTTTTGGTTCGATTCTTCTTCTTTATTTGTGTCTTTTTGG
The DNA here is from genome assembly GCA_963969495.1 of Ceratothoa steindachneri. Classification (NCBI taxonomy): domain Eukaryota; kingdom Metazoa; phylum Arthropoda; class Malacostraca; order Isopoda; family Cymothoidae; genus Ceratothoa; species Ceratothoa steindachneri. The sequence continues at coordinate 41,413,814 of OZ018325.1, read as the reverse complement.
TGATGCATGTCGAGAAATTGGATGTGCAAGACTTCTTGCGACGCAGAGGGAGGCGGGAACCGCAATTTATTGTTTACCCTGTTCTTCTGCAGGAGTCGATGAAGCTCAACCAAAGAATGCCGGGGTTAGCTAGTTTTAACACATGAGCAAAAATGACCCTAACCATTATTTCATTGCTTCCACTTGACATCACCATCTTTGGAGCCGTGGTTCAAGTGACGTTGCTTCTAGACGCCGCCGCCGCTTCAACGTAGGTCTCTGACCTTGCCTCATTTTCCCATTTATTTCTCTCTTGTTTTGGCCGGATCGTTTCTTTGCGGACGGAACACCTAATGGCCAAGGCTTTGTAGTCATATCCGCAGTTTACACACTTCGGTTTCTCCGATGCGCACTCCTTCCATCCGTGTCCAGACTTGGAGCAGATGAAGCACTTTACCTCGGCCGCTGTACATTCTCTTGTGGAGTGCTTCTCGGTGGCAAAGCATTTGAAGCAGCATTCAAGGTGGACGAATTCCCGTGTTTCAATTTGCTTCGGAGGCTTAATGTCTTCACAGCTGTTGTCCACTAAGAACAGGTCAAGCCTTCTGAGGATGATGGTACGAAGGACAAGGATTTCCTGCGGGACGGATGCCCCGAGCCCAAGCTTCCGTGGAGACTTTTTGGCTTCTTCAGAGAAGAGTTTCCCTACGTCCTCATTGCATCGCATATCTTCGCGTATCCGTTGGGCATGTATATCAGCCTAATGAACACTATGTTAAGTACGCCCAAAATCGCTTCTATTAAGGTCTGCCTGTTCGATACCGTCCTACTCCGTTGATGCTACGAAAGGGAACATACTTGTTGTCATGGGAAGGGGGGAGGGCGGCCCAATGGGCTTCTTCGAAAAGCATTAGTCTCCTCTTTTTGGGTATATTCTCCTCTTCCTTTTGAAATTCGTCTTTTTTGCATAACCGAGAGTAGTTGAGACTGGAGCGAGTCTGAGAGAAGCTTTCCCTTAACCTTTCCTCCTTTTCCACGACCAGACATTATGATATTTCAGACTCCATTCACATTTCATTGCGTTCTGAAAATAATAGAATAAATATCAGACTGCATATCATATTTCCACTCTCTAGTAACGCAATGCTTGCGCAAGGGCCCACAAAGGTAGAAGTGAACGCAAGCATAACAATGAAGTCATGAAAAATTTGGCATATTTACGAAAAGTTCTAATACAATCTAAATCCAATTTATGATATTTAGATAGGATATCTATACCTACATTATTCGCCAAATATCTCGCATACAACCTGTAACAGACCAGAAGTTTAACTTTTAATATTTACTGTAAAAGTCCATTAGGGACGTATTGAACTTTAAATTGACTTGGATATTGGTTTAATTAATTTTAAATCGACTGCTATTTATTCCTTTCATTCGCAAGAAACGCAGTAAGAGTGAATTGATTGATCCATGTTTTTCAATTATGACACTGAAGAAGAGTAATATGGGTCAGTTCTTGGTTTTAAAAGGAAAAAAAATAATCAAGGTTTTAATTTTTTAATTTCTGTTTAATCTAAGTTTTCGTCAGAAAATTAAAGCTGTATAAAAGCTCACCTCCGTCTCTAGTGGGTCGTCTCATCATGAGCACTCCTCAAGTAGTAAGCCACCCAGTCTACATACCAGACGCTCCAATATGATCCTTGAGCACAAACCGGCCCCCACACTGGGGTACCCTGTGTAACCTATTACACTTGGGTTCTGGAAGAGCCGCACCTCCTCCCAGTCTGAGTGCAAATTAGGAAAGCCCTGTTAATAGTTGAATTCTTTGATGGGTCTTGGGAAAGTTATTGGTGCGCTTTTCCCTCGCTCCCTCTCAGCACTACTTTACCTTATCATTATTAGCATTAATATTATATCATTATTATCATCATTCTTATTATTTTTTTACAATTATTTAGTCGTATTATGCATTATTATTTATTATTATGTATTAAAATGATTGTATATATTATTATTATTATTGTGTTTATTATTATTTATTATTATTATTATTAGCATTGTGTATTATTATTATTAATACAGCTTCCCCTCAACATTTTTTGCTCGAACTCTGTATCAGGGTGACCGTACCCCTGGACCTAGTTCTGTCTGCTAGCCGTGGTGCCTCCGTGGACTGCCATCCTGGGATCACCTTGCACCAGGGTATGGTAATAGTAGGTGATCACACACCCTACTCCTTAGTGGCCCCTCCTATCTCTACTTCTCTTTCTTAGATACTTGCCTACCCCCTTTCCAATCTTGATCTTTTATCCACAGAGGCTATATCTGCTTGGCGCACTTTCGTCCTTTTATGAGTCCTTACTCGAGTGGTAGTGTACATATACCCCGGGATCCCTAGATATTGCGAAGCCCGAAAGCTCACAGGCTAAGGTAAGTATTACTCACGAGGACTGTGAGGTTGTAGACTCTGATCATCTCCTTCCAGTACACATAAAATGTGGCTATGACCAAAATAGCCTTTATTGTAAAAGGTCAAGGACAATTTCGCCTGAATGGCGAGCCGGGTTGGCAAAACCCATCAACGCTCGATCCGTGGATCGAGTATGTGTCAATGATCATACGCTGGAACTTTATGATCCTATGGATACTTTTATCTTAACCTTCCAAGTCATTGGGGGGAGGGCATAGTCTCTACTTTCCATGTATTTCCCTTTCTTTCTCAACTATGGTGACAAGCGGTAAGAATAGTGCGAAGGCGAATGAAAATCTACTTCTAAGCGCGCCCTCGCCCTGTCTAGGTATCGGGGAAGACAAGGTAACACGAGAGACCTCTTCTACAGGTGAAGGTGTTCCACTTTCACCATCTGCATGTGGCAAAGTGGCCCCCCCCTTTACAATCTTTATAGCCACCTAGGGACAGCTCCACCTTTGAAAAAGAAGTGGCCACCCCTGTGCTTTCTAAGAGGCCTTTCCAACCGTTTTCTAACGGAGATGATTCTTACTCTTTTCCAAGGCCTAAGAAGGCGGAGTTTTCCCCTCCACCCCCTTCTGTGGAGTCGCCCATAGATGACTCTATAGTTTGACCAATTAAAGTCCCCTCAAAAAGTCCACCTGTATTCTGCACAGTGCGGCTTCCGCAAGTTGCACTCCACGTCGGATGCTCTGTTCCGACTAACAAGTCAATCGGCTAGGTCTTCCTTTGTAGACAGCACTATGCCTAGTTTTTTTAGATGTAGAGAAGGCCTATGATACCGCATGGCAATACGATGTTGCAAAACAATGTATTGTTTTGCAACATCGTCGATCCTGCATACAGCTTGGAGGAGCTCTTTTCCGCCCAATGGAGCAAGAAGAGTGTGTCTCGCAGGATGGTGTCACATTCTTTGCCCTCAGCATCAACGGTATCACCTCGGTGCTTCCGAAAGATGTTCTTGCTACGCTCTACGTAGATGAATGATCTTTCAATTTCTTTTGGTGTGACTAAGATGCCAACTTTAGAGCGTCTACTCGAAGGAGGAAACTCCCTCGAGAGCTCGGTGTAGCTCTCGGGTCTGTGGCGCTTCTCGTTCTGCCCAGGACGCCGTCTCAAAGGGTACCTACTACCTTTGACTATTTGTCGCCACGTCTCTGCTTCCAAAGCTTGTATAGCGCCAGAAGTATTCAACACGGCCTTGTTGGAGTAAATTCGGTCTCCGCTCAATCTGTGACAGTTTTTACGAATGGCCCCAAGTTACAGGAGGACGTCGATTTCACGACACATCCCGTCTGTTTGAAGTCAGAGGTGCTAAACTAGGCGCTGAGTCTGTCTTGACTGTTGAGTTGGTTGCAATATACCGTTCGGTACGTGAGATTACCTATCGTGCCCACTTTGAAATCAGGGCATTTGAATCTCCATAGACAATGATTTACGGTATCCGGGAAGCTACGATTACCGCGAGTTGAGTGGATGTCGAGATTTTATTCTGCTGTGTTTCTGGAAATGTGAGAATTGGGGAGAATGAACGTGCGTATGAGGCTGCTAAAGAGTCCACGAGGACTGGGCAACCAGACGAGCCTTTGGCTTTTCCTCACACTAATTGCATGACAGGAATCAGGCGAGCCATCCTGACTGCTTGATAAATAAGATAGGAGTCTTCCGAGAGGAACTTAAAGTTGTGTTCCATTGCGCCGCGACTGTTCCTTCCCATAAACCTACACGCCAATCTATCTGATATGCCGCGACGGCTTTAGGTTGCTTTCTGTCCTCTTTGAATTGGGCACACTTGTGAGAGACGCACCTTCGTTTGATGCAACGCTTGCCTGCACTTTATTGCGATGACTGCAATGTTATCCGGTCTGTTTGGCATATTATTTTGAATCTTCCAGTCAAGGTTATCTTTGCGCACGTTATCCATCCAGTTATCGGGACGAGAGGAGTCGCTAGCGCTTATTTATAGTACTTGAGACGGTTAATGTACACAGACTTGTGGACTATCCGACCTTTTGTTTTAGTTTGTTGTTTTTTGCTGTTTTTTATATATATTTTTTTTTAATTTAGCATAGCATTAGGGTATAAAGTAATTGCGGCGACATTTGCCCTAGTAGGCAGTCTCCAGATGGGCTCTCAAAAAAACAACAACGACTAAAACATCAAAAACTGCAGCCTAAATCACTATCCTGATCCTGCAGATATTTGCGGATGGCATTGGAATGCCTAACCAAACGATGCCATCCTCCTGCAGATATGCCTGTACATCTACAACGTTTTATCCACGATCACACATTGGACTGTATTGATTATTACACTGGCCAAAACCAACTTTATTGTCTAATTAAATTCAGATAATTTAGGACAATTTTGATTTCCTGAATCCAAGAATCACATTTGTTTTGCTCAATCAAGTCAACTTTTTTATTTGTCGCTTTTTTTTACGTATTGGTATTTTCCATTTATATGGTGCAAAAATATTTCTGATTTCTTTAAATAAACGAATTCTGAAGAGTTTACATGCGGCAGTTTTTGACTAATTGGTATTTTTATTTTGTAGGTGAATGAAGTTGATTCAGCCATAAGATCTTACAAAAATAAGCCCAATATATTCTGTTACATCTGCAGCGAATATATGGTTGTTTATAACAGCAATCCTGCACAAGTTTTCTAAACTGTTCTTATCATGCTTATTTTGGTATGAAATTGGTGACCAAGATAAAGCTTGGACGCCCCACATGGAATGCAAAACATGCACCGAGTATCTGAGTCAAAGGACCAAGGGCAAGAAGAGTTGTCTGAAGTTTGAAATTCTCAAAAAAATCATGACACTGACTGCTATTTCTGCGCTCTTGATTCGATTAAAAACAACAGAAAGAACAGGAGCATTCTCAAGTATCCTGTTCTAAAAACAGAACGTCGTCCTGTAACTGTAATTGTGATGATATTTCAGTATCTGTCTTTGGATAATTTTCTGGCATTAGTGACGAAGATTCCTCTATTGTTAAAGAAAATAAAGAAAGAGAAGTGGTTTTTGACGATGATGCTCTGCATCCTGTTTTCTCAAATAAACTAAGTGATCTAATTCGCGATCTAAGTTTGTCAAATTCCTCTGCCCAACTGTTAGCATCCAGATTGAAGAAAAAAACTCCCCTCTGGAAGTGATTGCATCAACTTCCATCTGGACATGAAAGAAATGGAGACCAAGTATCAGAGACGCTGGGATGCAGTCATGATGCCTAATTACTGTTGGACTCCGAAAAGAGAGATCGCCACCGCTGAGCATTCAAAGAGTACGAAGAAACAGAATTTCATGCTCTTAATTCTGAACAATGATGACCTAGTATCTAGTTTCCATGTACTTACTTTTATCATTGTCAACAATGAAATGTACACTAATCAATTTTTGTAACATTTAATTAATAAATTGTGTTATAAAAATATGTTTTTATCTTATAAACCTATTTCGGATGAGAAATATTTTAAAAAATCAACCAAAAATATCTAAAAAATGTAATCTTTTAGTTAGGAGATCGGATTTTTTAAAAACCAATCTAGCATAAAAACCTTACCTGATTGGAGTAAACGGATGTCAATTTCTGATTTAGCAGTGCAAAATTGGCCTAAACCATTAAAATCACTTAGTTACAATTTTTTTTTTCTAACCTAGTGTTATATCGGTTTTTCGCCACCCCTTGTGAACTTCAGTTGGAGCGTAGATTCCAATATCTTCTATGTTTTTCACACAAACATGCACATAGATGGAAGAAAGGGTGAACATTGCTCTATTTGACTCGAAACCACAACTCTACAGATCTCTTTCGTGAACCCTGAAATTAAAAATTAAAGAGATGAAACTTTTCTTCAGGATCAATCTAATGTATTATACTTTCCTATTTTAGTGAGTTAGCAAAAAATAAATTATATAGTCTTATTTTTTATTTTTTTAGGATAGATAAACTTGTTTTAGAAACATTATTCCTTATAAATTGATAAAACAGACTAACATTGGTATTTAACCATGTTGAAATATACTTCTTTAAATATAAAAACTCAGACGTGCATTCTTTTCTAAACAGGTTACATGATATTCTTAAATTTCATTTATTGCTCCAAAGTATTACTAGCTATGATCACATACAGGAACTTCTGGGGACTTCTATCCTCTTATGATAAGTTTTTAGAGTGTCCTTCCCCGTCTCTGTATCTGCTTTTCTCCACTATGCTTCTCTGCCACAAACCTGCAGAATACACATAAACTGAATCTTGGTTGACCCTTTTGCACGTAGCCATCTATACATGGAAAGAAGAGGATTCCGGACTTGTGCAGTAAAGGAGATTTATATATGCATCGTTTTCGAAGTCGTCTTTGTTGTCTTCTGTGCCTGTGAGACTGGGATCAGCAAATCAGGTATTACTGAATTTTAATGTGGTCACAATGCAAAACCTTTATTTGAGAGCCCTTTATATGCCATGATGAAAATGACTGATTACGGATTAAAATTTCCTGAATATTTTCAGAAGATGTTCAGTTTTCCAAAAAAATCGTGAAGCTGAAAGCTGAAAGCTGAAACACACAGTAAATAGACACAACTTCAGCTATAAGTTAATTGATAATCCACACGTTTCCCTGAATTAACAGTATAGTTTTGTTATTCATATAGGAGTTTGGTCGAACGATTTTTCTTTAATAGATCAATTACCGATCACACACATCTCAACATGTTGCGGTTAGATATTATACCTGGCATTCGGACGCTGTTTGGATGCAACAACTTTTACTTTCCACGAAATGGAGGTCCCTCTTCCCCTCTTCATTATTATTGAGATGTCAGAATGAAATGTACATCGATGCAATCTTGCTTAACAGTTGGATAGGACTAAGAGGAAGCATTGAAAATCCACCACGTTAAATGGACTTGACTCCACTTGGTTTTTACTTGTGGGTTTATATGAAGGATGTAGTTTATAGTCCAAGACCTACAACGCTCGAAGATGTGCTTAGTCATAAACCTTTACTTCGTTCACTTTTTTCTTCGTGTAAAAACCTCCAATTCGATGTCCTTTCTTTTCCTTAATAATGTTTCGCGTGTTTACCTTTTGACGCCCCTAACTTTCACTTCGTTTACCTTTTCTTCGTCCAAGCCCTTTCGCTTGATTCACCTTTTTTTTCATAAACTTTCGATACTTTAAATTTTTCCTTCGTCAATAAACTTTCGGTTATTTACCTTTTCTTCGCCCATAAACGTTCCATTCTTTCACCTTTCCTTCCTACATTAACTTTTGCTTCGTTCGCCTTTTCAGTGTCAATAAATTTCAATTCGTTCATCTGTTCGTCTTCTATAAATTTCAATTCCTTAAGCTTTTTCTTTTTCCATAAAATTTCACTTCGTTCACCCATTTCTCTATCCAAACACTTTCGCTTCGTTCACTGTTATATCTATAAGCTTTTGCTTCGTTTCCTTTTTTCTGTGTCCATAAACTTTCGATTCGTTCACACTTTTCTTCGTCGAAAAAATTTTCAGTCGCTTAAATTTCTTCGTCCATGCACTTTCACTTCCTACAAATATTCCATCATCCAAAATTTGCCTTCGTTTATTTGTTCGTTCTTAATCTTTCATTTCGTTCAGCTATTCTTCGCTTCTTTCACCTTTTTCTTTGTCCATACTCTTTCGCTTTGTTCAAGATATTCTTCGTCCATACATTTTTGCTTCTTTCACATTTTTATTCTTCTATATTCTTTCGTTTCGTTCATATTTTATTTCGTCCATACGCTTTCGGTTCCTGCACTCTTTATTTCGACCATACACTTTCGGTTCATTCTCAATTTTCTTGATCCATTCCATTTCGCCCCGGTCACATTTTGCATCGTCCATACACTTTCAATTCGATCACTTTTTTCTTCGTTCTTATTTCTCTTCTTCCATAAACTTTTACTTCATTCGCCTTTTTATTAGTACACTTTGGCATCGTTCGCCTTTTATTCTTCGATAATCATTCAATCTATCTACCTTTTTTTCGTCTCTAAACTTTCGTTACCTTTATCTTTTTCTATATCCATAAACTTTCATTTCCTTCTATAAACTTGCGTTTCCTTCACTATTTTCTTCGAAAATAAACTTTCACTTCGTTCACCTTCTTTTCGTACATAAACCTTTACTTCTTAACATCTTTTTCAGCCATAACTTTTGCTTCATTCATCTTTTTCGTAATTAATAAACTTTACTTCGTTTAAATTTTTCTTTCTTCATGATTTCGCTTCGTTCACCCTTTTCTTCGTCCCCATAATTTCACTTTGTTTACTTTTCTTCTTCCATAATTTTCGTTTCGTTCGCAGTTTTCTTCGTTCAAACACTTTCGCTTCATTCATATTTTTTTCGTCCATAAATTTTTATTGTTAACTTTTTCTTCGTCAATATACTTTCACTTCGTTCGCCCTTTTTTTCGTCCATAAACTTTCTCTTTGTTAACCTTTTACTTCCTGCATAAACTTTCTCTTCGTACACCTTTTTGTTCGTCCATAAAATTTCCCTTCGTTCAAGTTTTCTTCGTACCTAAACTTTTGTTTCGTTCATATTTTCTTCCATGATACTTTTCGCTTGCCTCAGCTTTTTATTCTCCATAAACTTTCACTTATTCATATTTTCTTCGTCCACGAGCTTTCGCTCAGTTAAAATTTGTCTTCTCTTCATTCACATTTTCTGTTTCAATAAACTTTCGCTTCGTTCCATTGTTTCTTTGTCCATAAACCTTTGGTTCGTTCACCTTTTCTTCGTCAAATACTTTCCCTACGGACCCATTTTCTTCTTCAATAAACTTTCATTTTGTTTTCATTTATTTCTTCCTTAAGCTTTTCCTACGTCCCATCTTTTCTTCGTCTAAACACATTCGCTTTGTTCACCTTTTCTTCTTCAATATACCTTCATTTTGTTCTTACTTTTCTTTATTCATACACTTTCTCTTCGTTCACATTTTTCCATGTATATACACTTTCGCATCGATTACATTTTTCTTCGTTCTTACACTAACGCTTTGTTTACATTTTCTTCGTTCATATAAACTTTCCTTCCTTCATATTTTTATTCATCTATACACTTTTGCTTCGTTCAAAATTGTTATTTTTTCTTACACTTTCCTTTCTCTTATTTTTTCTGCATCCATGCACTTTTGCTTCGTTCACAATTCTCTTCGTCTTTACACTCTCACTTAGTTCAAAGTTTCTTGGTCTATAAACTTACGCTCTATTTAGAAGTTTCTTCGTACCTACAATTTGGCTTCGGTCAAATTTTTCTGGATTATTACACTTTTTCTTTGTTCACCTTTTTCTTCCCGTATTAACTTTTGCTTCCTCCACTTCTCTTCCTCTATAATCTTTCGCTTTGTCCACCTTTTGCTTCTCCCATAATCGTTAGTTTAGTCCCCTTTTGTTTCGTCCATAAACTTTCACTTCGTTCACTTTTTTGCATGAAGAATGATTCATTTCCTCCACCTTTTTATTCCTCCATAAAATTTCGTTCATCTTTTCTGCGCTAGGAAACTTTCGCATCGTTCACCTTTTATTCCTTAATAATCTTTCGCTTCTTTCACCTTCTTATTCTCGCGAAAATTTCACTTCATTCCCCCTTTTCTTCATCCAAACACTTTGGCTTCGTTCACCATATTTCCCGATAAACTTTCACTTCGCTACAACTTTTTCGACCAAAATCTTTCACTTTGTTCACCTTTTCTTTGTCCATAAGCTTTTGCTTCGTCTGAAGGGGGTACCGCCTGAAGTCACCAATTTGAGGAGAGAAAGGTCACCAGTTATGGGGTACCCAATTTTATAGGTATAAAGGGAAGCGACCACCGGTTACCAGTTTGTTGGTAGAGACGTAGGGGTTGCCAGGTAATTATCTGAGATTGAGAGTTAGAATCAAGAATGAGGTTGCGTTCTCCATTTTTGCTGTATAAGTAGAGCAGGAGAAAGGCGTGGCCTCTTCCTGCCTCCAGGGAACGTCGTCTTAGCTCTGCCCGCAGGGCGGGATTTCCTCGCCCAACGTTATTCCCTTGTCTCGTGTTCTTGGATCCATGGCGTTTATAAATTGACGCTTTCTTGATATGAATTTTATAACACCTGACGCAGCGACATCTGTATCATCTTAATCCCCCTTTCCAGGCAAGAAGTGTTCGTTTTTATTACACTGTCGCCAAATTTTTATTGATATCTGAATTCACGGCTTTCCATTTAATTCCTGACCGGTCTATAAATACACACACACACACACACACATATATATATATATATATATATATATATATATATATATATATATATATATATATATATATATATAGAAATAATTTGCTCGTAAATTTTCACTTCCTTCACCTTTTTATTCGCTCATAAACTTTCGCTTCGTTCACCTTTTTCTTCGTCGATACTCTTTAGCTTAGTCACATTTTGCTTCGGCCCCAAATTACTTTGTTCACTTCTTCTTCGTGCCGAAACCTCCATTTCGTTCGGCGCTGTATTCATCCATACGCTCTCACTTCGTACACCATATTTTCCTATAAACACTTTCCCTTAGTTCAACTTTTCATCTTCCATAAACTTTCGCATCGTTCACCTTTTTTCTTCGTCCATAAAATTTCACATCGTTCAAGTTTTATTCGTGTATAAGATTTCGCTTTGTTCACATTTTTCTTACGTGATCATTTTCACTTCGTTCACCTTTTTCGCACAATTTTTCAGTCGTTCATATTTTCTTCGTCCATGATTTCTCTCCTTTCAAATTCGTTATCGTCCATAAACTTTCAATTCGTTCAACCTTTCTTCGTCTCTTGTCTTTCGCTTCGTTGACCTTTTTTTTGTCCCTACGCATTCGCTTTGTTCACATTTTTCTTCGTCCTTACAATTTCGATTCGTTGACATTTTTCTTCCTAATTGGTTTTACTTCGTTCACATTTTTCGTCGACAACACATTTTACTTCGTTCACATTCTATTTATTTAGACAATTTGGCTTCGTTCACATTTGTCTTCGTTCTTACAATTTCGCTTCGTTTACCCTTTTCTTTCTAATTGGTTTCACTTCGTTCACATTTTTCGTCGACTACACATTTTACTTCGTTCACATTCTCTTTATTTAGACAATTTGACTTCGTTCACATTTGTCTTCGTCCTTACAATTTTGCTTCGTTCAAATTTTTCTTCATAATTGGTTTCACTTCGTTCACATTTTTCGTCGAACACACATTTTACTTCTTCCACATTCTCTTTATTTAGACAATTTGGCTTCGGTCACATTTTTCTACCTCTTTACACTTCTGCTTTGTTCACATTGTCTTTGTCCATTCACTTTTGATTCGTTCACATTTTTATTCGCTCATACACTTTAGCTTCGTTCGCACTTTTTTCGTCCTTACAGTTTCGCTTCGTTACATTTTTCTTTTTCCATATTATTTCGCTTCGTTCACATTTTCTTCCTCAATACACTCTGGCTTAGTTCACATTTCTCTTCATCCTTTCACTTTAGCTTGGTTTACATATTCCACTTCGTCTTTAGGTTTTTGCTTTCTTCACTTGTTTATTGATTTATACACTTTCGCTTCTTCACTTTTTTTCCTCTTTTGGCTGAAAGCCTTTTAAGGATTTAGGCAAATCCTCTCTTTTAGATAAAGAAGAAAAAGAACCCGAGACGTGAGATGTAATTTAATATTACTCGCGGATAGAGTTTATTTAATATGCAAAGAATTAGTTCCACAGAATATATATATATATATATATATATATATATATATATATATATATATATATATATATATATATATATATATGAAAATTAACCCACAGGAAAATGAAAAGATGAATCCAAGCACTTTCAAACTATATTTGCAAGTTCATATTCATGAAATAGCATGAAAATGGAGAAGACAAGCTTATATAGGGTACAAAGATACGGAGGGAACGCCCATCACATAGTACAAACCAGTGGAAAAACACAATAACAAGACAGAGAAATACCAATGAAAAGATCCATAGGCAACTAATAACAGACATATGCATCACAAAAAAACGATATACACACAACATGCCGATTAATATCTCCCCTGGCTTATTTAAACTCGACCCTGTTTTTAAAAAACTTGTACTAAATGAAATAACTTCGTAAAGCAGCCTGTTGTCACTCTTTATTAGTGTAATATCATTCGCATTGCCTCCCCCACCACGTGTCTCTGCTAGGATCGTGGATTAACTCTCAGCCCTAAATGTTTTCGTTTTAATGATAATCCTTTAAAAGATTGGTGTTTTTTTCACCCACCATTTCCATAAATATACACGGCGTTGTTGTGTGTATATCGTTTTTAGGACGCATATGTCCGTTATTAGTTGCCTAATGATCTTTTTATTGGTATTTCTCTGTCTTGTTATTGTGTTTTTCGATTATTGTACTATGTGATGGGCGTTCCCCCCGTATCTTTGTACCCTATATAAGGTTGTCTTCTCCATTTTCATGCTATTTCATGAATATGAACTTGCAAATATAGTGTTAAAGTGCTTGAATTCAACTTTTCATTTTCCTGTGGGTTAATTTTCTCATTATTGCTTCTCTCACGTGCCACTTTCTGAGTTATTTCATTATATATATACGAGGGGTGGTCAATAAGTTTTGCAATTCGGATATAGGGAAACGAGATATGAGGAAAAGTGTTTTATTATTTTTCAATATTTCTACCCTCGAATTCAATGCACTTGTGCCACTTGTCCCTGAGGCTTCGAATTCCCGACAACCAGAAATCTCCCGACTGCTGTTCAATCCACTCCTGGACGGCGAGCTGGGCATCTTCATCTTCCCCAAAACGGCGTCTACGCAGTGCAGCCTTAAGCTAGGGGAATAAAAAGTAGTTGCTAGGGGCCAGATTCTGGACTGCAGGGGGAGATGCTTGAGCTCCTCGAATCCGCACTCGCACAGGGCAGCTTGTGCAACTCTGGCCTTGTGGACTTTGACGACGTTGAAGTCGAGCATGGGGCGTGAGGCTTAGTGAGGTCTCTAGGGACCCAACATGCAGAGACCTTGGTCATGGCCAAATTGTCGTGGATGATGTTAATAACACTTCCATGTGATATTCCAAGTTCACACTCGATTTCAACGACCTTCACCTGTCCATTTTCGAGGATCATCCTCTCCACACGGGCCACATTGTCCTCGTTGGTTACGTCTGACGGGCGTCCTGGACGGGGGTCATCTTCGAGGGACTCACAACCATAGCAGAACTCCCCATTCCAGCGAGCAATGGTTGCATAGTAAGGGGCGGTGTCGGTGTACACTGCAACCATGCGTTCATGGATCTCTTTTGCACGACGCTCAACCTTCTCCATTGTTGAAATATTTGTGACTGACGATTTACGATCAGCTTCTGCTTCTTAAATAGACGAGGCAGGAGAGTGCGGCTGCATGTCCTGACTTGTCATAACTTGTCCTAACACCCCCACAAACATTCATCCCCCTTCCTCTGTTTTGCCCTACCGATTCGCAAAACTTATTGACCGCCCCTTCTATACAAACACACACACACACACACACACACACACACACATATATATATATATATATATATATATATATATATATATATATATATAACTGCGAAATTTAATGTTTGATATATTTTCTTTTTTTTAAATTTCTTTTAGAAGCAATCCTGTCATAACAAATAACGAAGAAGCAACTCTCTCGGAGTTGCTACTGCTTCAGGGCGTCTTTTTGGAGACAATCCTGAAATTCCGCTTCCTCTCGCTCGCTCACTTTATCTCTCCGTTTCGGGAACGCACTTTTTACTACCTATTATTATATTAAAGTTATATATTGTTTTTATTTAATTATGGTCATTGTAGTACGACGAAAACACTTTATCATATCTAGAACATCTTTGTACTCTCCTAATTCCACATGGCTGAAAAATATATCGGATCCGAGGAGTCCTTGAATGGAGCTGGCTATTCATCTTCGTTTAGTTTCGCAAATTCACCTACCTTACTTCCTTAGTGCAACAATCTATCAGCTTAATGGTCAAAGCACTGTTATAAATAATTAAATTATATTATTCACTTGAAAAAAATGGTTTCAAGCTCATGAGCAGAGGATTCAAGACTACGGTAGAAAAAAATTCCTTTTCTTATAATTTAACACAAATGTGAAACAGTTTGCCCGGCTATGCAGTCGAAAGCACTTCAGTAAATATGTTCAAGAATAGAATGGATAAATATTACTTTAAAATAGTACTTAAAAAGGTGTCAAATTAATTCCGTTTACACATGTATCCCATCTTTCTTTTACAATTCACCTCTCATTTTCACTTTTTTCCTTTCCCTTGAACTCGCTATGAGTAGGGCTTAGGGTCTTTCGTAGTTCGGAATTCTGTAATTTACGGAGGTATTTAATATTTGTCTTGAGTGAAAAAACTGAACTAATATGAACTTTGAAGATTATCAATTAAAGCTATTAAATACTTGCCTTCTCTAAGTTTTATTTAGGATATTAAGGTGGAGCGTGAATAAAAACATCAATTGAAAATGTGCTTATGTATTCTGCTTGAAATTGGTATTTAAATCTGTCATCAGATTCTGGCATCATTCCTCCAACTGAATTTCTATTCAATGTGTGGAAAGATCTTTACATCTGTTAACAATGGTATTCCAAGATCTCAATGTCTACGTTTCCCTCAAATTGGAATCGGTGGGCTTCAACGCCATTAAAAATACCCACTCCTCCCACTACTCCCACCCCTGCGACCCCTCCACCCCTTTTATGCTTTATTCCACCCACATATTTTTAACCGTTTCCGCATGCGCTTGCTGAGTTTGAAACCAACGAAAGCACCTAAGACAGAGACTAAAGGATCTGGTCATCAACTGGAACTGCGACTCCTGCCATGGCTGATACTTTGCCTTAGACTCCTGACATGCTGATACCTTACCTCAGAATCGTGCCATGGCTCATACTATCCCTCAGATTCCTCTGCCTTTGCTGATCCTTTGACTCAGACCCCGAAACTTGTTAGAGACCGCTTTCGGTTCACTGCGACTTCGGTTGGTGATACCATTAACTCAATGTGAAAGAGACCGCTTTCGACCCGCATTTCTTGACGGTTTTGTTCACCTGTTAATTGACTTTTAGCAAATTAAACCAGGCGCCGTAATTAACTTGGTTTTATTCCTATCACGACTACTTCCCGGGGAAGGATGTACCCGTTCCACGTTAGGGGTATGTAGATACAATTACCTATCGCCTGGATTCCTTGAATCGGAGGAGAAGAGTGTGTGTTTTGTGCAGTGAATACTGGAAAGGAAAGGCAGCTGTGTTATGATTAGCTATGTGCGTGATGACAAATGTAATATCCACCCCAGTGTATGTAAGGATAGCACTTCTAACAATCGGTGGCCAGACCTCTACGTCCGCTCTAGAAGTCCAACGCCGTATCCACTAACTTGCGAGTGCTCCTGAAATATTTACCTCTCCTTTAATGATCATCGCACATGTACATACAATTGTACCAGAAAGTTCTGCTACACCGCCACATTTGTGGTGTATTTTCATGATTCGAACCTCTATGGGCCACCCTATGGTTGTTAAATAGGACCTAACACGAGGTTTACCACCTATTTGCCTGGAAATTTTCGTCCGCAATTAGGTCAAATTAACCCACATTGGCTTAGGTGATTAGTTGGAGGGGAAGGAGTTCGCGCTGACGTTTGGGCGGCTGTTTCATTCCTCAGGGTTACCTTGTTTGTAAAATACGCTTATCTCTACACTAAGATATACCCCGGACATTCAGGTATAAATCAGTGGTAAAATAATGACCTCAAAAGCGAGGTGATGGCAATATAGACTCCTGTACTGAAACATGGATTTGGTGATCAGAGATGTAAAACACTATCCCACATTCCTGGTTAAAATGAGTGAGTATGAGGAGAGAAAGAATTAGGATCAAGTCACGATCGAACACCTGTCTTCACACTCATAAAGTTACAACAAATCTGGCGTGATTAGTAACCGAATAGAACACCGTTCAAATCTACTTCGTATAAGGTGATGTATGCATCGAAAACCCCATGGATCGAACCTCAAATTAAACTGTAGGTTTCCATTAAAATAGGTTTCATAAGGTGGTAATTGGAACTTACTATAATAACGACGTCGGAAATAAAGACTGATTTCAGCCCTGTCCTGATAATAAACGCAGGCGAATGAGTCCGTTCACTAAAGGGTCAAATCAGGGAAAGATTAATCTTGATTTGCGCCTCGTAACATAATGGCAAAATAGATGAGTTCATTGATGCCTTGAATGACACCAAGATAAGATATGATTGGATTCCCCTTCGAGGTGTCACACAATGTTCGTATTTAATAATCTATGGATGTACATATCTTGGGATTCGTTTGCGATTTATTTGATTTGGGAATAACTCCCACGAGAAGCCTTTGATATATTCGCATTTAACGGGCTTATCGAGTCAGTTTTCATTTATTTTTTTTTTCTAAACTTTCACTCTTACTTTTCCCCTCATCCTTCCTCATTTGTTCTTTCTTCTCTTTTTAGTTTTCTATCTTTACTGTTGTTAATTGCCTATTTTAATTATCTTGATAATGGATAAATGAGCAAAATCTCCAAATTTGCAGATGAGACGAAACAAGGAAACTGCATTTTTACATGCGATTTTGCTGAAGTGCAGCGAGACCTGGAAAAAATTGTCGAGTGAATGATAAATGACCACTGAACTTTACCATACGTAAATGTAAGTTCAGGAAATTTGGTTATCGAAATTTAAAAACGAATGACGAAAGTAACGGCTAAATTCTATTGAGCTCACTATAGAAAAGGACAAATAGATTTTAATTTCAGAGGACCTTAAAGTGTCAAAGCAATGCGTTGAAAATACTAGGAGAGCAAACCGAATAGCATACTTTTCCGAGTAGCGGAAAATACGTCAGTAAATGGGTAAAAAAATAGGCTTTGTGGGTATTTTACGAGTGTAAATATTTCCGGAATCTTAGAGTTTAATGCACGTTTTCCGAATTTGTAAAAAAAATTAACATTAATGCAGTTTCCTACTTTGATTCCAAATATATATTTCTTCTTTTGAAGAAATTATTATTTTTAAAGTTAGATTAGGTAAGGTTAAGTTATCCTATTATTCTAAAAATAATATTTATAACATTTATTTGAAAATAATATTTTAATGCTTTTAGGTTAATCTATTAGTTTAATATCTAAACTACAAAATGCAGCGCAAAATCTAAATTAGTTCTTGATTTTTGTATTTTCTACGCTATAGGAATCTAATATGGAATGCTGTCTCTCTCTCCTTCTTTCCCAACTGGTGTTTTTATTTAACGTTTTAGGCAATTCTAGGGAGTTTGTTTCTCCTGAAACAAACTCAGCATCATGATTGACAGTTTGATATTTGAAATTATACCTAGGAATATCTGTAATATGGTTGAGGGGCTTCCACTTATTCTTGCAGACCCAGGAAAAATGGAAGCCGTAATAAATTCTTTCAAAGTTTCACTATCTTATGATGGAACATCGAACAGAAAAACCCCTCAAGAGATTCATCGACAGACCCACACCAAATAACCTACTGGTGGGTTTACAGGGACCCTCTAAAATAGTAGTATTTCCCCACCTCTTAAGATATTACTTCGTGGGAGAAAGCAAGCCGTTACCCCCCTTCCCCATCCAACTTCACCCTTTTTGGACGTTCCGCCAGGTCACTGATAATTTCATACCGAGGCATGACGCTGAGATTGAAGGCTACCTCTCCGTTGTCTTAATCTTCTCTCCCCACAGGGTCGGGAGATTACTCGCTAATTTGTAGGTTTGCCGTAAGGACACGCTCGGTTATCTCAGCCGATAGTGAAAGTTCAAGAAAGCCCATCTCTCTCTCCCTGTTTTGGAGAAATACGGGTATATATGCACCCTCCCAAAGATTACCCATAAATTCGGTTAGACGACGCTTCCTCCTACGGAGGTTCGATTCAACAACGCTCTATCCCGAGAAGTGTTTAGTGACAGTCGCAGGCCACGGAAGAGCTGGACATCACACTCGTATCTTCTGGTCAGGGAAAAGAATCTCTTGAGGCAACATCAGCCTTTCTCAACCGCCTTCAAATCCAGGATTCAAGAAGCCGTCCTCCGAAGTTCTTCTGGTGACCTCTTGAAGACAAGCGACCCAATAGCTAGCTCAATCCTAGCTTAGAGAATTCATCTCCCCCCTCCCTTCGAAGTTCGACCGGTGACCTCTTGAGGACAAGAGTCCCGATAGCTCACTCAATCCGAATTTGGAGAAAGTAGCACTACCCTCTTCGGGTTCCCGGCTACACCCGTGAGTAACCAAGGTCACCAAAACTGCCCATCCCCCAAGTTCGCCCCGCTTTACTCTTGACGTTCAAAGGAACTAAATCGCTCACTACTCTAAATCTCCCACTATAACCATCTAATAAACCTGGTAATCCATTTAGTATTCAGAACCTAATTTCGTCCTATTCATGTACCTATATTTATCCATATTTATTGTGTACCTTTTATTTAGTGTGTATTGAAATCTATTTTTGTCTTTGTGCTTGGAATATTCCTTGGTCACGCAGATGCAGCTAACTATTCCAATCGCACTCTTAGAACAATAATATTTGTTGCCTTGCTTAGCCTACCTTAGAGCCCGTGTGCGTATATTCCTGTACACTTGGCCATACTTCAATAGTGTGGAAGATAGCTACCCTAGTTGTATTATCTTCGCGAATACACTGCTTCATCACTTCAACAGTTATTCCAGGGCCACCAATTTAAGAAGGATTGCTGATAATATCATTCGCGCACACTTCCAACAGGTAATTGTTGTCATCTACTACTGTATGTATGTACATTCATTGATCTCCAGCTCTTCCTTACCAAATATAATTGAAGTCATCTCCTTGATCTATGCGTGGATTAACGCAGCTACGGTGGATAAGGGACACAATCATTCTTCAAACCACCTTCCTTGTATGGCAGAAATTCACTCGTTATAGCGGGTTTTGGAGCAGATCTATCCTAAATGCTTACATATGTGTATCGAATGCTTACATATATGTGTTGATCGCATGTTTACGGTGGCATAACAGATTTTAGTATGTCTTATTCCTGGATAAAGATGACCGCCATCTTTTTCTCCGTTTTCAAATGAGACAACTTTTTAACATTTTGCACATAACATAATCGCATTTTTTTTTAAATATACTATTATTATTAATTAACAAACAATTGATATAAAATTTAATTTAATAATGCCAAATAATTCAATATGATAATTATTTAATTTCAGCCAACCTAACCTATTCAAAGATAATTCCTCCACCGAAAGAAATTCACATTTGGAATGGGCCTAAAAAATTGCATTCGTAGTGAATTAAAAAAAAATTGGAGAACGCGAAACAAAATCAAAAGGTCCACACTTCATAAGAGGAGTCACAGAAAAAGACATCTAATAAAAGATTAGGAAGGGATGCAAAAAAAAGAAAAAAGAAAATATACTAAATATGTAAATCATGTGTGCAAAATGCGTTTTTTTGTATTCTTTTATGACTTTCGAGCCACTCTATTCCTTTCAACACAAACAGGCGAGACCGTCCGGGAGAGGAAGATCGTCCTATCCTCTTGTTTGTATGATTGGGCGATTCTGCTAACCTATATTAGGCCGTTTCATGAATCATAGGTACGCATGTATATAAGTGCGCATAGGAGAAATAGTAAAAGAAAAACATTAATTTAATTGATACACATGTTGATAAGTGTATATTGACTTCCTCGTACTAGTATTAGAGCCAACCTCAGTCACCGAGCCTACATAATTTATGAGAGGGTAAATTTGGCTACTCTTCTGATATAGTTCGTTTGCTGTATCTTTCAATTCCTTGCTTCTCAACTGGCGTTGAGTAGAGCCAATGTTCTCTGCTCGTCTTAGCTGTGTAGTACCTACATCTTACTTCTACCTTCTTTCTTTTTTCTCTTTCTTCTTCTCAAGAGATTTATCAACGTGTTATTAGAAGTAACGGCTTGTATTTCGGAACTATTTGATTGTATCAAGTTGTCAAGAAATAAATATAAATTATAGAAGATAAAAATGCTTCTTAAGAACATTTTAAAGTTTGTACAATTCACTGGCAACCTGCCTTATGTTAACTAGTAGTTTTAGGCCCTGATTAATCTGTGATAATGATTACGTCTTTTTTTTAAGGTGTAGTAATGTCATGGCCTTTTATAAGCTATAGTAATGTCTAGGGCTTAGGCCTTTTGTAAGCTGAAGTAATGCCTAATCATTTTTAAGGTGTAATTTCTATACCTTTTTAAGCTGTATTAATGACGATGCTCTTTTTAAGATGAAATGCTGGACATTTTTTAAGCTGTAGCAATGTCTAGGCCTTTTAAAACTGTAGTAATTTCTGGCTCTTTTCTAAACTGTAGTAATGCATAACCATTTTTAAGCTGTAATGCCTAGGCCTTTTATGCTGTAGTAATGACTGCATTATTTAAGCTATAAAGCTGGACCTTTTTAAACTGTAGTAATACTCGTAACTAGGCATTTTTAAGCCTTAGTAATGACGAGCCATTTTATAAGTTACCAATGGCTAGGGTTTGTTTTATTTGTAAGCTACAAAAATAGTGTTTGGGTACCACAAGAGCTGTCTAGTGTCTTAACAACTTTGACAGAATGTGAATATTGCTTCATCTCTATTGTCTCGAAATGCCCGTGAGCCATTTGGGTGTAAAATGAAACGGGTAGTGAAATGTGTGTTTTATACTGTAATATTAAGCTTCCCAAACACTTGGTTAATCGCAAACAAAAACCCATCACTACTTCTAAAGATTGCGATAAGCAAGATGTGAAAAGAGTTATTCCTTATGATCTTCTCAATAATAAGCAAACAGTTAATTTACATCTAACATTCTCGTATGTTGAACAATTGCGAAATGTAAATATAGCTCTTGATCAAAACCATCCTTCACTGGTCAACTAAATCGGTGTCCTCCTCACCCAATGCCGATGCAGGCCCACACATAGCAAGTTTAAACTAACAGAAAACTTTTATTTTTGAGTTATTACAACACCGCTTGAATGGGGTGAAAATGGATATGAATTCTTATATTTTATAAAAATTAAATGAATTCTTCAAGAAATGTATCCGCATTTTAGTTAAACGATGTATAACATAGTAAATAATAAAAGAAACTACACTGCTGAATAAATATAATGTTTTAGTACGTAAAATATTTATTTACTTTCCTTTTAAAAAATCACATTATTTTCTTGACTCCTAATATGATAGCAAATTTGGTTAGGCTACTGATGTTTCCTTCTTTGCTAGAGCTTTCCGCATAACCTGTTGTTTCTCGGATTAGCCTTTAGTGGATGCTTTGTGTCTTTTGCTCATGCATATGTTCTTCTCCTTATTATTTGATATTGTTTCATAAGAGGCATTTTTGAAATCTAAAATCCACGGAATTTAGGAAAATTCTTAAGCCGATCTTAAATTGGCTCCCAAATCTTCCATGTGGGTTGTTCTAAGCGAGTAAAATTCAGACTTCTTTAAGACCTTAATAACGGATTGAACAAGAAAATCTCCAAATTCGTAGATGGTATGGAACTAAGGAAAAGAACAGTTTTTACATGAGAATCCGGATATACATAAAGGTGTCGAGTGGGGGGATAAATATCAGATGAATTTTAACAAACGTAAATGCTTAGTGATGCGCCTATTATTATATCGAAATTTAAAAGTGGATTGCGCAAATAATCGGAAACGGACAAATTCTAGAATCAGTTATCTTGGAAAAGGACTTAGGGGGCCTAAAGTTTCTGAAGACCTCAGTTTCGATGGTATTAAGAAAGCTAACAGGATGCCTGGGATATATTGTCCTGAATTTCACGTTTAGGACTAAAGATATCATTCAGTATATATATATATATATATATATATATATATATATATATATACCTTGTTGGTATTTATTCCACCATGTAAAGTACTTTGGGTCTATTTCCAGAATAATGATGACGTAACATTGCTAGAACGGGTGCAACATAGGGCAACAAAACTAATTTCTGAGCTTAGGTAGGAATAAATCGTGTGAAGAAAGAATACTTACATCCATCCTCCCTTGTAAGTAGGCAATGACGTGGAGAACAGATTAAAGTGTCTAAAATATGAAAAGGATTTAATACTATTAATTAGAGACTACTGCTCTAGATGGGAGATCGAGCGAACACTCATCAAATTGTATTTAAATTGGTAGCAGAAGCGAATCAACACGGCCCTAGTTCTGGAAACCCGCTCACCTAATGTTTAAAAACCGTCATAAATATTCTTCAAATGTTAATATAACTATTACCTAGTAAAAAGTACAGATGAAAACTTTTACTGATCCAAGACAAAGAAAGTGAGGAAAATGCTAAATATTAGTTCAATGAAAATCAGGAGTACAAATGCGATTTTCCTATGCGGTCCTTTCGCATTTACGTGTCACTGCATGTTGGCGATGGTCTGAAGGCTAAATCTTTCTTCTTCCTGTTTGGGTGTTTTAGGGCGGGATGCAATTGTCTTTGAATTGCATTATATTCATGCAAGAAGGATAGGTGCTAGGAGATATGTAAGTGTGTAGCCGTATTCCTAGACATATTACCAAAAAAAACAAACAAAACAATAGAAGGAAAAATATAATTTTGGGTGTTGCACATGTAGATAAGGGTGTATAAGCAGCACTTGACCTAATAAATGATTTAATGGCATGTACGTATAATTCAGGCTCCAATAATTGTAAGACATCTAATTGATTAGTTTACTAATCAAATTTGATTTCAGAGAACTTTCCACCTTCCCCTTTTCTTTCTCAGGTCGACCTTGACTGAATCTTAAGGTCTTTGCATTTCCAAAATCTGTTCAGTTATTTTCATTTTTAGTAATGTTTCTTTGCCACCAAAGATCATCCGATTTTACCCCTTAATTTTTTTTTGCCTTTTAGTGATACTTTAAAGAAAAGGAATACGTAAATAAACCTAATAATCTCCAAGAATTGAAAAAAAAAAAACATCAATGAAGAAATCGACAAAATCACTTCTGACGTTTTGAATAATGTCATAAAAATATGGTGCAAAGAACCCGGCTTTGTTTTAAGAATAATTGAGAATATTAGAATAATATTGTATTTAAATAATAAAATATTACAAGCCATGGCTTTGCCACTCTCACCTAAGGGGAGAGCTTGCGCTTCGCTGCACTTGCTAATAGCACTTCGGGCTGTTGTCATCAGGCCTAGTTAGCCTTTGAAACAGCTTTTTTCGACCCGCTTCCATTAAGTTTTTATTTTACTATTTGTTTAATTGACATTTGAACCCCTTTTAAAGAAAAAGGAAAGAAAAAACAACTTTAAATACAATAAATACTTTATTTATTAATTATTAACCCAAACCCTAAAAAAATTGATTCATTCTGAATTTTTTTCTTCAAACAGCTTTCTTTTAACAATCAAGAATTCTTCAATTTTCCCCTTCTTCTTCTTCTTCTTCTTCTTCTTCTTCTTCTTCTTCTTCTTCTTCTTCTATTTATATTATTATTATTCTCCTCTCCTTTTCGATATATTCTTTTCCTTCTCCCCTTTCTCTTTCTCTTTTCCTCTTGCTCCTATTCATTCTCTTACGCGTGTTCCATTTTGTTTTCTTTTTGTCTCTCTCTTCTTTTTCTTCTCTTACTCCTGTCTTCCTTTTTCTCTTCTTATTTTTCTTATCCATCTCCTATAACTTTTTTTCTCAACTTCTGCTCTTTCTTATTCTTATCCTTCTTTATTTTCTTTTCTTCTCCTGCTCTCCAATCTTTTCTACTCTTCCACCTATTTATTATATGATTCTCCTACTCTACCTCCCCTCCTTCTCCTCCTCTACTTCTCTTCTTCTTTCGTCCCTTTTTCTACTCCTACTGTTCCTAATCTTCTTCCTTATTTAATTCTCCTCCTTTTCCTAAACTTTCCCTTCTACTCATCGTCTTCTTCTTTTTTTACTTCTTTCTTATCTTCTCCTTCTCCCCTCCTTCTTCTTCCTCTCCTTATCCTCACCTTCCTTCTCTTCCTTACATATCTTTTAATTTGACCCATCCTCAAATTCCCGTTCTTAAAATATATTGTTAAGCACAAAAGAGCAGCTTCTTCACTCCTCATTTTGCTCTACTCGTTTTTAGGTGCAAGTAGATATTTCTTCCTGATAAAGAATATAATTCAAAATCTATTTTAGAAATAACTTCGATAAAAAATTCGAATATACAAAAACTAAAATAAAAAAGGCAGCCATTATTAAATTTTTAGATATTTTCTGAACTTTCCCAATTATAATAATAATTATCCGTCGATTTCGGCGATGACGTCACTTCATGCCCTTGAA
This sequence comes from Ceratothoa steindachneri, assembly GCA_963969495.1. NCBI lineage: Eukaryota > Metazoa > Arthropoda > Malacostraca > Isopoda > Cymothoidae > Ceratothoa > Ceratothoa steindachneri. The sequence continues at coordinate 41,388,923 of OZ018325.1, read as the reverse complement.
ACGAATAAATTTGGCATAGAGAGAAACCTGCATAAAAGATGCTTAAAGTGGGAAGGGTGTGTGCATTCCTCAGCACTCCATAGTTGACCTGGTGGTAAGGTGGTCCAAGACGACCAGCCATTGTGGAGTGTTGCAGGAGACTGCCGAGGCGTCGGTCTAATAACGCTCGCCTAGTGCGCGTCGCCACAGCAGATTTTGCATCAGGGGTTGACTCCAGTAGTCTTTGTCCAGTCAAGGACATCCACAAGACACTGGGTCAGGAGTTGGCGAGGGAGATGGTCCTATTGCTCAAATACATTACAAGAGACTTTTTCCATGACTCTGGTTCCTGTTTGTTTTGAAAAAGTTACTTTAGCTACCTTATTAATGATTTTTGTGACAAAGATTTTTTTGCCGAATATTAAGCCAACAATAAATCAATATCTTAGGAGATTTCAGTTACTCCTAGGCTTTTATTTCTTCTAAAAAACACATTCTGCCCTCATTTTAATTAGTTTTTTTCTTCAGTACACAAAAGTAGCGACTTCGCCACTGTTTATTCGTCAAGTTGAAGCTTGCTTATTTCACAGCTACCCATCATAGCTGATGGACGTTCCACAATCCGCCACCCGTATACGCGCGAGGTAGCCTCCAGCTCGGCCCCTTAATATACTGCGAAATATATTTAGGAACGTGGAGCGACGGGTAAACACGTCTGTTCGCCATTAAACAAGCAGATTGTTGTTTTTTTAGCATTTTGCACTTCTTTCCAAAAAATTCCGTTCTTAAGATATATCCCAAACATTATATAATAACTTTTCTTTTCAAAAAGTTTCATCTCTAACTCTATATTTTGCATCGTTGTTCATTTGAAAAATTTCCTTTAGAAGGTTATTTTTTTTCCTCTAAATATTGTTCAAATCTTATCCAATAATATTTTTGTAAACGACCAAAATTCTCTCCCCTTTCTTCCAGAGCAGTTTTTGAATTCTTTTGGTGTTTGAAAAAACAAAATGGCGAAGTTCAGAAAAGTAAATATATTTATTATCCAATGTTTGGGAATTTTTTAGAACCAAAAAAATTACAAATCGTGGAGTTTAGAAAATTGATTAAAATTTACACATGGCTGTTTTTTTTAAATTTTATCGTATATTCGAAAGTTTTATCGAAGTTGCATCAAAATAGATTATTAATTTTAGTCCGACGTCAATCATTATCGAAGCAACAAAATTGACTATTTTTTACCCCTCTCAAAAAATTCGGTTCTTAAAATAGAGTTAGTGATGAAGGTCTCCTCTATCATTTTATATATCAGCCACTTGTATCACAATTTTACAAAATCTGAAGTAAACTTTGGGCTACCAAATATATATATATATATATATATATATACCAGGAATTGGTTTCGCTACTCCACCCTACGTACGGGGGGAGCTTGCGCTTCGCTACTAAGATTAAAATTTAAAATCTAAAAAAAAGCAACTTCGCTAATTATAATAATTTTAAAAAGGAGCTCTAAACTAAATTTACCTCCTTTCAAAATATCCCGTTGCTAAAATATAGTTATAGAAGAAGATATATAAAAATAAATTTTCTGACTTCGCCATTTGTAATTCTTTGGGTTTTAAAAAATTCACAAAATTTCGATACCTATATTTATTTCTGAACTTAACCATTTTGTTTTTGGATCATATAAAAGAATGACTAGAAATAACTTTGATAAAAAACCATAAATCATAGCCAAACTAAAATGAAATTATTATTTCAAATACTCAAAAAATCCCCTTTTTAAATTATAGAGTTAGTGATGATGATGGTGATGATATATATATATATATATATATATATATATATATATATATATATATATATATATATATATATATATCAGCGTTGTTTCTAATATCAGATGAGAGATGAGATTTACTCCAAGATATTTCATTGAGATTATACTCGAACACCATGTAAGTGGACTTATCTTCGTTAATATTTATGCCCTTCTTCTCCAAAGACAGCAGCGCTATACTTAGTAGGCCTTGCAGAGCGTGTGAAATAAGAGAAAGAGGGACAATATCTTTATCATATACCAGGGAAGGTCTTGATTGTTCCAATGATTCCAAGAGCGATGCCGTCGGGAGTTTCAACTCCTGGCAGGGTCCCCCAAGGAGGTAAGGTCGTGCATGAGGTTCCATACTAAACGCAACCAACAGCAACAACCATACAGAGGACCAAGCAGACATGAGCCATATAAGATTCCTATGTCTGGCTCCGGCGTACGAGAGCAGCGCCCAGCGGGCAGGCGCAACAAAGTCGGGCCTTGATAGATCCAGAACCCAGCGGCCCGATGCAACCAGCCTCGCCGAAACCGCAAGTCTCAATGTTTTGAGCCGCAGTGGACGCGTTACTGACAAAGTGCGCGGTCGTGGCCGTCGCTTAGCCAAGATTGCCCAAAACAATTCCTCAGCGACTGGCGCTCGTCTATGTTTTCTTTCTGGACTTTTTTCTTTCCTAGACTAGACCCTCTCCCTAACAAACTGGGTCTCCTAAGTCATATCCGGCACAAACATCAGCCAAGGAGACTGGATAATTGAAGACGAAACCGATGCTCCGACACGAGCTGGAGCCGCCACCTCTTTTATATTAAAAAAAGTAACCTAAACATTTTTGAAAAAAATATTTATCGAAAAGTTTAAAATTTACTTTCTGTTACTACAATGGATACAACTAATTAACCGACTTTTAAAAACCTATTTCTTACAATTATAACAAACAGTGCGGGCTTACCTGTCTTCTTTAGAGCCACGTAATGAGCATCGACCTTTTTTCCTTAATTGAGAAACTTCATGTGGCATGAATTCTCCACTGGTACTTCCTGAGTCTGAAAAAAAACAACTTCCTACTTCTTTTGATAATCGAATGGTAAATTTTATTCTTCCATTTTTAGCATTTTCGATTCCTATTTGTTTTGCTAGAATGTAAACATTGATGGCACTTATATGCAACTTGTAAAAAACGACAAAATAACATTTTCGAGGCGTTCTTTTACATAGATATGTTCTCCCTATTTTGTCAATAGTATCTATCCTTCCTTTGTTTTTTTATAGTAAAGGATAACTTCTAGTTTTTGGAAGGATTCGATGGATGAATAATAGGCTCAAAATGCATTGAGCTCAAAGGAGTTACAACGTAGTTTTTCCTGGGAAGTATGAAAGAATTATGGAATCCTCTTGAAATCCAAATAAGGTGCGATTGACTTATCTTCCTTTTGCATTTGTGAAAGTAACTGGGTGCTCATTTATATTTTTCTGATGGTACCAACTAGAGTTAGGTTTTATCCAAGAAGACCTTGAGCTAATCCCAAACTAGTAAAATATTATCTTGGACTCTTGAGCCATGATTCTTCTCCCGTCCTAATTCTAAATCCTTATAGTATAGATTTGCAATTTCCAAGTATATGAGTTATCATTATCACATATTACCCAAATTTTAAGTCCATATTTTCCTGGCTTTGATGGTATGTATACTCAAAATGGGAAATAGCCTTTAAAAGTGACTAACTCTTCATCAACTATCAAACAAGACGATGGGACATATTCTTTTTGCAAATTCTGATTCCACATTTCAAATATATCTCCTACCGGTTGAAGCTTGTCATTTCTGTTTCGATTTCTCCGTTTTGATCCTGCATCATCGACGCATAAAACTTTAATAATTTCCTGAAACTTTGCGTAATTATAATTTTGTTGAAAATTAGACGTCCATCTTCCAGGCTCCAAAGTTAAATGATATTTTCAATTTTTGATTTGTACACACCTATGAGAATAATTATTCCTATAAACTTCTTCAGTTCATTAGAATCTAGATCTTTCCAGGTGTAATTTATATACTATTATTCCCTCAGCATTAGTCTATTTCGGTATCACTTCCAGTTACTTATGGAGCATGAAAAGTATGAAAGATGTACAAACTGAATCACAGGACTTTTTTGCAAAACGAGAAAGACCAGGTTCTTGTTTCAAAATATTGTGTAATGAAGCCCTCCCTCCTGGATTTCTTCGGGGTTTAAAGAAAAAAACCTTACTTTTGTCCACAGAATAATATTGATCACTCATAGGGGTTGAATCTGCATCTTGTACATCATTATCATAAGAGTCAGACTCGGAATCTAAAATGCTTAGATGATCACTTTCATTATCATTTTCAAAAATCTATAATGTCATTATCACTATCGTCCAACTCACTCTCGTTTCTCGAGTCCTCTAATAATTGTGAAACTTCTTCTGGGCTTGGCTTATGTCGTTTTGACAATGGGAAAAGAACCAACAGACAACTCTAAATTAGTGACTAACTGAAGTAATCCTAGGCTTCTCCTGCTCTTATATAGTGTCAGATTATGCAATATTAGATTAAATTACTTTATCTGAAAATAATTATACGATGACGTGATAGTAGATAAATTATTGCGTCAGAGTATGGTATTGTAGAGTTAATAAAAAAAAGAGGAAATTATTATATGTAATTTTAAATGATATTCGTATTTTAATTTGAAGGGAAGGTTTATCTTTTTAGTCCAAAAATTATTTAACTTTAGATTATATTTAAATTGGGTCCAATGGACTCATATAGTAATTGGAGGTAAAAAATTCAATTTATCTTTTCCCTTTATATTTACGGAAATTCTTTTTGGCGATATGTTAGAACCCTGAAAAAATAAAAATAATTAAAAGTCATTTGTGTTGAATAAAAAAATCAAAGAGAAAAATAATTTTGGAAATCGAAACTTGGTCCAATGAACCCAATGATATTGCTAAGGTTTAAATTAAAATCCTCTTTCTTTTCTAATTGATAATGTACTCTTACGTCAAATTTCTCTCTCTCTCTGGTACTATATGGTTATACCAACTGCGATACAAGGTATTTCAATCTTTATTTCCTCTCTTAAGTGCTCGGAATGGATTTAGAGGACATTTTCAATTGTAGAAATACCATTTGGGGGGGAAGTTAAATACAATCGATTCAAAAATTTGTCTTTTAATCTTTATCGACCCTCAAATGATTCTTTTAGCTCTTGCGACCCCAGATTGACAACTTTGAGAACTCTTGCTTTCTAAAAAGCAAACTATCCATCATTTAACGCACAAAATATGAACCCAAAATGCGCTCTTAAGAAATTTGTATGCAAATCTTACCTAGAAATATGCAAACGAGAGATTGATCAAATCCGTAACATAATATGAATGCAGTAAAGGAATCCCTCAACTGCATAATTTGAGAACCTAAACTTACAATTCTAGAAGATATGACAGAGCAAAAAGTAAATTTTTGGCATCCGGGACATTATTATTTAAAATTATTGTTGTATTTATGTAGTGGAAACTATAATATAAAATAGTCATTGCTACTCATGAGGAAGATTAACATGAATGTCCCCGATAATTCACTGTGCTTCCCCAGTTCAACCAATGAGCGATTTTGTTATATCATGTAAAGAACATAACAGTATTAAAATTCGAGGATTTTTACACCTCACAATTTATGCACCACTTAGCGAAGGCACCTGCAATAGCACGAATAGCCCGCCATTGTTTTCATAGTTGGTAAGTTATTAGAAGAACACCGACATCTTGGAAAGTTAGAGAGCAAATCTAAGCCGAAAGTTTTATTCTTCCAAGCTTTTGGACTCAACTTAGGCTCCTTACTTTGAGATGTTGACGTAGAGGAATTTTCGCCAAGATTTAGTTAATATTAATTCTTAATTGAAGAAAGTTAGAAAGAGAGGTGGAGATGAGTAAGAGTGTTAAGAAAATTTAGAAGGGGTTAGAGAAAAATTGAAAGCTGTTTGAAGTGTAAAAAATAACTTTTCAGATAATTGTTAGTCGAATTTTATGTTCGGTTATGTTGTAGCATTATTTTATAGTTTTATTTTTCTTTTGCATTTGCAGCCGTATTCCCTAACTCCTTTTTATCCTTTGTAGATAAAATGATTATATCTTTTGATTTAATTTTTTTTTGTTTTTTACTTGTTCTTCAACGAATTTCCTTGTACTTTGTACTTTAGTATTTCTTAGTCCTTCTCTTCAGCTTTTAAATTGTGTTATTTCTTCTTGCTTTATTATACTCATAGTAATCAGGAATAGCTCTTTTGACTAGAAATCTTCATATATTTGCATGGGCATTTATTCATGTTTATCATCATGTTTATCGAAATCAGGTTCGTATTCATACTATGTAGCCAAGTCTATAAACTCTAAGCCTAATTGTCTGTATGCCTCAGCGTGCAGAACATTTCCATGTATCACTTGAACAAAACAGGCCAGGATTAATCAATAGAAATACGAGAGCTTTCCATGAAGACAACGCGCGACCTAATATCAGAATCAATATTGTAAGAGGCCCCTCAAAATACTATATATTTCTGAGTTTAACGAATCACCTGAAGTCAATGAAGTTGTCAACAACAGAACAGGTAGAAACAACCTTAAAATAACTTTTTTGAATCAAAGTCAAACATAATTTTGAAAAGATAATATAAAACTGGAGAACTATGGTAGAAGTTCTATTATTAAATTTAAAAAAATACATATTAAAATCTACATAATTAACTTCAAAGAATTATTTGATTTCTTTTCATAAAATGATGATAGATATGAAAATAATGCCGCATTATTTACGGGATCACCTAATACTTCCTGGATTACTGTTTTCGGGATCTTTTGCCCTATTTTCTTGGCTCTCTTGCAGCGAAATATTGATTGCTGGCAAGTTTGCCATCTCATGCAATTTCCTCGGTTGTTGGTGATAAATTGGGTGGCTTTGTTTTGTACCCTCTGGAATTGAAGTATCCTTGATTTAGAAGCAGAGTGATTGGACACTGGTGAGTATATTACTGCCATTCTGATGAATAATATGTATATATTTCTTTTCTTTACCAAGTATAAGATTCGGCTATCTGAATAACACTGAGCAATAGAGGTTTGTCTTATTTTATTTTATAGGCTGTTTCTAGATGTAGTTTTGGCCGCTGAGCTTAAAAAGCTCTATATCCACCTATCATCAATATTTTCATAAATAATTGTAGGTTATATAATTCAACCTTTCCCTAGGCATTAACATCTCTTTGGTTGATATGTCGAGAGAAAAATAGATCAATTTCATGTTTAATTTCCTCAAAATTTTATAAATTAAAGTTTTTATGAAGTATTTTAATGTAATTAAGATTAACGTATAATTTAAAGAGTATTTAACCATTTTGACAAAAGAAAGTATAGAACATTTAAAAATTAAAGTGCTTTGAGGATCGCATTTTTCTTTCATGTATGCTTTCCTTATTTCTAACTACTTCAATTGTGCATAGTTCTACAATTCAAGGTAGTCTTTCATTTGTACAGAATGGGAATAGGTAGAGATGGATATCTGTTTCTATTGTGAAGTAGATCTGCATTTCGACTTCGTGTTTAACTGTCTATGAACAATCTCAGTTCTCCTGCGCAAAAGTTCATTCTTTCAATAATAAATAGACCATTTACGTCTTTGAAGTAACACAAACCTCCACTAATATCAAAGTACTTCGCAAATGCTACATGATATTGCTTTAGTATACATTAGCCCTGCAATAATCACAAGGAAAATTCCACTAAATTTACTCTAAGATGTTTAAAAGTTCCGCTTCTGACATATGGAAATCCATTCCTCATATCCGAACACGGTGTAAATACAAAAACTCCCACAATAAAAATACCAAATTACACTGTGATCACAAAAAAAACATACGCAAGAAGGATACGCCGGCGCAGCCATCGCAAACCGAAAAAACATAACATACAAAACACTTCCAGACTTAGAATAATCATTCGTGGCTGTCAAAATCCCAACCCTGGTGGGAGACCTAACTGTAGCAGCAGCCTATCAGCCGCCCCAACGAAAGTACTTGCCGATTCCCAATTTTTTCAACATCTTTGGGCGAGGAAAAATGCCGTTGCTAGGTTGAGACCTAAACGCCAGTTGAACACCTTCTGGTTACGGTAACATCAATCAAAGGGTAAGGAATCTGGAACTACTCTTCGAAAGAGATAGACTCCAGAGAGTAGAACCGGATTTCCGGACTTACCTAACGCAACGTTCGGAAACCAAACCGGACATAGTGTTGGCGAGCCGTAACTTCCTCTTTAACATCAGCAACGAGCCCAGACCTGTGGTACCGAGCGACCATATCCCGATCTTTACAACAATCTTGCTTGCATCAATTATCAAGCCAGTCCCACTTAGGAAGAGTTATGCGAAAGTTAATTGGGAGCTATATAAAGAGAGATACTCAGTCAATATCAACCAGCTGACCTGGAAAACGCTAATCTCGAAGAAGTAGATGAGGAGATAAACTCCATCACTAATCTCCTCATCCAAGCCGACAGAGATGCGTCCCCAGGATCTCCTATAAAATGCTCCCACAACCTAGGTGGACGAACGAAATGAGAAATATCGCTCGGTAACATAGGAGATTCTTCGAAGAAATAGGCAGGACAGGCCGAAATCGGGAAAGGCCAGACAGAATGAGACAACTAAGCGAGGAACTAAAACACAAAATCACAAAGAAATAGAAGGAAATCTGGAATGATATCATTGGTAGGCTGGACAGGGAGGACAGTCCAGTAAGTTTTTGGAATAGCATCCAAAGCCTCACATAGGAGACTGCCCAACAAAGCCAGAACAATAATAAAAGATGGAGATTAAATCATTTAGGATCCAGAGTCTCTCGAAAAAAGATTCATGACACACTTGAAAAAGATTTTCGCTATAACCCCTGAGGAGAGCGACAACTTCGACCAGGAATTCGAAGACCAACTGCTCGAGGACCTCGTCACAGTGATACATATAACCCACTCACCCCACCCGAAAGTATCTCAGAAAAGAGAGATTGTTGGCCACGGGTGTCCAATAACCTTCGAAGAGACCATGAACACCATAAGGTACTTCAAGCAAAGGGCACCAAGCTGGTGTAGGATCACGAAAAATAACCTCGTGAATGCCCTGAGGCAAATCATTCAGGGATTGGGTAGTACCATGAATGCCACCCTGAATACAGGTTATTTTTCTGGCGGGTACAAGTGGCTAAAATCATCTTCATTCCGAAAGGAAACAAGCCCCAGACCAGGTGGCGAACTATCGCCCGATCTCTCATCTGGAGATGCTCGGCAAAATCTTTGAGAAGATCCTAGCTAATAGGCTACAAGCTTAAGTGAGCGAGTTAGGAGCGCATAACCCCCAACAACACGGGTTCCGCCAAAAAAGAGGCACATATACAGCCCTGGCGCTCCTGACAGAAGAAGTAACCTATTATCAAGCGAATAGGTACTATGTAGACAGTGTGTTGAGGGATGTGCAGAAGGCCTTCGATAAAGTCTGGCTGGAAGGACTTCAATACAAGATCCTAAACTTCCAGCTGGCCTCAATACTGGAAAGGATCCTTTGTGACTTTGTCATGGCCTGAAGGGCAAGTCTCATGATCGAAGGACACAGAGGACCCGAATTCGAACTAAAGGCGGGCGTTCCACAGGAAAGTTGTCTGAGCTCACTGCTTTACTTGGTCTTTAACATCGACCTCCCAACACCGGTGCACGGGACACGATGTATCTGCAATTTGAAGATGACGTCACCGAGATCGTCCCGTGCCCAGTGAAGAAAGCGAGGGAACAGGTAATGTGTACAATAGCGGAAATCAACAACATCAACCGGTACGAGAGACGCTGGAAGATAATAACTAATAGGGACAAGTTCAAAATCGTCCCACTGAGCCGCATGTTGACATAGCCCATTATCATTTATGGGAAGAGATACGCTACTACGCCGAAGGCACTGTCCTGGGCCTAAAGATCTCCGACTACGGATACTGAGACACTACACGGAGAGGCGGAACCTGGTAAAGAGAGAAATATCCAAGCTATACAGGTTTAGAGATCTTAGCTCGGCCAACATTAGGAAAATATACTTGATGTACATCTTGGCTAAGCTTATCTATCCCGCAGTAGTGACTCAAGCAGCCAACAAGACCTCAATGAGAAAACTGCAACGAATACAGAACACCGCATACCTGCTTATTAATAAAGCCAGAAGGCGTGACCAACATTGGCAGAGGGATCCCCATACTAGGAAAAGACTGGACCTTATTAATATCTTCACCCAGAAATTGGGAAGAAGGGTCTTGTTAATTCTTACGAACGATGTCATTCCGGCACTACAGGGAACTGGTGGCAGACTTAACATATCTGCACGACTGCGAGAGAAAGTCTCACGTCGTAACCAGTTCCCAAATACTAAGTTCTGCACATAGGAAAACATTTCCTCAATATACACTTAACAGGAACAAAAAAAACCTAACAGAGTTCAACCGAAACAAAAAACAGAGAGACGATATAAGATAACATTAAAACAACACAGGTAAATTGCTGAGCTAACAGCTGTTAAAGGCTTGAATGCTCAAGAATATAACTCCAAAATAAGTAAACAAGAATTGAGACACTAATAATAAGAAGAACACGCTAGCTACACAAAAATAAACAAAACAGAAAAACACTACATACAACAAATAGGACAAAAAAAGAAAAAAATCAAAATAAAGAATATAATGTGATGCCCCCCCTACTATGGCAAAATACCCACTTCCCACTTTATATTTCACCCACTTTTATCTACTACTATCCCATCATCTACTAAATTGAGTATGCCATCGAGACACATAAATCCTTATTCAGGCCATCCAGTTTACTTTGATATGTAAAGTGGAGCAAAATTATTCTTGGCACGAGTTTCATCACTTTTTGGTTTCCACTGGTTGTTGACCAATGGTAAAGTCAACCAACATGCTAATAAACAAGGAATGCAATTTAAAGGAAAAGCTCTCCAACTTAAGATCTTCACGATTCCGAGGAACAAATTCCCCACATATATGTGATTTAGTTCGACAACTAAATGATTAAAAACAACATATATAAATATACCCATTACTCTGAAAATATACAAGACGACAGAGTGATAGAACTACTTAAATGTACTATTAACATTGTGCACAATCACACAGTATAACAAATTTAAAGTTTAAAAAACATACGAAGTTTATTTTAGGTCAACTCTAGTATTTCAAGTATGTAGACTAATTTCAAATGTAGTATACAATTTTCGATAAAAAGTATAATTTCTTTTGTAAAAGGCAAATCATAGAAAAGCTACAATATTCAAATGTTATAATATTTTAGAGTTTTTGTCCTAAAATGGCACGAATTTAAAACAACCTAATTGTAATGTTAAGTTTGCGGGTTAAAAATGAATATTTTTGCTTCATCCATTAAATATTTTCATTTCTGTAATACAAGGTTCTTAGAGGATTCCTATGCAAGGTGACCTTCTTACACCCTGGATTTATATGAATTTTAATAACATAAATAGAGAAAAATATGTCATAAAATTCACCAGACATATTATTTATATATTTGTCCATAAACACTTAAACCCCCAAAGTCAAAAACTTGTATTGATTACATGTTTTCTTATTTATGGGTGGATATTGGAATGATCACATTGCACAGTGTCCCTAGAGTCTGGACACAGAATGTCCAAACATTAGACACACCCTGTAGAATGCAACAGAAAGTGGAAACGAGAGGGGCCTCCATTTTTTCATATAAAGCTTTTTGATTTCAAATCTCCCGGTGAAACCTTTCCCCATTTTCATCACTAACGTCAGCCGCATTTTCAGGAAAAAAGACAAATGAGAATAGAATAAATGAGCTTTCGGAGATGTGGCCAATACTTGAGAAGAATCCTGCGCTGACTCATGTATAGTTGATTATGAAAATCTTTACCTAGAAGTTATGTATCTAAAGATGATATTCCTGTTAATGGTTGAGTGAAAGAGTTTTTGGAGGATAATGAATTTTTTTATTTCTTGTAGAACAAAGCAATAAACGAGATGATTGCCAGAACAAAAACAAACCCTGGATAAGCAGAAGAATATCCCTACTATAGGCTCAGCTAAACAGACAAATCGCTATCTAGAATAACAGAAAATGGGAGACGATCATTCAAAACCTATATAAAAATACTTGTCCCTATAGTTTCTAGACCACAATAACAAAGATACAAAAGTTTATTGGTACCTAGAGAGTACTATATCAGTTCATAGATGATAGCCTCTATTAAGAATATGGCAATTTGTTTAAACATATTTTTATTTTATTTCCATTTTATTATATAATATCTATACGTTATTTTTTATGAATTTATCAAATTTGGTTTACATAATTTCGGTTCTTGAAGCGCTGACTCCTTCTTGTTTTGAATTTACACCTCTTCATCTTTTGGCGTGTCCTCTCCGCGCTGCCATGCCTGAAAAACAAATTCATTTTCTGCACTATCGGGCATGTTACTCAATTATAACTTATAAGTTTATATTTTTTGCATTTTCCGACAATGTTCGGGCAAAAAAGAGATCGAATTCTTTAAGCCTCTCCTCGTAGCTACAATGTTTCATTCGCCAAATCATTTTTGTATAACGAAGCTGAACTTGTTCTATTATGCCTATATCTCTAGTTAACTGTGCTGACCAGAAGGGAGCAGCATAATCTAACATAAGTCTGATTAACAACGTGTATAACATAAGGTCTGCTTTTCGTGTTGAGATGGACTGCCTAATAAATGATGCAGCTGCTATGCAGTGACAGAAACATTTAATTTAATATTTATTTATTTTGAGCTTCATGCTAACTTCGTAGCACTATTTAATTAACCTATTTAGGCAACTTTATAAATAATTTCAATCTCCTTTTAAGTATAGTAAAATACTCAAAGGAGGAACTAGATTGGCACTTAGGAAGCATCATCACCGATGAGTTAATGAATTTACTAGAATTTTTTAGACCAAAAGCAGCCGGGCTCTTGGGTTTAACTATAAAACAACTTTAAAAAACTCCAAGAGTATGCAATTAAAACTATGGTCAAACCTTGCAACGCCTCATGAAACGCAAGATACTTCCCGGTAGCTTTAAAGAGGAAAAGATGATTTTTATTTACAGGTCAGGGAAATCTCATACACAATTGGCTACATATAGCTAATTTCCCGGCTTTTTCTCGGGAAAATTCTCGAGAAAATAATATGCCGTCTTGCAGTGGAATATATGGAAGAAAATGGCGTTTAGAAGGAGCGGCAATTTGGATTCAAGAAGATGAAAGAAACAGAAATAGCTTTAGCTTTACTAATAAGTGGGTAATAAGCCTGATGTCATCTCAAGGGAAGTAAATTAGCCTTTAGATAAACTTTGGCGGGATAGACTACCATACAAATAAAAGAGAATCGGTCTGCAGTAGTGATATTTCCCCCATTACACCATCCACCTCCTTGTGAGGTGGATATTGTGTGACAGAATATATAGTAAAAAAAAGGGAGATTACCATGGTTTTTGTAGTTTCTTCTTTCTTGCACTGTCTCAATTTCGTTTGGTTTCACTTTTACTCACCCTGAGGTTTTAGGTTCAGATCGCCTCATATTCGCACATGTATGTCATAAATATTCAGCCACCAATCCGAGCCTGGGATTAACTTTTAATACCTCTCGACTCATTTTCCTTAGCCAAATTTGGCCCAACCGTATTATCCAGCACCATGTCGAGAATGGAATGATTGGAATGGCAAAAGGGGTGAATGTGTGGGAGAATAAGATAGGATAGGTAAAGAGAATTGTGTAAATGAGAAGATGAAAGATGTTGATGAAATGATGAGGAGGGAGGAAGAGGCGATTATGAAAAAAAAATGAATGAGAATGATAATGAATTGTGCAATGTTGCCTGGCAACGCTTTCATTTTGCTTTTAAATTTTTTTTATTTTATTTTTGCTTTCGGATTTTCGTTCTTATAATTTATGCTCCTAGGAGCTTTGAATACTTGAGAGTTCTAAATGTTACCTCTTTTCTTGATATTTATAATTATTCGTTTGCGTTCTCGTGCTTTTGTGTTTTTTTTAGTTATTTTTGTTTTTTTTCTTTGTTCATCCTTTTCTCTTTTCCTCTTTGCTATATAATGGTTCATTTGTATCTAATATCTTTTTTGTGCAGCTTTTGAACTTTTGTTTGAAGTGGTGTTCTATCTTATATTTCTGTTAGTTTAACTTTGTTTAGAACTTCGTTTGGGAAGTTCTCCTCAATTTTGTGCTATATTTTTTGGCTACGTTCATGGATAAATTTGTTAATTGGTTTCAGTTTTGTTCTTAGGTCGAGATCATGGGATGCGATGCTCTCTCTTGTGGGTGTATTAGTTATGAAAGGGGTCTCTGGGATTTTACCCTTTTTATTTGGAGCATTTTAAGTTTGGTTAAGGTATGAGTTGGTATAATTGGGTACGTTAAGACTGGGCAAACGAGGGTAAGGTTGAACGTTCTTTTGTTACTCCCATAGAGGCTTTTAAACTTGTACAGGGAAGAGAAGGTATTTTTTTCATTTTTTATGCGAATTATACCCATCTTTGTATTTTGATGCCGAGGACTTTGCTTTTGTGCCATATGGATATACATACATTGTTATTTGCAGTCATTCGATGTGGTTTTCCTGTTCAGGTGGATGGTTCTAATCCTACTCTCTAAACAACCACCTTGCTGTCGGTGAGAGAGCTTGCGTGATCTGCTTGAGTTAATCTAGCTAAACTGGGGGACCTTTAGTTCGGTAGGGTCACCCATGCCAGTAAAGTAGCTGTAGTAGGATCCAGACTAAGGGTTGTCAAACTTCTCTACCACTTCTTTGATGCGCCTACTTGCATCCCCCTACCAACCTCTTCGATTCTGTTAGTACTAAGTTTCACCAACTCTCTTCAACTGTTCTCCCCCCCAAAAAAACCCAATAACAAAAAACATACATTCATCTCTATTAAACATACGTTGTTTATTAATAAGGGCCTCGCAAGCTCCCTTATGCCGCGTGAGAAGAGAGGCTTTGAAACCTCTTTAAATAACGCTTTGGAGCATTCATAGGTTGCAAGAGACTGAGATTGAAGGGATCTCAGGCGTTTGGGGTACGATTAATGGAGAAATGCTAGGTACCCCTTAGAAGCTTTCTCTTAACGTGTAATGGCCTGACCAGCCACCTGTGACCGCTACTTGGTGAATACAGGCTCAACTGCTCTTTGGTGAGAGAGCTTTTGTGCCTTGTTGGTTGCCAGATCAACTAAAAATCTCGGATGAAATCGTGGGCAATAAGCGCTACTATTTGCCTTAAGTCTGGCCGTATTTAGTTAATTAGTAGTGCTTAGTAGGAAGACACTTTACACCTCAAGCACCCCTGTCGAAAAATCAGAGAACCAGTGCACTGGGGCTCTCGTGCTGCTCAGTTGGGAGCTGCGGCACGATTGGGGACGTCCAGCCCAGGGAAGACCTTAGAGTTGGTGTGCTTAGTCAAAGGGTTTCTGTTGGCCGAACGACCGAAAACCTTCTGGAAATAGGCGGATGTGATTAGTGCGAGAGAAAATCACACACAAAAAAACCTTTTTCAATGCGTATGGTCCAAGAGATTTTTAAGATGGCGAAGAAGAATGGTACTCGGTTTCACAAGTTAACCTGTAAAATATGCAAAGTTTACAGATGGAGTGAAGACTTCGGGGGCAAGAATTGCAAGGAGCTTATAGATGCCGTTAGTGCCTGTGACTTCCTTGAACTCGAGAAGCGCCTGGGCGAGAGCATCGCTCAACTGAGAGAGGAGAACTTCCTCCTCAAAAGAAAGGTTCAACTCTTAAAAACAGAGAGGTGCAGATGCTCAGGCGAGAAGGCTTCCGACGTCCAACAGCAGATTTCTTCTGCTGCAGGACTGCCTCAACGAGCCAAAAAGAAGAAAAGAAAGAAGAAAGAAGAGAAAGTAGAAAAAAGAAGAAGAGAAAGTAGAAAGAGAAGAAGACAAAGTAGAAAGAGAAGTAAAGAAAGTGGAAACAGAGGATGAGAAAGTAGAAGCAGAAGATGGAAAACGAGAAACATAAGAAGAGAAAACAAAGGAAGACAAGAAAAAAAAGAAGAAGAAGAAGAAAAAAGATGTAGAGATAAAAGAAGAAAGCGGCAAGCCGCTTTCGAAAGTGAAGACTAAGTCGCTTGCAGACAAATAAGCAAGGGTCAGCCTTATTGGTGATTCTCAAGCACGAGATCTGCAGCCCCTGCTAGCGGCACGCCTTCGCACTAGTGTGAAGGTAAGCTGCCTGACAGGATAGGGGAACCACCACATCAGTGTAGAGGCTGAGAAATCACAGATTTCTGAGAGCTCAGTCGTTGCTCTGATGGTCAGTGGAAACGACTTCTACCTGAGAGGAGGTAGGGTAGGCCTTACGGATAAAATCCTCCACACGGTCATGGGCGCCGTGGACGACTGTGGGCTGAAAACGCGCAAGCGTGTTGTGGTCGAGATGCTCCCGAGGAGAGGTCCAACACGGACCGCTCACTCAATGAACGTCTTTAAACCGGTGCCTGGCAGATTTGTGTACGGCAGAGGGGGTCTTTTTTGTGGACCCGTACCGCACCTTTTATGGTCGAAATGATCTCTCCTAAAGGCATGGGGTACATCTTTCATGATCCAGGATGTCGTAAAAAGGACCCAAAGGAGTATCCGGCCTGGAGTGAGTGTGGACGTACGCCAGTACGCCCGTGTCACTTCTGTAACAACCTTTTCATAGGTCGCAAAGAGGGGTGCCTCCTCGCCAACAAACAGCCGGGAAACGGAAGAGCGTAGGGAGTCCTACAGTCGTGGACTCCCTGAAAGTTCTTGTGTTTAATAAGAGATTGATCAGGAACAAGTTTCTTGGACTTCGTGGCCTTGTAGCGACGGAAGAACCTGAAATGGTAGCCATAACAGAGTCGTGGGTAAAAACCTCAAGCCGAGATTCTGAAGGTAAATTTACGATTCACGGTTGCCACCTCTTCCTGAAAGATAGGCAAGACAGAGAGACTGGTGGTGTGATGTTGTATGTCAAGGATACTCTAAACTAGACGGAATGCAACATCGTATCCGACTATAAAGTACTAGGTGTCGACCTAGAGATAGGTCCTGTCAGATACAGGACCCTGGTGCTTTACAGATTCCCTGCCCAGCATTGGGCGAACTTGTAAAAGACAGAGTGTGTATCACCATGGGTGACTTCAATACAAATGTTGACTGGAAAACCAGAGAACCCTGTGGCGAGAACGCACTACTCCTGGAGTTCGCGAACAACGAGTTCCTGACTCAATGGGTGAGAGAGCCAACGAGAGGAGGCAGTATCCTCGACTTGGTTTTCACCTCTGAAGATGACATCGTTGAGGACCTCTCTGTTGGCGAAGATCTCGATAACAGTGACCAGCGACTAATTAGATTTGTAGTCAAAGTACCGAAGGCAGGGCCTGCAACTAGTTAATCGAGGAAACTTGATTTGAGAAGAGTAGACTTTGCAGGTTTTCGTGCTGGACTGACTGACGCGAGGCTAGAAGTGTGCGATGCCGTTTAAGACTCGTAGAAGAGTTTCAAAACCACATTCATGAGTCTTCAATCGCGTTTTATCCCTCTGAAATACCCCTGTCGGTCTTTCGGTTAACCAAACTGGTTTAATCGAGAAATCGGCCGACTGCTTAGGGAGAAGAGAAATGTGTACCGACAATCGAAGATCTCGGGTGACTTTGACGAATACCGGAGGCTAGCCAGCCGAGTGAAGTCCAGCATAAGGGTGACTAGGCAGTCTGAGGAACTCCAAGTGGCGAGACTTTGTAAAGAAAATCCCAAGGAGTTCTCTGGATATGTAAACAGCCGTAAACCAATCCGTCGAACGATTGGCCCTTTGAGGAAAGAGGAGGGGACATTAAAGCACTCAGCTGCAGAAAATGCTAATCTCCTTAACGACTACTTCTCTTTAGTGTTTACTGAAGACTGTGGTCCCATCCCCAGTCAACGAGTTCCTACTCGTGGGAAAAGCTGGAGGATATGGACTTTACCAAAGGAGAAATAAAAAAGAATATCACTGACCTAATGACGAATAAGTCACGTGTCCCGGATGGGTTTCTACCTAAAGTGTTAAAAGAAGTGCAATCTTCAACATGTCAATCCGGACCGAATGCGTTCCTAGAGACTGGCGTGAAGCGGAAGTGAGTCCTATCTTCAAGAAAGAAGACCGTAGCCAACAGTCCAACTACCAACCTATCAGTCTGACTTCGATAGTCGGTAAACTCATGGAAAGCATCATATTGGACACAATAACGTCGCATTTAGAGTCAAACCTGCTACTGAGGAGTTCCCAGCACGGCTTCCGAACGCAATGGTCATGCCTGACGAAACTTGTGGAATTCTTCCACTTCGTCTTCAGTGAAAACGATCGGGACAAGACGGTGGATGTGTTCTACTTAGACTTTCAGAAAACCTTTGATAAGGTACCACACCGCCGCCTTCTTCGGAAAGTTCGAGCGCTGGGAATAAACGGAAAAGTAGCCGACTGGATAGAAAACTGGCTAAGTAGCAGACGGAAAGGGTGGTGGTGAATGGACATGCTTCTGAGTGGGTACCCGTTACTAGCCGGGTGCCTTAAGGTTCTGTCCTGGGACCACTACTATTCATCATCTACGTCAACGACATGGACGGTGACATGGTTGCCAAGATTTACAAATTCGCCGACGATACAAAGCTTGGTATGAACGTTGCAAAGGATGAAAATACTGCCAGCCTGCAGAAAGATCTTCGGAAGATTGGGGAATGGTCAAACACGTGGCAAATGCCTTTTAACGTGAACAAATGCAAAGTGATGCATATCGGCCACTGAAACCCCCAATCTCAGTATACCCTTAAGGGCACTGCTATTGAATCCACCGACACTGAGAAGGACTTGGGTGTATCAATCACTAGTGACCTCAAGTTCTCGAAACAGTGCATTGGGGCGAAGAAAAAGACCCAAAGGATGCTAGGCTACATAAAGCGCCAGTTTGGATATCGGAACAAGGAGAGCGTACTGTGTTTGTACAACTCACTTTTCCGACCACACCTGGAGTATGCCGTACAATTTTGGAGTCCTTTATTTTTGAAAGGACATCGCGAGATTGGAACGCGTGCAAGCCAGGGCAACCAAACTGACTCCCTCTATCAGACATGAAATTCATGAGGATAGATTAAGAGAATTAGATCTGTTCTCGTTGGAAACCCTTAGACTGCGTGGTCAGCTTATCGAATTTTTCAAAATACTTCTAGGGTTAGACAATGTCGACTACAGGGATATTTTGAAACTTTTTGAGAGCAGAACAAGAAATCACGGCTTTAAACTTGAACTGAAGCGTTACAACCGCAATCTGTGTGGAAATCTTTTCACCTACAGTATATGCGGTCGTTGGAACGCACTTCCAGTGGAAGTTGTCAACAGTGAATCTGTTGACTAGTTCAAGTCAATACTAGACAGGGTCTTCAAAAGTGGCCGTTTAAGGACGTAAAGCATTTGAGCAGAGATGTGCCCGCTCGACTGCTAGTCCAAAGGTACCCTCATTGAATCGACCGTAAGGTCTTCTAGGTTACTTTCTTTCCTTGTTACTCCTTGTTACTCTTTGTTACTCTTGTTTCCTATTATTTTCTTTGTTTTTCGAAATCATTTACCTTTATGATTTTGCTAGCAGTTAGTTGTGTTATGTCTCTTGAACTTTTATATTCGCTGGTAATAATTTGAGACACATGTCCGCCAGTTGGATGTACATGGCGTAGTCTTCCGTTGGTTGAGGGAGGTCTCTGGTATACACGTTAAAGAGCGTGGGGGCTTTTAAGGTTAATATGCTGCTGATATAGTTGTTTATTCTAATTTTGGCGTTTCTTATTTCGAGATAACTGCAGGAGATTCGAGTGAGGTTGGTTTCTAGACCAATCCTGGGGACCATACCTTATTAAAAGCCCTAGGAACATCGCGTAGTGTCAAATCCACGATGTTGCTTCTTGCTAGTTCGACTGAAAGCTTTTCGGTAGTGAGTGCCAGTGCTGTTTCGGGGCCTTGGTGTTACCTGACCCATGTTATCGTGTGTTTTGCATACCGTTATATTCCAAGTTTCTTAGCTTCTCATTAAGAAGTTTTCCAATAAATTCCAAAAGTGAGATCGGTCGGTAGCTTTCGATATGTCGTTCTGGTATTCCGGGTTTTGGTCGTAATATGCTTCTTGCTGTCTTTAACGCGGATGAGAAGTGTCTTATGTTTAGGCATGCGCCGTAGATTTGGAGTAATGATGCTTGTAAATTGGTGGGTGCTTTTGTGATGAGATGTTTAGTGATTTCGCTAATTCTTGGACTTCTTTATTAAAAAAGATTTAGGGCTATATTAAATTCCTCTTGAGTTAAGGTCCTTCCTGTGTTCCTTTGCTTGCTGTTTTCATTTATCGGTGAGTAAGTTAAGAGTTCGGGTATCCTCTCTTCTACCAAGCTGCTGGCTTATTCACTCCTCAAAGGCTACCTCATAAAATTGGTTTTCATTGGAGCAGATGGGAAAGAACTTTGACCATTGTTTCTGGAATCGATCTTCGATCTCTCTGTCGTTGGTTATAGTAACTTTTTCTTTTAGTTGCATTTTTCATTTTTGCTCGCAACCTTTTATTTTTTTATATTAGTTCCAGAATCCCCTGAGGTCTCTCTCTATACTCATGTTTTCGATTAGTTCGTTCCAAATTATGTTCATTTTCCTTCTTATTATTTTGGTTCTTTGGTCCTTGTTGACGGATTTCCTCGATTGTGCTGTGATTTCCTCCATTTTTGTCTTTATTTCTTCGTTCCATGTCAGCGCCAGGATTGTTCTGTAATTTGTTTTGGAGTGTGAAAAGTTTCTGATTTTATTATTAGCTTAGTGATATTTTTTAGGTCGGTACCTATTTTTTCCTGGGAGCTGTTATCAAGACTGTCGATGTTATAATCAGCGAGATGTTCTTTATATGCACTCCAGTTTTGTATGCATTGCTATTCTTTGGGCTTTCTTTATTTTTATGGGTGAGGTGGAGATTTTTGTGAAAAAGTCAATATGATCTGAAGGTATTGAAAGGCGGCTCGGGGAGATGTGGAGATTGGAAGCGAAGTTCGGATTTGTCAGGATGATATGCGATGTAGTTGATGACGTCTCTGTTAGGACGGTTGAGAAGTCTGGTCCTTTCTTATGCACTAATTTTCTCCTCATGAGGAGTTCCACGGTTTTTTTTAGTGCCATTGTTGAACGTGTATCCTGCTTCTCTGCACCTTGTGTTTATGTCCCCTAAAAAAATGCTGATGATGGGCGGTGGAAGATTTGACGAAATTGGTGATCGGAAGGTACGAGCGCGGGGGAGCTTGAGATGTTCCCGCTATGACCAGGTGTCCTGGAGTCATTTTTAGCTTAATAGCTAAATATGACTCCTCTAGATCTTTATTTTAGGAGAAAGCCTTGTCCTTTGCTGATTACCCTTGACGTTCCATCAAATAATAGTTGCTGTTCCATCAAATAATAGTTACCGTTCCATCAAATAATAGTTGTTCCGTCCAATAATTGTTGTTCATTGCTATTATTGTATAATTGGGGATTTTTATGTATGTTTTTTTTTGTACTCGTAGGTTAATTTTGTGTTCTGTGACAATAACTATATCTGTGTCTATTTTTCATATTATGGTTCTATAGCTGAGTTTCTTCGTTTCCATCCGTCAACGTTCAGGGTAAGGATTTTGAGGTTGCTTATGTGGCATACGTTTTGGTCCAGCTTATTGCCCCGTTGATTTTCCAGCTTTACCTTTTTCTGTCTTCAATGGTGATCTTATATTACCTAAATGTTTTTTTCTGAACTGGTCTGAGCGAAAGTTAAAACAGGAATTTAATGAGATGTCGATAAATTCTTGTTTCAGGGCATTGTTTTATTATCTTGGTTTCGTTGTAATAAGAGTCGTACTCCTATTTGTCTTTACGTTTGTTAGGCCTTTGACAATGTCTTTTTTTCTGTTTACCCTTGGGATTGTGGTAGATTGATATCTGTAAATCTTGTACTTTTCAGTATTGCTCCTGAGTTGTTCCTTTTCTTTTTCGAGTTTTTGATGTATTTGTTTGATATATTAGCTAACTTCTATTTTATCCTCAGTGGCCATTGTTTCGTTATTCGGTAGTTTGCCTTCTGTTGGAGTCGGTTCGTTTGTTTCCTATTGTTCCCGTGTCATGGATATGCGTTATAATTCGCTGGAGGGTGGGTTTTTACCACTCGAGGTAATGAGAGACGGTTGCATTTCCTTCTGGGGTCTTGGTCGGACTTTCAAGGAGTCCGTTTGGGAAACTCCGAAGGTTGCAGTGAACTTCTATTATCCAGGATTCCTATGACTCTGAATTTCGCAGTGGGATAATATTCAAACTACTTTTCATCGGAGCTTCTAATTATGTATTTTCAAGTTTATGGCATAATTTGAACTAGTCTATGAATGGTAGCTTTCCCAACCAAACGTTGTGCTCTTGAGGAAAGGAAGGGTCGTGATTGTAGCCAGACATATTATAATATGACAAACCGATGAATAGTATTATTCTCTTTTATTTTCTCTTGAGGGAGAGATGAAGTTATGAAATGAAAGTGGTGGGCAGAGGTAAAAAGTAGAAATGAGGGTGTATGGCTCACTGATGAAAAAGCGAAACAGTACGTTTCTTCCGATAACCTCGAAGAGAAGAATTAAAATGAATGAAGTGTCTTTAACAGTGACAATCTTATGCGTTAAGATTTCCTCCGATATTTTTGATGAAAGTGAAGTGAAGTGTCTTCTTAGTTCGGTGAGTGCGTGTGAGCAAAGTATTGCGAGCTCAAATGTGTACTTGCGAAGTGGGCCGAGCGCAAGCAACCTGATAATGATTTCTCCCAACCTTTTGGCCTTAAATACCCTAAGTGCGTACGTTAAAAGAGCACCAAAGGACAAACGACTACAGGAAGTATAATACTGGAAAAGCGTTTGAGAAATAGCACCTCAAAAAGCTACAAATTGTTCAATAAATAGGTATCATGCAAAAATACAAGGAAATATTATTATAAGACAAAATTAAAAAAGGCCAATAAACAATGAAATAATTACCGGCCAAAGATATAAAGGCTATGTAAATCAGGTATGAAACAGGTGTGGCTAGAAAGAAAATAGACATAAAAATGAAGAAAAGTTAAATGATAAAATAGCTACAGAGTAGTGTTACTTTTAGGCGATTATATACATTGTTTATGTCTATTGATGCTGTACTCGTATGAGAACCAGACATTCCTGAATTTCTTACACTTATTTTTACTTCCCTTTTGACGATTCTAGATAGTACCCAATCCATTTCGTGTTCTTCAGTATTGCAATAAGATGCAATAGCTGGGGGGAGATAATTTCTTCTGGAGGCTCTTCTATGCAGATCTATCCTGGTTTAGAGGTCTTTCCCACGTTTCTTCAACCTATTTTGCAAGATCTAATCTACAAGGGCCATTTCTCTCTATCCTCCACTTTATCCTTTATTTTCGTGAGCTGGCTGCGTAATGTGTTTACCCAAAGGTCCCAGAAGAAGTGTTGTTCTGGCAGTAATCCCTCTTAACAGTTTTCACAAACAATTATTTTATGTATTCTTTTTTTACCCATAGTCAGCCCTTACTAAAGTGAATTCCATCGTTGTTGAATACAGCATTTACCATGATCTCATCTGTAAGTGCGTCTACACTGTTGAAGTCTAAAAGTGTGTTAATGTGTTTCTTCAGGTATACTGTCGTCTGAAGGGTTCCATCTATGAATGGCAGCTTTGAGGCCTGTTCCTCTTCCACAGTGAATTTACTTGCGAGGATACCACTGTTTATATGCATGAAAACTCACGTATTTTAGCTTTAGCTACTTTATGAATGTGTCTTCCACCTTTTTTTTACATGAGAGCCACTCAGTGAGGGATTTTCAAATCTTGGTGACCCAATCGGGATTCTTTTTCTGTTTTTGGTAAGTCTTGTTAGTATTGTTAATGTTGGTGAAGCATAAACCAAAATCAGGAACGTGCTTATATCTGTTTAATTTAGACGGCATCTTTTGATGAGGTTCAATGGGATAAATGTGAATCAAATGAATCGTGTATCTTTTCCTCTTGCATTTTTATTCATCGAATTCTGCTTTTGAAATCTTTTGTCTCGTCCTTTTTTTTTGGGAGAGTGAATAATAATGATCCGAATTCTTCCGCAATCCAATGGAGAGGACGGAAGTGGGAAGCCCCTAAGCCACACAATCGGGCACAACGGTGGATACGGACCCTTATTTGATTGTCTTTCTGATATTGGACATCACTAATAATTTTATGCTGTCGGAACCGATTCTTGTAGTTCGCACATCATTGTGGAGATTTAGGTCAGTAGTTAGAGAATGATAAGTATCCTTCTCATCGATTTCATGTTCGATCCCTCTTGCACAGTCTTGGCCGTGTGAATGGGGTACTGTATGGTATTCATTTCTTTAATATGGCTCTTGTTTTAGTATTTTAAGCCGGAAGTGTCACAAGGTCGGTATATTTCTTCAAGTGTCATAGTGCTGTCTTCTCGTCTTGAGATAGGAAGCTGCATGAGAGGTTTGTTCTGATTAAACCAGAGACTGGTGCCATCATATTATTTTTCGTCTCTTCCTCTACATCACTTTCATGGATGGTCGTTTCTAAAGTGTCCAGAACTTAGGAATGTGTGCACTTTTGTGATTTTTTTAGCCTTTTGTCCCGAATTTATTTATTTTAAGAATGTTTAACGCCATTTTTCTTCCCTCGCTGTGTCTCTAAAGGAGTGCAAAAGATAGTAGTAGATTTTAAAGAGATGCAAATGATGACTCGAGAGTGAGCATCTGTTTCCCTTAGCATGGGCATGACCAGTGTTACATTCGCCGATTTGCTGCGTTTTTCAATGATGAAAACATAGTACTCACTGAGTGATTTCTATAATAAGTTCACCAACCACCTTCGTTGGACAAGATCGCTCGCTTCTAATTTTTGTAGTGTCCAAGTCAAGGAATAGTTCTTACGTATTTGCACCTCGCGTTGAGTGAACTTTATGCAGCTTTAATTCGAGATATCCAAACACAACTTACAACCAATGAAATTTCGAGTTTTGTTCAGAAATATGGCATATATATATATATATATATATATATATATATATATATATATATATATATATATATATATATATATATATATATATACATATATATATATATATATATCGGGATTCTTTTTCTGTTTTTGGTAAGTCTTGTATTGTTAATGTTGGTGAAGCATAAACCAAAATCAGGAACGTGCTTATATCTGTTTAATTTAGACGGCAACTTTTGATGAGGTTCAATGGGATAAATGTGAATCAAATGAATCGTGTATCTTTTCCTCTTGCATTTTTATTCATCGAATTCTGCTTTTGAAATCTTTTGTCTCGTCCTTTTTTTTTGGGAGAGTGAATAATAATGATCCGAATTCTTCCGCAATCCAATGGAGAGGACGGAAGTGGGAAGCCCCTAAGCCACACAATCGGGCACAACGGTGGATACGGACCCTTATTTGATTGTCTTTCTGATATTGGACATCACTAATAATTTTATGCTGTCGGAACCGATTCTTGTAGTTCGCACATCATTGTGGAGATTTAGGTCAGTAGTTAGAGAATGATAAGTATCCTTCTCATCGATTTCATGTTCGATCCCTCTTGCACAGTCTTGGCCGTGTGAATGGGGTACTGTATGGTATTCATTTCTTTAATATGGCTCTTGTTTTAGTATTTTAAGCCGGAAGTGTCACAAGGTCGGTATATTTCTTCAAGTGTCATAGTGCTGTCTTCTCGTCTTGAGATAGGAAGCTGCATGAGAGGTTTGTTCTGATTAAACCAGAGACTGGTGCCATCATATTATTTTTCGTCTCTTCCTCTACATCACTTTCATGGATGGTCGTTTCTAAAGTGTCCAGAACTTAGGAATGTGTGCACTTTTGTGATTTTTTTAGCCTTTTGTCCCGATATATATATATATATATATATATATATATATATATATATATATATATATGTGGAAGTACGGTGAGTTGGGAACGAAGCGAAATTTAATTTTCAAAATGATGCCAATGAGGATAAGAAATCAACCACTTTACCTCCATTATCTACATATATCCTTGAGCTTCAAGGGCATGAAATTACATTAGCATTGTTCAAACTATGATTTTTTGACTTCCAAAGGAAGGGAAAGAAATTGAGAAGAGAGGCAAAACTTACTTTTTTATTAGTCGCTTCGAACTCTACCCAACTCTTAGGAGAAAAACTTGGAGGGTCTTGTAATATATATAAATTTGAACCTATTGGGTAGTTGCGCAATGTCCGTTCAGAAAGGCAGAGAGAGAGAGAGAGAGAGAGAGAGCGCTACAAGGAAAAGAAGTACACTAGTAGACCTTACGGTCCATTTAAAGAGGGTACCTTTGGCGTAACAGTTAAGCAGGCGAGTCCTCGAAAGTGTCAGCAAACGCCCTCGAAGAACCTTCGCACAAAGGTTTAAGTGCCAAAACGGCGATTTTTCAAGACTGTCTAGTCTCGACTTGAACTGCTCAACAGAATTGCTGTTGACAACTTCCACTGGAAGTAAGTTCCAAGTCCACAGATGCTGTATGTGAAAGGTTTACCAAACATATCACAGTGGTAACGCTTCAGCTCAAGCTTGTAGCCGTGGTTTCTGTCTCTGTTCTCGCTAAGCTGGAAAATATCCCTGTAGTCTACATTGTCTAAACCTCGAAGCATTTTAAACACTTCGTTAAGCTGACCACACAGTATCCGGGTCTCCAGCGAGAACAAATGTAATTCCCGTAACCTATCTTCATAACTCTTGTGTCTGATAGAGGGAGTCAGTTTGGTTATCCTGGCTTGCACACGTTCCAATCTCGTAATATCCTTTCGAAGCGAAGGACTCCAAAACTGTACGGGATACTCCAAGTGCGGCCGGACAAGGGAGTTGTACAACAAAGTACAATCTCCTTGTTCCAATATCCAAACTGTTGCTTTATGTAGCCTAACATCCTTTGGGCTTTGTTCTTCGCCTTAATACACTGCTTCGGGAACTTGAGGTCACTAGTGATAGTTACACCAAAGTCCTTCTCAGTATCATTGCATTCAGGAGCAATGCCCTTAAGGCTATACTGCGATTGGGGGTTTCGGTGGCCGATATGCGTCACTTTGCATTTGTTCACGTTAAAAGGTATTTGCCAGGTATCCGACCATTCCCCAATCTTCTGAAGATCTTCTTGTAGGCGGGCAGTATTTCCTTCCTTTGCCCCGTTATACCAATCTTGGTATCATCGGCAAATTTCGAAATCTTGGCAACCATGTCACCCTCCATGTCGTTAACATAGATGATGTACAGTAGTGGTCCCAGGACAGAACTTTGAGGAACACCGCTAATAACGGGCACCCACTCAGAAGCCTATCCATCCAACACCACTTGTTGCCATCTGCCGCTTAGCCAGTTCTCTATCCAATTTGCTACGTTTCTGTCTATGCCCAGTGCACGTACTTTCAGGAGAAGGCGGTGGTGTGTTACCTTATTAAAGGCTTTCTGAAAGTCTAAGTAGATAATATCCACCGCCTTATCCAGATCATGTTCAGTAAAACGTAGTGGAAGAATTCCACAAGATTCGTCAGGCATGACCGTTGCCTTCGGAACCCGTGCTGGGAACTCCTCAATAGCAAGTTTTACTCTAAATATGACGTTATTTTGTCCACTATGATGCTTTCCATAAGTTTACTAACTATCGAAGTTAAACAATTAGGTTGGTAGTTGGACGGTTGACTCTAGTCTCCTTTCTTGAAGATACTCGTAGGAGTAACCTCCGCTTCACGCAGTCTATAGGAACATATACAGTCCGGGTTAACATGTTAAGGAGTGTGCCCAGATGTTGTGACACATCATCACGCACTGTTTCAACACTTCAGTTAAAAACCCGTCCAGGTCAGCGATCTTATTCGTCCTTAGGTCATTGATTTTTTTCCTACTTCGCTTTGGGTGAAGTCCATTTCCTTCAGCTTCTCACCCAAGTAAGAGTCTATGCGCTGAGGGATTGAATCACACTTTTCAGTGAACACTGAAGAGCAGTACTCGTTCAGGAGGTTTGTATTTTCTGCATCTGAGTGCTAATCTTGCAGCAGAATGGTTTACGGCTGTTTACATAACCAAAGAACTCCTTGGGATTCTCTTTGCAAAGTCTCGCCACTCGAAGCTCCTCGGCACGCTTTCCGCCCTTATGCTGGACTTCACTCTCCTAGCAAGTCTACGGTACTCATCAAGGTCACCAGAAATATTTGACTGCCGGTACACAGTTCTCTTCTCCTTCACCAGTTGACCAATTTCTCGATTAAACCACATTGGTTAACAGAAGAATGATGCGAGCATTCACAGGGATAAATCGTGATTGAAGACTCATGAACATAATTCTGAAACTATTCCACAAATCTTCAACATTCTCACACCCTTCCAGTCTCACATCAGCCAATCCAGCACGAATACTTACAAAGTCTGCTCTTCTCAAATTAAGGTTCCGAGAGAGAGAGAGAGAGAGAGAGAGAGAGAGAGAGAGAGAGAGAGAGAGAGAGAGGCAGAGCTTTATTGTGTAACAAAAGATTATCAACCAATTCTTCTGTCAGGGATTTTACATGCCATTCTTGTGCACAGGTGAGCTACAGGAAGGAGCTACAAGGACAAGAAGTAACTTAGGAGACTAGGAGACCTTATGGTCCTAGGTTACTTGGTATCATCGGCAAAATTAGAAATCTTCGCAACCATGTTATCGTCAATGTCCTTGACGTAGATGATGAATAGTAGTGGTCCCAGGGCAGAACCTTGAGGAAAACCGCTAGTAAGGGGCACCCACTCAGAAGTCTGTCCATTCAACACTACCTGTTGCCGTCTGCCGTTTAGCCAGTTCTCTATCCAACTTGCTACATTTCCGTAGCAAGGGGGAGAGAGAGCGAGTAAGAGAGAGAGAGAGAGAGATGGATAGAGAGAGATGGATAAAGAGAGAGAAAGAGAGTGAGAGACAGATGGAGAGAGAGAGAGAAAGAGACCGAGAAAGAGGGTGAGAAGCAAGTAGGAAAATAGAAATACTTTGTGTAATACGACGAAAAGCGAAAAACTTTTCAAGTTAAAAATTTAATTGAGTCTAAATATTTTCTCTCCTGTTCTGAACTTTCCGTTAAATGGATGATTTTAAGTTCATTTCCGTCCCATTCCTTCTTGCAACAGGCCATTAGTTCATTTGTTGTTTGAGAACTCACATTATGGACTTTTTCGCTTAATGAGCAACATTGCAGGGTGTCTTCTGCAAAGCAATCTGCTTCACTACCTTGTCAGTTTCAAGTTCTCCAAGTTGTTTTCACTCATCGACCTTGTTTACTTAACTTATAGACATTTTGCTTCCTCTAATTTCACCCCCTTTTGCCACAAACCTTTTCCCCAAACTATTCGGATGTGGAAATGCCTCCGTTGGTTTTTGGCTTTTTTAACTTAATCTTCTGAAATGTTTGCTTTCACACAGGGAAAATCGAGGTAGAGAAGAGGGGGGAGATGAAAATAGTGAGAGAGCTAAAAATAACCCCAAAAGGGGATGGTAAATGAAAGGAAATAAAAACTTTTCCTTTATATCCTTCAGGAATTGGAACCCCAAGCAAATGGAAATGATTTCCAAGAACTGTTGCCATAATTTTAATAAATTCTTCACTCATTTGGGGCTTTTCTGAATGTATTAAATATTATTTCTAAGACAATTGGAAGTTTTATTTTAAAAAAAATTGGAATTAGTCAAATATTTCTTCTTTTTTTTCGTTCTCATTTTAGGAGAAAATTTGTTTATTTAACAATTCTGTCGTGTATTTTCAGGACTTTTCTGACTATTTTTTTTTATTTGCTGGAGGCACGAATTCCAATTAATTCCCTCCATTGAAAAGAATTAAAAATGATGTTATTTTCCATAAATTTGCTATCACTATATTTATTCTTAACTTTCCCTTTGTCATTACACATTTTTTAATTCTTTATCCTCTCGCAATTTTTATATATAACTTTCTGTTACCTATTTTTTGTAACGTGGATTTTGTGATGTTAAGCGCTCGCTGGTCTTTAATTAAAAGAAAACATAATAATATAATACAGTATACCCCAAATACTCATTCTTATGTCTATTAACTAAGAAAAAGTTTAAGAGAAGAAGTGGGTTGTCAAGAACACGCTTGAAAGCACTGCGGGAGGTGTGCGAACGTATTGCAGCAGGCAGGTCATTCCAGATTCTCGGAGTAAAGACAGAAAAAGCGCCATCACCTATGCAGCACAGAAGACTACATGGAAGAGTCAGTAGGGGAGCAGGGCCAGAGCGTAGTGTTCTCAAAGGCTAGGAGTAGGTCAGTGAGGATAACAACGAAGAAGCCAGTAAAGTTCGCGAATCGGGAGAGTTGCGCAAGAGATGTCTCCGCCGAAGAAGCAAAACAACAGGAACTGCTAAGTTTTGAACAGTTGATGAGGTCAAAGAGGCGGAGACGTGATGCGATATAGCGAGAAGGAAGTTGTAGCTGTCAAGGTGAGAGGCGAGGAAGGTATGAATGGCAACTTCAAAGCTACTGTGGCTAACGTGGAAAAAAACGAGGCAGAAATAACGGAGAATAAAGAGAAATTATTTGCAGTATGAGCTTTGAGAGATGTAGTGGCTATCAAAGGTGTTGCCCAGATTATTTGACATTATCGAAAATAGGGACAGTGAAGGCGCCAAGGTTAAGCAAAGGTACAATAGTTTTGCAGGGTGACATTCTTGAGAGCGGCCACCAGTTTCACCCATGTTTTTTCATGGTTGAGTTTCAGAAAGTTGTCTAAGAGCAATTCGATGTTAATATTTTAATCGGATAGCAGATTTACAAGCGGAGATACCCAAGACACAACTTATATAATGCATATATGTACTAATGACACTGTACAAAAGTTTTAGTGTTATGAAAAAAACTTAGATCTCATGTGCATTATATTGTGAAGTTGAGTGTGCTGAATTCGAATTTGATAAGAAATAATTCCCATCACGTAACATTTTCTTGTAAATTGCCGATTTAATAATTATACAATTGATACCGATTTTCACGATATCATAAATGTAGTTCGCTCCTAAAGTCAGATTAAATTTGTCCATTGTAATTAATTCATGAATATATAATGAATCAGAATGTTTGTTAGCATTCTATAATGTATTAACCTACATTTTATTATTTACTTTTTCGTTTGTAAGACGTCTCAGGTGCGTCACGCTTCAGGTTGCAGCAGAAGTCAGCCATCATATTAAGGCTCCATCTTCCCTTATACCTGTTTTCCATTGACGCTGCGAGTATAATTTGATGGAACCTCTCCATATTCATCACTCACATATTCATCACTCTCCTGCATTCTCTGGGAAGGACAGATGAGAATGAAGAAAGTATATCTTCAGTAACATATTGAATCCAAGATCTTAGTAGCACTTGATTAGGCTCTCCTCTATACGCTCTCGCTGGGCCCCTTGGTGCTTTCCCAGAAGTCCTTTGCATACATCTTTGAATGCATGCCAGGCCGAGAGCTCAGTTTCATTCATTGTCGCCTCGAATTCCTCATCAGCTATAAGTTGATGAATCTGAGGGGCTACGAATATGCCTTCTTTAATCTTGACATCGCTTTAAGGTACTGAAATCATGGCTTGTTATGTTGCAGTGCTTTGGTAAATTGCTTCATTAAGCCTAGTTTTATATGCAGTGGCGGCAAAATGATTTTCTCCTTCTCAACTAGTGGCTCATGAATTACATTATGGCATCCAGGCGTCATAGTTTCCTGAGGTGACCATTCTAAGCGTACATAATGTTCTGAATAGGCCCTACTATCCTACTTGCAAAGGAAGCACATAAAAATCGCGTATCCAGTTTGTAGCTCATTAAATAGGGCTACTACTTTCGAGTCCGCACAAATTAGCCACTTATGCTCCGTGTAACTTATGCGGTCTAGAATAAAAGCAAGGTCATCATATGCCTTTATGAATAACTTCCACTCATTTGGTTCATATTTCAGCTCAAGAACATTGAATAGTCCTTTGATATCATTACAATAAGTCAAGTCGTTTTCAAAAGTAAACAATTGCTGTAGATCTGTAGAACGCTTCCTACATACTATAATTTGAGCAGGTTCATCCAACAGGTTCCATTGTTGCAGACGTAAGACCATGAGTTCACTCTGTTGCTTAGTAAGTGTTAGATCACGAACTAGATCATTGAATTCCGGTTGGGTGATGAGGGGTGGTTTCTTGTCAGATTCGAGCTGTGCCACATATGGTGTATATTGAGATTCTAAATGGTCAGAGTTGCTCGTGTAACGCTTGGTAGTTCAGAGGGCGGCTGTGGTACAGGAATAGCACTTCAATGTAGAACTGGGCGAATATCAGACTGAAGATCTGGATACATGAAAGATTTCTTGCCTTTTCTATTGCGAACTGCAGTGAAATAAAATAAAATCAGCCTGAAAATGTATATTACTGGCTGATATCACTTGCAGAAATAGCGTAAGTACACATAGTATGTATTTTAATCCTTTTAATTGATACATCTCTTAAAAATATATTAAATGCCAGGAAATAAAACACATAGAATACACACCCTTAATATCTGTTAAGCAAAAGTAGCAATCCGTTGAATGGTCCTTTGGCTCCATCCAGACCATTGGTACGCAAAACATGAGTCCACGCTCTTTGCCTTTCACTAAGGCAGAAAGGGAACTTTTATACCTGACACAACATATGTGAGGTGCCCAGCATTTGTCATAGTCACCCAAATTACAGCTCCTATTTTTTTTATATGTTTAATTAACTCTCGCATCTGTTGTCAATTTAACTGATCCACATATATAACAGAAACTCTCTGGGGATTTTTTGAATTCTCTAGGCATTGTACCTCTGTTTCCTGCAAGGAAAAAACACTGTACATAGTATGTGAAAAATAAGATAAATAGTAATAACAACAAATATTAAATAAAATGTGAAACTAGGAAGCATTTATAGTAAGTTCAAAATTATCAAGCGTTACGTAAGAGTTGCCACGGATTTGGACCCATATAACTAAAAGAATATTGAGTATACCTCATAAATTACACTCCATTAAAATTATATCAAAATCCGTTTATAACTTTTAGAGTTGTCAGTTTCTGTCCAATCCTCTTTGCATTCAATCCAAACGGAACCATCAGTGTATTTAACAAGTAAAATTGTAATTTACGAGAAACTGGAGGGTCACAGAAAGAGACGGATGTTATATTCGTGATTTACGCAAAAAATAACCTTAGAAATATTTATTCTCATTTCCGTTATTTTTCATTGTTGTACAGTATAGTATATTGTCTACAAGTTCTAAGGAACTTCTAGCAATGTACTGCCTACTGATGAGGAAGCTGAAAGAAAGGAGTGGGAACATGGTGTTTACAGGTATCCTTCCAAAATAGAGGTGGTGAGTGTTTTCTATGGAAGAGCATATTATAGTAACAACTCTCTTAAAGTTCTTAGCCAGGAAAAGGGAGTGTACTTCATTGATTTGTGGGATGATTTTTACGAACAAATGGAGCTATTCTGGCAAGACGAACTTCATCTGAATGGGGTGGGAGCGACAAGACTGGGAAGACTAATAAATAATTTCCTTTTAAATTTTCGGACAGAACAGCATCAGAGAGTAGATAGCACGTAGGGGAGAGTGGCTCACCACGCGGTAATAATAATGTACCCGTTCTAAAAATAAATTTACCTGCGTAATTTTAACTAAAACTACAATTGATTATTCCAAAGAAGTTGAAGTAATATGCGTCGAAATATAATCGACTGTTTTTTCAATCAATATCCCCACAACAGATTGAGATTGACACGGATTTACATATATAACATTATTAGAATTAACATTGAAAATAATCGCACTTTATTAAATGGGAACGAGCAGAGACTATTGGAGTTTATGGAAGAAAACTATTTAACACAATTTGAAAACGAAACAACCCGAGGGGAAAATATCCTAGACGTAATTCTAATTAACAGCGTTAATCTTATCTCGGGTATTAATATTGGAAAGGTATAGGTTGCAGTGATCACAAATCAATAGAATTTGATATTAATATAAAACGTAACAAAAATAATAAAGATATTAAAGTGCCAAATTTTAAATGTACGGACTTTAATGGATTCGACCTCAGGTTTAGAGAGATCAAGTGGAATCTAACGTTAGGAAATGTTAATCAGTCCTGGTCCTTTTTATCCGAGCATTTTAGAGAATTAGATGAGCAATTCATAAACAAACAAAATGCCTCAAGTAAACCAAAATGGTAGAATTATGATATCGTAGTCAAATTGGAGGGTAGGAACTGTGCATACGAGCGCCACAAGCGTAATCCATCCGAAGAAAATAATCGAATTTACTTAGCCCGCCGAAGGCAATTCTAGAGGGAAATACGAAGAGCTAAAAGAAAATATGAAATTCAACTTGCCAAAGAAAGTAAGCATTACCTTAAGGAATTTTTCGATTATGTATCCAATAGAAATCCGATAAAGGAAACAATATGACCTATCAAGAATCACAATAACGAATTAGTTTCGGATACAGTAAATATCCGGGTCCTGATTTAATCTATCTGGATCATTTAAAAGAAATTCGAAACGTGTGGTGGGACCCCTAACGAAATTTTATAACAAATATTTAGAAGAAGGTGTCGTGCTATTAGATCTTAAGCTAGGAAATATATGCCAGGAAAGTAAAAGCGAACTTCCGACCAATTATCGACCCATAAGTTTAACATTCATCGTAGGTAAATTAATGGAATCCTTCATTTGCGATAAGATGATTGATCATTTGGAAGCGCATAATTTCATTATAGATAATCAACACGGTTTTAGAGAGAAATGTTTATATTTAACCAAACTTTTGAAATTTTATAACAGCATGATTAAAAGCTATGACGAAAGTAGATCTTTGGAAATAGTTTACTTAGCCTACGTTAAAGCATTCGACACTGTTCCTCATAGGCGATTACTAACTAAACTTTTGTTCATGGAATTTGGATAGAGTCATGGCTTAGTAATCGTAAGCATAGAGTTGTTTTAAACGTTAAATTTTTGGTGTGGAAAAATGTAACTAATGGCATTCCCCAGGGGTCTGTGTTGGGACCATTGTTGTTCCTTTTTTCTATAAACGATATGAACAATGGCCAACTTGGTAAATTATCCAAATTTGCGAAAGGCACAAATATTGGGGGTAAAATTCAAAATAAAAACGATAGCAAATTAATTCAGCGGGATCTAGTTAAAATCTTCGAACGGTTTAATAAATGGAACATGAAATTCAATTTAGACAAGTGTAGAGTTTAGCACCAAAGTCGAAATAACCCAAGTTTTAACTATGAAATGGGTAGTAAAAATCTTATCTCCATGGACGAAGAAAAAGATTTAGTGGTGTGGGTTCCAAAAGATTTTAAGTTTTCACCACAAATACCAAGATATAATCATACTTCTATGCAAAAGTTTAGCAAGATCACACCTGGAATACGCGATACAATTTTGGTCACCTTATACACATGTAAACATCGGTAAAATAGAAAGACTTCAATGACGGGCAACTAAGCTAATTGACTCAATCAGAAATCAGTCATATATCGAAAGATTAAATATACTAAAACTACCAACTCTCGAAACTAGGCCATTGCCAGGCGAACTTATCGAAGTATTAAAAATTCTAAATAAATTTGAAAACGTAAATTATGAAAAAAATTTAAGTACGATCATGGTATCACACGCAACAACGGTTTTAACCTGAAAGGACGGAGGTTTCAAACAAACATAGCCAAAAATATTCACCTTTAAAATCATTGATAAATAGAACGCATTCCCCACGGAGGTAGTAAATGCTAGTAGTGTGAATAGTTTTAAAAAGAAAATTGACAGTTATTTTACGAATAATAATATTGTTTATATGTGAATTCCTGTTATGGAGTAAATATCAAATGAGAAAACATCGTAACGACAATGTCTAAAAGAGGCCTATTAGCATATTAGTATAGAATAGGACGGCTCTATAAGTCTAAATACCGCGTACATTAGTGTGCACAGAAATACTCTGACACAAGCTGCGTGTCCCTCCAGTAATCCAAATTTGAGACGGCCGTTCAGGAAATGTCTGCCGCTAAAAAACACCTGCTAGCCGATGAAGGTCCGAGTCTTCGTGCCGTCGTAAACTGCGACGTGGCTCGAAGGTGTGGAAGATTTACTCTGTCTGGCAGCAGATGAAAAGGTCTTTCACGCAGCAATACAGATTTTATGAGAATTCGGTGCTCTCTCTCGATTTCTGCTCGTGAGGAAAATAAAAGGAAAACTTCTCCCTGGAGTCAGGCAGGAGACCTTGGGCCTATGTTGAATGTATGTGGAGCTCGTTCCACAAAGGAAACAGTTCGCCCATTGCAAGGAAGGAACTTCTCGGGGAATTGGTTGTTGCCGTCACGGTACTTGTAGGTGCCAAACTTCTCGCAGGCATCCCCATTCAGAGTCTGAGGTTACACAGGACTTCCCTCTGCGGATTACTCTAGACGTAGCTAGGTAATCGGTTTTGGCTACCCACTCCAGGAGCCAAATAATCAGACAGTCACTTCGAGGAAGAAGAAGTCCGATTTGAGCCAGGGTTTGGTTCGCCTTCGTGATCCGGCATAGGACCATTATATCACCGGTCTATGATTACCTTCTCATTCGGTAACCTCGGACGGCTGGACTAAGTGCGATCATCGTCACCAGAAGAAGATCTTCACTGTCATTCTCAAAAATACTTACAAACTCAAAGGTATCGTTAAATTGAATTATCCCCTCCCCTAACTTCACCAGTTTATTTGTGAACTAGAATTCCTATCCAGAGCCCATAACCTCGAGTATTAGAAGTGCTTAATTCAGTGTTTAATTCAATAATACTATTCCATTCATTCTGTTGGGTGCTAGTAAGTTGCAAGCATCCTAGTGAGTAATTTTCAAGTATAATTCCCACGACATTTTTGTAGACTTACTTATTCAGTGCAAAGATTAATTCTATTTATACCTATATACGCTGTTTCTTATTGCTAATTCATGTATATTAAAGATTATTTTTGTATCTGTGTGTTTAACTAATTTGGACTATCCTTTGGCAATTATTAAGCAATCCACTCGTCTTAAATCTCAATATTACACCGGTCCATCCATGACTAGCTTTTACTGAGTGGGGACACACTCAGGGGATCATCATCTTAATTTCGGTCGAAAGGGAAGCACCGGGGTTATTCTTATTTACCGGAAGTGGCTACGGTAGGTGTATTGGCTACACTTCATCCCCACTTTACCTTGTTTCCTTCTGAAACAGTGAAAGAATACAAATTTTTCTTATTATTTTTGAAATGTTGAATTTTTCATAAACCTGTAAAAGTTTAAATATTAGAATAATTATTTTTATCACATAAATTTATAAAATAAATCCAAATAATAAAAATATATATGAGTCTCCAGAGTTTTAATCATCTAAAACCATGATTGTCTTGTTTCTACATTTTCTTTTCATTTTACGTTTTTTTCTGTTTCTATTTGTTAATTATTAGTTAATTCGACAAGTGCCTTATTTTTCGTTCTTCCCTCCTCCTCCTGAGTTCGTATCCTTATTCGTAAGTCAACTTTCACCTTCTCCTTTGTGTTAAAAGATGGGTCCTTATTAATGTTGGCGAATCTTTCAGTATCACGATGTAGCGCAAATAGGATTTCTCCCATTTTGAGTTATAAGAAAAACCTGTAGAAAAATAGACAGTTTTCATCTTTCTCATATTATATATATATATATATATATATATATATATATATATATATATATATATATATATATATATATATATATGAGTATGTGTTTAGGAAACGAGAAAGAAAGGAGGGGAGAGAGAGAGAACGAAATAAAGATAAAAAGTAGCCACAAGAAAGACGACACGAAAATAATTCATCCCTGCCAATTTCTCAAAGATAGGTTAAAACAAAAATCGATGGATAATTGAACTCTTTAATTTTGGAAGGTTGACCAAAGTGAAGGCAAGAAATAAATCCACTCAGTAAGAAATGGAGGTTTTCCCTGATCTTTGCATCCGTGGAGAAGAAAAGAGAAAGAAATTACATCAACAATATTCGGGGCGAATACAAAAGCTTATCCATGCAATTGTTGGAGTTGTATAAGGCTTTAACGGGAACCATTCCCATTCTCACTGGATAGTTTCTTTATGTTGAGAAGATCATAGAATAAAAGAAATCCGTGAAGAGTAAGTGTTTAGGTGGGAGGACATAAGCGATTCAAGGAATTTTGCTTCGTATCTCAATAATAAAATCATGCCGGATGCTTGGACACTATTCTATGCCCTAAATTAGCTGACCAATGTTCTCCCTCCACATTTTTTACCCATTATCGTGTGCAACACACTTCACCAAGTTAATCCCACACAAATTTGACATCTTGGCCTTTCCCAATAATGGAACCATAGCTTAACGAGTGGATTTAAACTATGGCAGCTATCAGTGGTGTGCGGTGACTTTTGAATATGAGGAAGCAATTCAAGTTTTACAAAGATAAATATGTTAATTGAAGTAAATATGTTGTTCATTAAAAATAACTATACAATTGTAAGCTACTCATTTTATTTAAATGCTAATTTATATGTTAATTGAAGTAAATATGTTGTTCATTAAAAATAACTATACAATTGTAAGCTACTCACTTTATTTAAATGCTAATTTATATGTTAATTGAAGTAAATATGTTGTTCATTAAAAATAACTATACAATTGTAAGCTACTCACTTTATTCAAATGCTAATTTCTCATTTTATTTAAATGCTAATTTTGTAATGTAATTTTGTTAAACTTTATTTAAATTTTAAAATAGCTTCTGTAAGTATGCACAACCAGCTAGCCAAGATGTTCTATCATATTGGCCTACATTGTATTTGCGAGTGCAACAGTTTTGGATGACAGATCTAGTGTTGGCGTAGGCCTACCTGTTTTAATAATAGTTTCTCTTTCATTATAAGTCATCGCACTGAACTTCCTTTTTAATAATTTATCAATAATGTAATCGCATTTTCTCCCAACTTAATTTGCATCCATTTTGTTCAAAAGGGGGTTATCACTTAAAAAAAATGAAAAAAACAATACGCCACACATATTATCTAAGCACTAATCTTAAAAATACGAAGGGAGACTATAGTAGGCCCGCCAGAATCGCGGAAATATTAACAATATGCTTAAGATATAAGAGCTTAACCATACTAGAGTTTTTGCTATTTAGCTGCTTTCTTTCTCAAAACCAGTATTTAAATATAACGTAAAATTTGTAGGTATGGTATTTGCAACCGATGAAATTGTTGTAGAATCCGATACTCATCCGGTGAATAACCATACTCAAATCCGCTCTACTTCGATCAGGCGACGACGAAGTAACACATGGAGAGATGTTAAAATTTGTTTGCAATCGGCAGATAGAGTATTTGAAAAAGAGAACGCAAAAAGGTCAGCTGACCAAAGTCGCGTGCTCCTACTAATTCTGATTTATGACCTTACGACCTTCAAAACTTTCAATAATTCTCGGAGTAACCTTGGGAGGGCATTGGCAATTGTATCATTCGAAAGAGAATGTTAAACAACATAAGGGTTTCAAATTTCGCTGAATCGGACGAATAGTTAAAATTATATTACCAAAAAAACAAAGGCAAAACGGGATCCGACCGACCGATCGACATAGTGAGATATAAAGTCGCACCCGACTAAAAATCAACGAGGTTATTTTTTTCAGAGAATTATTGAAAATAAAGTAGTAAAGAGCTAAAAAAATATGGTAGATAAAATATTCCCTATTTGTGGCACTCGGCACTCAACTCTCCCAAATTTGGTTTGATATCCGAACAAAGGCAGGTTCATTGGAATGAAATCCTAGTACGAGAATGGAAAGGCCAAAAACTAGACGTTAGAAAATGAAGAGAATATATATAACTTAAATGCTAAAAGCAAGACAAATAGCCACGAAAGGGCTCGACCCAAATCCTTGATCAAGTTAGTTTTTAGGTACTCAAAGGTACGCTTAAGATCATCCTTGTAAGACAGTGACAGATTAGACAATCATGAGGACATCACCTGGGGAAAAGATAGTCATAAAGGAATAAAATTGGGATGATGCATTTCATTAGCAAGGATCCTAAACCTGAGACCCAAATGAATGAGAGAGAAGAAGCTAATCTTATTTAAAGGGATTCCAAAGTCAAGAAAAGGCCAATTTAATGCTTTAAGCAGAATTCGATCCATGCCTAGGACATTTAACCTTCTAAGAGGTTTCGACCCTTGTCTATGTAATGGAGAAGTAAGACAGGCTAATTTGAGTGGTTTCCAATGAGAAGAATGAGCGCGTTCAACCCTTTACGTTTTTATTTCCTGTCACAATCTGATGCGCCTGAACGGAAAGCTGATTTAAGAGAATTTAAAGGCAATAACCCTTACTTATTAAATAGAAAAGGAAGTACGCTAATTAGAATGGTTTGTAAGAGGGAGGACTTGCTACTTTTGACCTCTTAGGTGGGCTTCAACCCTTATCTGTTTAATGGAGAAGGAAACAAAGTTGGTTCGAGTAGTTTCGGGGTACAAGAAAAACTTATTAACCCCTTCAAGTGATTTAAACGCTTGTTTTTTTAATGGAAGAGAAAGAAAGGGTGATTTTCTGGGTGTCGAGATGAAAGGACAAATGCATTAAAAAACCCGCAAATGGCTAAACTTTGTGCCTTCCATTACCTCCGAGTGGCCTTATCCGTGGTCTTTGAGTACACGTTACACCACCATGGTACTTGAGGTACATAAATATTGCCTCTCTCATCTCTAAGAGGCTGTCACCCCATGTAGATAACTCTGGTTCGGACTTCACGTAAAACAATAGATTCCCATTGAGATATAAATGGCATCGAGCGGATCTGGTAGTTAACTCATGTTAAATCTTTATTTATGAGAAGTTGAGTGTAAACGAAGGAGAACTGCTGAGCTCCTATCGTAGGAAAAGGTCTGAGATGAGGTCTTACACATTCAGTTTCTTCCTAGCTCTTATACCAGCATGAACTCGTTCACCTACAATGCCAGGGATAATTGTACTGCAGTGAGTGTTTGAGATTTAAAAACGGCGAATCAAATTCTTCATAACATAAGCAACAAAGCATCTTCTCCGAATACCACTGGTGAAGAATTACTTCCTCACCATTAATGCCCAAACCAGTCTCCTATTTTGACTACTAGAGCCATATATTTTGCATATATTTCCACTTCCCCTAACTTCACTATTTGTTTACGGCCACTTTTACATAGTAGTTAGTCGACTCAAAGGCCATTGTCGAGGTTTAATGAGTGGGTAATCCCAGTCCCACTTGCTTGGCATATATTCGCCAAAGGTGCTTTAACAGCACCTTTTCCCAACACTTTACGATCAATTTGTGGATGGTAACTGTATTTTTTTGGCATAATCACACACCTTGTCACAAAGCAATAACAAATTTATTGGCTGAAAATAACGTAAACCTTTGGCACTTTGGTGTCCTAGAATTCCACAGATTTAAACCGAATAGAGAATTTGTGGGGAATATAATAAAACCTTTGTCGATAAACAGAAGCCATTCAATTATAAGCAGTTGTAGGTGTTTATTGAACAAATTGGGTGCAATAACAGTTAAGAAATCGTCACAAATATAGTCTCCAATATGCCAAAACGAATTGAAGCAGTCCTTAAAACAAAGGACATCATTGTAGATGTTGACAGAGCAAGTCAATTTACTGTATTTATTAATAAAATGAGTTTAGGCTTAATTTTTTGTATATGTATTTCACCTTCCAATTAAGATACAAACATATTAAAAGAGAGACGACGTTTGATTAGTTATAATAATTTACTGATGAAAAAAAAAGTATTTTCAAAACATTTGGCCTTGACTGTACATCGGTTTTTGGCACCTCTACAAAATTCTTAGTTAGATATCTTTCAAGACCCCATCACTATGAAAGGCTAATTTAGTATGGAATAAATGATGGGTGCAGTTAGGTTTGATAGGGCACAAAACGGTGAGAGAGGTTTGTCGCTATTTTATCGGCATTCATAAACGCTGAAACCACTTTGTGATAAAGCTATTTATAATGATGATCATTTAGCTTCCCTTTTTAGAGATAATCACTGTCGGATAGCCTCGTGGTCTTGAGCGTTTATCAATTGCATCTCAGCTACGCGCCTTTTGTTGGCGGCTCGCATTTTGCCACACCTATACAAGAATGTGGATGTAACAGGCGGAATACCCCTGCTACAACTGAAAGTTGTGATTCTGTCAGGTCTCCTTTTCTCATTCCTTTATAAATCTCCCAGTATACTTTCCTTGCCTGTATAGTCTTAAAAAACGGTGAAAGAAGGGGTTAAAAATTTCATAATAAATCTTGTTCTACAGTACTTTCTTTTGTCACCTGCCATCCATCTCAATACAACTTTTCCTCCTTTAATAAAATCCCAAATTCCCAAACTTCAACATTATGGGGGAAAATAAAGAAAATAGTTTCTCTATGTATGTACACGACTCTTGGCGAGTCTCGTCGTAGACAGAGTAAATTTGAAAATATATTTCCTTCTTCTCCTGCGACGAAAGAAACTTTAGATATTACGTAAATAATTTGCATTTACAATCCTCTTTAAATCTGACTTGGAACCTGAATGTTAAAAATCATTTGCTGGAAATGGGATTCTGACATTTAGAGTGGATATCACTCAATCAGCCCATCCATGATGTGAATAGCCACCTTCAAATGTAAAACATTGTTGAATGCCTAGACTAAAGTCAGAATTTAATTTTATACAGTTTGATTCAGAAGTTTAAAAGTCTAAGGTGCATGATTTTAATTATTTACTTGTTTGACATTTGAATAATTTTGACAATAGAGGGTGACACTGAAAGTTGCTAAGCGAATTTAGAATTAGTATTAGTCGAAAACTTTTGCTTTGGCTCAGGAAAGTTTTCTTTGTCTAAGAGCTATTTTTACTTCGATTATGAAAATTTAATTTAATTTCATTTTACAATATTGATACACAAATGGTTTTGGTGGAGATAAAAAGATGCGTTTCGTCAAGGAAGTTAAATAATGAAAATCCAAAGTTGACAAAAACGTCTCTCAAAGTTGAATTCATGGGGATTGTCCAGGCAGCGCATATTGCCTTTCCATTAATGAAACAGGCTACCCTGTCGCTGATCATAATTATCTCCAAGAAACGAGCAGGTTTGTCAAGAAGCTATTATCTACAAATTTGCTACGACAAGGAAAGTTAGTTTCAAGAAGTTAGGGCCTTGTATGCATCTTATAGGGATGCCCTTTTACGTCTGGTTTAAATAACAATCCGGTTAAACGTTCAACTTACCAATTGCATGCCATTCTTTTTGATTGGTGTGTTTGTATTTTGAAGAAGTGCCATCCGAACATTTTCAATATTTTCTGTTGTTCTTATAATTTCATAGGATCCTAACAACCTTTGTTTATATTTAGGCATGTTCTTCTTCTTGGCGGTCCCGGAACTTTGTTCAAATAGCATTCTTGCTCGGTGGATGCCTATCCGGAAAACATACGACTCTCATTACGGAATACACTTTATTATCCATCAAAATCTATGGATAAACTCAGAGAAATTGAAAGATATAAATTCCCACATAGTTAATATCTACTAGGCCGAGACTGATAGGAGGGTATGGAAAATGGTTTTACCTTGCGCCATCATGTGAGGTAGATAAACATATCTTTATACAAAGGAAATTACCTGAATTTACATTTTGACTCATAAAGTTATACAATATACATTTTGTGTAGAAATTGATCATTTTTTATACAGAGATAAGGTTCAATAGTTTTTATTTATATCGTTTATGCAGTGTTAGGGTGCGGTTCATCTTAGGACTTTTGGTAGTATTTGGAAGTATACTGAGTTGTCCTCTATCATATTCTTATTGCGGCTTAGCCGATCTTGAATTTTGCCTGGTTGGAAATGGTGCTCGTAGGCACTAGTTTAGAGGTTGTTTTGTGATATAACCAAGATAAAAAGGTACCAGATCTTTACCGGTCCACGAGAAACCACGTTTTTCTTTCTTGTTGTGAATTTGAATGATTATTTTTGATTTTTGCAATAACATTGGACTATTATTTGTGTTTTCATTTTCGGATTTCAATTGCTATTTTAAAATAGTTCTAAGTGAGGATTCTTTGAAGGAGCTTTATTTTTAATGCATACCATGGATTAAAAAAAATCTTTGTAAGTTGTCTAAGTTTTTTTAACTTATTTTAAGAATATCTTGCACCTCTAAATCCGCAAAAGACCCCCGTTTCCCGTCGATCAGGTCAGGCCTTTGTGTGAAGTGAATTTAAAAAAAAATCGATCTTATAACTAAATCGATTACACTTTTGTGACATTTTGTTTATTTTTGTTAATATTTCTTATTCGAAATAAGTTTTTGAGACAAAAACATCGTTTTCTAACATTTATTAATTAAATTTTACAAAAATTGATTAGGGTATATTAAATAGTAGACAATTATAAAGATAAGTGTACGTAAATTGGAAATTAGGTCATCATTGTACAGAATTCAGGGCATGAACTTCCGTTTCTTTGAAATCCTGGAATGCCCAGGGGTAGGGATGTTTCTCTTCAGAGTCCAACAGTAATCAGCCATCATGACTATATCCTAGCGTCTCTGATACCTGAACTCTTCTTTCATGTCCTGATGGAATTTCTCACCTACTTCTCACTCACTGAACCAAGATTCTCAGTAAA
The DNA here is from genome assembly GCA_963969495.1 of Ceratothoa steindachneri. Lineage (NCBI taxonomy): Eukaryota > Metazoa > Arthropoda > Malacostraca > Isopoda > Cymothoidae > Ceratothoa > Ceratothoa steindachneri. The sequence goes on along the minus strand of OZ018325.1, from coordinate 41,344,075 downwards.
CTGATCCATATGTGAGAATAAGTAATGCATTTTAATAATCATGTTGCATCCGAGGTCTTTAAGATTAGTCAGCAAATGGCTGACAAGTTCCGTATAGTTCGTGGCCTTTTTGTTGCAAATAAAGTTATTCACGACCAGAACAAAAGCTTTCCACGCTTTCAGATCCACTTCGTTCATTGAGTTTTCCAACTGCAGAGTTCTGATGAGCTGAAGGAGTTGGGGACCGCCAAACACGCCAGCTTTTAACTTATCCATTGTCAGTCGTATAAAAACGTGGCAAAAATAAGTGAAACAGTCACAATCCTTGTCCAGAGCTTCGGTGAACTGATCAAACGGGGCTTGATGTGAAGCGATGAGAATAGTATCCTGTCCACCACAAGGTTATATATGACGTTCCTCCTTGCTCTTAAAGGCACAAATTCCTCCGATCCATGCCAGTTCTTTGTGTAATGCTGAGTTGAGTCCCTACTATCCATCATGTACAGAAAAAAACAGGACCTTGGTGAACCCAGACTGCTGTCGCAACTAAAAGTTAACTATTTTTAGGTCAACACAAATCAACCACTCATGCCTATCATAACGAATTTTCTCCAGCACGTACTCCATGGATTGATACTTCTCCTTTAGTGTAGTTGAGTAAGCGAGAAGTAAAGAGGCAAACTGGTTGCTGTTGTGCGGCAGAACACATATCAGCGATCTGTTGCTGCTGCCAATGAAGAGTATCCAATTCTCGGGTTGGTATTGTGGCACTCCTAACTTGTGAAAAAGCAGCGCAATATCTGTCCAGTACACCAAATCCTTGCCTTCAGAGATAAGACGGATGTATGCTTGATATATGTTGCGGTAGAAGGTGATCTGAGCAGTGTCAGAGAGGAGTTTCTTCCCTTCAATCTGGATGAAAAATGTTTTGCAGATGACATTGACAAGCTGCGATCGCGAATTAGATCATTTAGCTCTTCTGAGGAAAAAGGATGTGAAGCATCATCGTCAAATATCACTTCTTCTTCTTCTTCTTCATTTTCTTAAACACTGGAGGGATTTTCTTGACTGCTAACAGGAAGTTTTCCAAAGACAGGTACTAGAATTTCATCACAATGAGCTACAGGACGACGTGCTTATTGAAGATCAGGATACTTGAAGCAGATCCAGTTTTTTCTCTTGATCCCAGTCAAATAAATAGCGCAGAAGAGGTAGACAGTGCTATACTTTGTCGCTCCCTCCAAATCATGGGAATTTCAATCTTTAGATTACTCTTTTTTCCTTGCTCTAACGACCCACATATTTAGTGCAGGTCTTGTATAATACGTATGGCGACCAAATTTTATAATGGTAACCAAGTAAAATACCATAATTAGCATAATAAGCACATTTTATGAAACTTGCGACTGGATTCCTATTTGGAATAGCAGTATATCCGCCTGAGATGTAGTAGAATACATTGGACTTATTTTTGCCGGATCCTCTGGCCGAATCTATTTCATTCACTTGCAAAGCGAAACTACCACTTAGTAAAAAATTGCCACATGCAAACCTTTTCAAAATTCGTTTATTTAAAGAAATAAGAAATTTTTGGCATCATATAAAGAGAAAACACCCATTCAAGTTAAAAGCCTAAAAGATCTCATGTAACGATAAATCAAACTGTTGACCTGATTGAGCAAAATCATTATGACTTTTGCATTTAGCTCATTAAAATTGTCCTGAATCAGTTATAAAACTTAAACAATAAAGTTGTTGTCTGCCAGTGTTATTCTTTCAAAAAGAGCTGGGTTTGTTTTTCTGTAGATGTTCTCTTTTCATTAATATATAGGTATCGATTTTCTTTTGCAATAGCGCGTTCGACGATAAACTATGGCAAGTCGTTATAAGCTCGAACAGATTCTGGAAGCTCTGTGAATGAGGGTTTTGATTTTTTAGTTTATATTTTCATACATAGTTCATCGAGACCCCGTTCCCATTAGTTTTACAAACGTCACGAAGAGAAACCTATTAGCATTATAAACGAAGAATTTCTTAATTAACTGCAAATTTATTGCTGCCTGAGTAGCAATTCCACTTTGACCGGCAAAATATAACTCGAGATTGACTGCGTTTTCATGGGAACGTCCCTTCGACTTAGAATCTTAAGTAGGCGTAAAGATTTGTATTTCAGGAAAGGACTGATATTTTTGCCCCAGTCAGGAGTTTAAGTCGGTTGATGAGGGCATTGAATTCTTCTCCCTCCACCTCATCACCTGCGCCTAACCACTATTCCTAGAAAGTTTTGAACGCCGTCCACTTCATTGATGATTTGTCGAGTGTGAGACGATATGCCTACATGCGCTAAAAGTGCTGCCCGAACGATATCACCGACCGTGATTTTGTCGAGAGAAAGTTTGGTTCCGATATGTTTTGAAACACCCACGCCGCTCTTCTTGGCGGAAGATGGACGCTGTCCACCAGACCGGTCTCAGTCTGGCGCCCGTGCCTTCCGCACGACACATATTGAGAGCTTGCTTGTCGATGCTGCGGAGATGACATTTGCTCTACTCCGTGCACAGAGCATTTTGTGCATGTACGCGCGGGCCCTGCTTCTGCTTCAGCTTCAACGGCTCTCATCACATCCGTGGCCGACATCGACGGTATCTTTCCAGCCGAGTGACGCCAGTCACAGATTAGCCCTTTGTGCTTAAAGTTAGGAAACTCAGTATTCAGTATGCTGGTCTATGTTGATGGAGTAGTTAAAGATTTCTGTTAGACTTAGATTTCTTAGGGTGAAAATGATTTCACAGATTCAGAGGTGGACAACTTTCTAGAACTTTTTTATGTTGTCTGATAAGAAAAGGACAAAGGTTCATAATAAGAAACTGATAATAAAACAGTCGGTATGGAATGTCCTAAAAAACTTTTTTCATTAATGAATAGTAAATCTGATATAGTTTGTCCAGTTTGATGGTGTCTTGATAATTTCAAATCCGAGTATTTTGTAGTCAGGACTACATTCATTAGCCTGACTACTAAAATTTCTTAATCTCAACCTGGTGATAATCTTTTTCACGCATGAAAAAGGATACCACGACACGTGCCCTCCCTGAGTTTTAATGGCGATCGTCGCCTTACGAGAACCACCTTCTTTGATCACGGTATCACTTGCGCTATTCGAGGTATACACTTTTCGTACAGTATCACTGGCCTTAAGTTGCTAACCTTTACTACAAAAAACTTTTTCAAAACCTAATTGCCACGATTTTTCCTTAATCTTTTTTCCTTTAAAAAATAAAAGAAGGAAACTACTCCACATAATAGTCCATAACCAAAAGGACAACCTTAATATCCGGAATTACGGTTGTCAACGAACCATCATGAATGCAAAATACTAGTAAGGAGCTAAAGGAAAACATTCAAAAACATTAGCATGTTCAAAACTATAGGAGAGGTTCTCTAATTTCTGATAATAAAACTACCTTCATGAAGAAGAAACTTATTTTGAAATCCCAGCGGGTTGACAATTATATAAGTAGTTATTTAACTTTTGATCCTAGAACTTCTTAGAATAAAAATATATTTCAAAAAATCAGCGGGCTTAAGGCCATAGAAGTTCTGAAAATAAAACTTGAAGCGAGAATATACTTTAAAAACTCAGTGGACTTAAAAAGATATGAGTAGTTCTTAACATTCTAGTAATGAATATAGATTGCAAAAATAACATAGTTTAAAACAGCCATGAGGTTAAGACGTTCGAAGACACACTTAACCTTCTGAACAAAGAACCCACTGATTCATGACGATATTCCAAACAACGGTGCAGTCAAACGATAGGAAAGATTCTCTAAGTTTTAGTCGAATTTCACCATTGAAAGAATAAAATACTTCCGAACTTCAGTGGGTTCAAAGCCATAAGATAGGTTTTCTGAATTCTTGTCTTTGAACACACTTGAATAATTTTAAAACGATGTGAGAAGTTCTACAGGATCTGTTTATAAAACTCACTTGAAGAATGAACATAGATCAAAATCGCAAAGGATTCAAAATGATAAAACATGGTATTAAATTACTCAACATTAAACCCTGTTGAAGGAATAACACTTCAAAATCCACTGGGTTAAAATCGATAGGACTTCTAAGGAAAGAAATATTTCAAACCATCAGTGCATTCAAAACGAGAGGATATTTCCTCTAAGCTTTGGTCATAGAATACTTTTGAGCAGAAAGATATGTGAATATATCAGTGGGGTCAGAACTATAGAAAGGTTATAAAGGTTTCGAACATAGGGAACCTTGAATTAGAATTTTTTAAAGAATCAACAGGGTCAACAGAATAAAAATAGGACTCTCGTAAAGCATGATCATACTTCCAAACCTCAATGGGTTGAAAATAAAAAGATTTGATTTTTTTGTTCAGGCCAAAGAACAAAGTTGAAGAAAGAATTTATTTCAAAATCCCATTTGCTTTAAACAGATAGCAGAGGTTATCTTAAGTCTGAATATTGGATTTCCTTAGGGAGAGATACATTTAACATTATAATTGTCATTTAAAAAATAGGAGTGGTTCTATTATTTATAATCATAGAACCTATTTGAGGTAGAACCTAGATCACAAGGGAAGAAGCTTGGTGACAGTGACCAACGACTAGATAGATTTGTAGTCAAGGTCCTTAAGGTAGACTCTGCTACTTGTGAATCGAGGAATCTTGATTTGAGAAGAGTAGACTTTGAAAGTCATCGTGCCTGATTGGCTGAGGTATGGTTATAAGGGTGTGTGAATGTTGAAGATTTGTAGAATAGCTTCAGAACTACGTTCATGAGTCTTCAATCACGATTTATCCCTGTGGAAAGCACGCCTCAGTCTTCTCTTCAACCAATGTAGTTTAATAAAAAAATTGGTCAACTTCTGAGGGAGTAGAGAACTGTGTACCGACAGTCAAAGATTCTTAGTAACTTAGATGAGTACCGTAGGCTAGCTAGGAGAGTGAAGTCCAGCATAAGGGCGGCAAAGCGTGCCGATGAGTTCCGAGTAGCGAGACTTTGAAAAGAGAATCCCAAGGAGTTCTTTGGTTATGTAAACAGACGTAAACCAATCCGCTGCAAGATTGGCCCTTTAATGAATGAGGAGGGGACATTAAAGCACTCAGATGCAGAAAATGTAAACCTCCTAAACGACTGGTGCTCTTTAGTGTTCACTGAATAGTGTGGTCCTTTCCCCCAGCCCATAGACTCTTACTTGGGTGAGAAGCTGGAGAAAATGGACTTCAATCAAAGCCAAGTAGAAAAAAGAATCAATGACCTAAAGACAAAGGTTGATGCGTGATGATTTATCACGACATCTGGGCACACTCTTCAACATGTCAAACCGGACTATATGCGTTCCTAGAAAGGAGACTCTAGCCTACCGTCCAACTACCGACCTATTTGTTTAACTTCGATAGTTCATAAACTCATAAAAAGCATCATAATGGACAAATTAACGTCATATTTAGAGTCAAACTTGCTATTGAGGAGTTCCCAGCACGTGTTTCGAAGGCCACGGTCATGCCTGACGAATCCTGTGGAATTCTTCCATTTCGTTTTCAGTGATCATAAGAACATAAGAACATAAGAAAAGAAGGAGACTGCAAAAGACCATTCATGGCCTACACTGGATAATACCTGATCTGGATAATGCGGTGGATGTTATCTACTTAGACTTTCAAAAAGTCTTTGATAATGTACCACACCGCCGCCTTCTCCTGAAAGTGCGGGCACTGGGCATAGACGGAAGCGTAGCAGGTTGGATAGAGAACTGGCTAAGCGGCAGACGGCAACGGGTGGTGTTGAACGGACAGGCTTCTAAGTGGGTGCCCCTTATTAGCAGGGTTCCTCAAAGTTCTGTCCTGGGACCACTACTGTACATCATCTATGTTAACAACATGGATGTTGATATGGTTGCGAATATTTCTCAATTTGCTCATGATACCAAGCTTGGTATGAACGTTGCAAAGGAAGGAAATACTGCCCGCCTACAAGAAGATCTTCGAAAGATTGGGGAGTCGTTGGACACGTGGCAAATGCCTTTTAACGTGAAAAAATGCAAAGTGACGCATATCGGCCACCGAAACCCCCAATCGCAGTATATCCTTAAGTGCACTGCTCTTGAATGCACTGATACTGAGAAGGACTTTGGTGTAACTATCACTAGTGACCTTAAGTTCTCGAAGCAGTGCATTGAGGCGGAGAAGAAAGCCCAAATGGTGTTAGGCTACATAAAGCGACAGTTTGGATAACAAAACAAGGAGATTGTACTCTCTTTGTACAACTCCCTTGTCTGACCGCACCTGGAGTATACTTAACAATTTTGGAGTCCTTTGTCTCGAAAGGATATCGCAAGATTAGAACGTGTGCAAGCCAGGGTAACCAAACTGATTCTTTCTATCAGACACAAGAGTTACGAAGATAGATTACGGGAATTATATTTGTTCTCGTTGGAGAACCGGAGACTGCGTGGCCAACTTATCAAAGTATTTGAAATACTTCTGACTTCGACACTGTAGAGTACAGGGATATTTTCCAGCTTTGCGATGGCAGAACCAGAAATTACAGCTACAATTTTTAGCTGAAGCGTTACTACCGTGATCTATGTGGGATTTTTTCACATACAACATCTGTGCTACATGGAACGCACTTCCAGTGGAAGTTGTCAACATCAACTCTGTTGAGCAGTTGTGCGAGTGTTCATCGAGGGCGTCAATTGAGACTTTCGAGGACTGCGCGTGCTCAAATGTTACGCCAAAGGTACCCTCTTCGAATGCACCGAAAGGTCTACTATGGTCCTTCTTTTCCTTGTAGCTCCTTGTAGCTCACTGCGAATCTAGAGCTACCATTTTTAATCCATTTACTGTAGGAGTTTGGGAATGGGTTTCTGGCCTACAAACACGGGGTCGATGTGAGCTGGATAAGGAGTAAGAGATAGAAGTGTTTTGCTGGAGGGTGATAGGGTATAGGGGAAGTATGATGAGGAAGGGTTATTGATTTTTTGAGAGTTTGATTAATTGGATGAAAGTCGCGTTTACGAGTGTTCCTCGGATCTTAACCAATCTCGGGTGCAAACAGCGAACAGAAATTAATTACATTTCTCTTACACGCTCCCCGCTGCTTTCTACCTATGAAGTCAGTTATGTCCACAACAATTTTAACCAAATTGTACAAAAATTGACAAACTTTCCCTTATAACCTTATTTCAATAAACTATTAATTATATTATATTTTATTATTTGTTATGAGTGGAGAAGCACAGCAAATAATCTTTGCTCATTTACCCCATTCGCTCTCTGTATCTGTTACTGTATATGGATGATTTATGTATATCTATCTCGATGCATAGTTATCTACATTTTTATGTGAGCTCCTTGATGTTTATATATTCCTTCCTTGCCTTTCTTTTTCTTCCCTCATATACCACCATCACTACGTATCGATGCTCCAGTTGTTAATACCGAAATGATTTTTTTTGACATCCAAAATATGTGGTTTCCAGAACAATTCATCTTACAAATCCCAGCATATTTGCTACCCCACATGGCTACAGGCAATTCGGAGAAATTGTCCCTGACAAGAACCATTAAAGAACCTTTATAAATGGTCACCCAAATTGCAAAACATAAGCTATAATAATTCAATATTAATGCACACTTCCTTGAGGCCTATGGAGCCGAGAGCCTACAGGAAGGCCAAGCCTTAGTTGCTGTACGACACTATGACGGAGGAAGAAAAAGCTCGAATGTGATAAGTTAACGATATCCTTTAGCATAAAAGTGGGTTGGACAGTATTCTTACTCTATTGGCTATCTGAAGTATCCACTACAGATTAAAACGCTTTCATATAGTTACACTATTTAGCTATCTGAAATGTCCACTACATTTTAAAACGCTTTCATGTAGTTACACTGTTAGAAAGAAATGGTCTTAGGCGTAATTCTTCGGTGGTAGTAGATAATGGTGGTAGAATGAAAAGGAGAATTTAAAGGAATTTCCGCAAAGGAAAGCAGAGAACTAGAGACTCTTGTGTCATGCGCTAAAACAAAATCATCATCGGCTTTTAATGTTTGGTCCGAGAGAGCGAACTTTAAACTCTCAGGAACAAATTTTTACAAAGAGTACATGCACCGAAATAACGAACTTTGAAATAATCCTAATTTAATTCATCACTAGTGTAAATGCAATTTACTTCGTCTGTAATTCTAATAATACCAAATAACGTTAGGTATGTTTGATTACAATTGATATTTTATATACTACGATTGATTAATACTTTTGAATGGGCATAAAAGACATCCATAAAAGATAACAAACACAGTATCACTTCGAGAATCTCTCATCGTTCTAACTTCCTTCTTGGCCCATAGCACGATCGTGTTAAATCCATTACCCCATCAGAGCGTTCGTACAGGGAATGATAGGGAGCCTCTATTGTTTATATCTGCCAGAAAGCCCCTGTCATTAGCCCCATCACTTTCCCCTATTTTCTCTTTTTATGCAGTCGTCCAAAGGAGGATGTAATCTAAGTAGATAGCTTGATGAGACCTAGAACACACTTTAGTAAATGAGTTTACCAAATCGGTTGCCTAATTACCCATAGCCATTATTACTCACATTCATGGAAATATGCACACTTTAGGAGAATTAAAACGTAGATATCAAACTAAATTCATTATTTAGGGGAAATAAAATTGGGCGACTGTAAAATTTATACTTATGTATTTGTAAGTTCAAATAAATTTAATGTGCTTATATATATATATATATATATATATATATATATATATATATATATATATATATATATATATATATATATTACAGGAGCTGCCAAGTGTAGGCCATGAATGGTCTTTTGCAGTCTCCTTCTTTTCTTATGTTCTTATGTTCTTATATATATATACGCGGTTAAGGGGCTATTTTTGGAAGACACAGTCTTCATCAAAGCCCTCGGAAGGAGCGCTTCTCACATACACGAGAACGCCTATTTTATGTGTTACCTTCTCGTGTATGTGAGAAGAGCTCCTTCCGAGGGCTTTGATGAAGACTGTGTCTGCCAAAAATAGCTTTAAACCGCATAATTAATTATTTTACTACAATAAATTTTTATATATATATATATATATATATATATATATATATATATATATATATATATATATGTATATATATATATATATATATATATATATATATATATATATATATATATATATATGTATATATATATATATATATATATATATATATATATATATATATATATATATATATATATATATATATATATATATATATATATATATATATATATATATATGGAAAATATCACGAAAGTTAGCACGTGATAACTATAAATATGAATATGTACGACGGAAGGAAACTGAATAAAAAACAGATTGGAGTTAGTACTTTCGTCTATTCGACATTTTCAAACTCATATTCATATATATATATATGATGAAAATTAATGCAATATCGCAAGAAAAGATGAGGAATTAAACCACATTCTCCGAAGACAATTTAATTCAGAACAGTTTCGGTTTATCTAAAACTCTTTTTCAACTGACACTGGATAGAAAATATAAGAAAAGTGCTTACAAACATAACACAGGGTCGGGTCGTGAAAGATCCCCTCTTTTTTCCCCCAATCCCCTACTTGTGGCTAATCAGGGGGGGGGTTAGGCCAAAATATATTGAAGGGCTGACATTTTACTATTAGCTTATTTGCTTTCTTATTACAGGATTAAAAGAAAATTGACCCTCAGATAGATTTAAATTAGGAACTAACGATATCAAGCTCGATTTTACGATTCTTCTCTTAACATAGTTAGCCGAATTAAATACCATTTTACTTCCATTGAAATCGATCGAATGATTCAAGTCTCTAACATGGCAAAATATTCCACTGCTTTGGCTGCCCACTCTAATATCTCTTTTGTGTTCATACAATCTCTTTTCTAGATTTCTCCCCGTTTCCCCTATATAAACTTTATGGCAATCGTTGCATGGTATTGCATATACTCCTATGTTATGATGTTCTTTGGGTTTCCTGGCAATCATCAATTGGTTTAAGGAATTATTATATTTAAAGGCTAGATTAATACCCGCTTTTCCAAATATGTCCTTTAAACTATTTAATTTATTATTAAATGGCAATGATATACATTTTTTGAAGTCATTAGTGCGGGAAGGCTTATTACCATAGAATGTTTTCCTAGCTGCAAAATGGGCAGACAATATGAACCAATCGGTGTAATAAAAATTAGAAAAAATGGTCCCGATAATGACAATTTCTTCATCTAAATAGGAAGGATGACATATTGTGTATGCTCTAAGGAAAAGGTTAGAAATTACCGATTTTTTAACAGTATTATCGTGAACCGAAAAATAATGTATATAGGCATTCAAGTGGGTTGGTTTCCTATAAACGTCAAGTTTTAATTCATGGTGATCTTTATTAATAAGGACATCTAAAAAGGGTAATCTATTATCATATTCCCATTCATATTTAGATTTCATGGAGACATGCAAATTATTCAAATTATTAAAAAAGGTATCAAAATCATGGCCATTAGGCCATACAGAAAATCCATCGTCAATGTACCTCAACCATATAAAGTTAGGGGGAGAAATTGTGGGAAGGAGTTCAGTCTCAAAATATTCCATGAAGAGACATGCCAATATCGGAGATAAACTATTTCCCATGCTAAGGCCAAATATTTGTCTATAAAACTCATTATTTACTCGAAACACATTGTCAGAGAGACATAATTCAACTAAAAACTTGTGAGCTTTGATGTAAACTCTCTGTTTCACAAAGTTCCGGTTGACTAAACCATGGGCCTTCTGCGGGAAATCATGCCTAGACTTAATTTGGACCTTCCCATTTCTACGAGTAAATTTATCGATTTAGTTGAATTATGTCTCTCTGACAATGTGTTTCGAGTAAATAATGAGTTTTCTAAAAAGGAAAGTCTTTGACTTAACTACGATACAATTCTTGTGAATGGTGATTTGAACAAAATGGCATGAAGACATTTTGATAGAACTCTGTGTTCATGTATTTGAGGATTTGCACTTGTATTTACATACATCTTCTTTCTTTAAATTTACAATTACTCCTCTCACGATCCTCTCAATTAAATATTTAATTTGACATCCAGGTGTATTTCATATGTTTAATTATTTTTGTCTGCTCTACACCATTAATTGTTATTATTTTCTGGGTCATATTTCTCGGTTTAAAGGAATATTATTTTTACGCATAATCATATAAAATAAGACAGCAACTGCTGTCAGGTCCACTTCAGAGAAGACATATGATGTTATTTACAGTTTGTGATGGTACTTAGTTTTGACAACGAATTAATGCGCTGTTGACGTCTATCATTGATTCTTTGAGCAATAATTGGCTCGGATAAAGAAGTCCCGTGTATTTTTTGATGTGCCTAATTGACCAGTAGGTAAATGAATGATTGCAATAAGTCACTGTTCTGCCCTATAGTTGTGTGCGTAAATGTTTATGGGATAGTATGGCTATTAACTGGTGTTGGTTAAACGCAATCATGTCATAAAATGATTGTCCCTTTATTTGTTTTGTAAACATTGACCGGTCAAGTTAGGTTAGTACCATATTGCTGTAGACAGTTATCTACAGCGAGTGGTCGTGGGCATTTGGAGGTCGATAGTGTATCCTCCCATCTTCAGCATTTGGATTCGATGAGTTTGCTAAAAGACTCATTGTTATCATTGCCATTTTTATTATTTATTTTATTTTTATTCTCCTAATTATTTGTCTTTTAATCTACTCTTTCATTCTTATTTCCACAGAGGAAATATTTCGTTTTGTTTACAAGTTGTATTTATTCTTTTCAATACAAATAACAATATTCTTTCCTGGCACTTATTGCTTTGAGTTAAGATTAAATAAAGAGTTGACAAGGTTTAACAAAGGCTGCCACAGGGATATTAGATATATTAGATCATTTTCCCAACCACTAGTCTTCTCATTCTTCCATTTTTTCTCTCTCTCTCTGCTCTCCTCCTCTTAGGTGAGGTTTGCTAGAGGCTCTCAAAAACAATCCCGAGGTTAAAATCAATTATGGCCAGCATACAAATATTTATCCATTCGTTTGTATTACTCGTATTACATAAATTATACAATACAAATGAAAGATTTTTGCTTACAATAAAAGAAAATTTGTGGCCATCAAAAGAATTCAACCTCATATAAAAAGGTGAGAGGTGGGTTAGATAAATGAGAGAGAAAGATAAGATGAGAGTTTAAAATATAGAGTAACAAACAAGAATAAAAAGTTATCTCAACTCTTATTATTTTGATTGGAAATGCTGATTATAAACTGTCAGAAATAAGTTTGTAAGAAGAAAACTGGTACTTAAAAGTTTGGTCTTCTGATTCCCCTTGTGGCGTTATAATGACTGAAAGCAACACTGATCTTGAACCCAGCAGGAGCGCATATCAGAAAATACCCAGGACTTGCTCTACTGAGAACCATATCATGGCGATTTAATCTTAATCTAAGTCTTTTATGAATTTATGCGTCTTTATGCTACTAAACAGAATTAAATCTGGTTTCTGTGTTCGTCTAGAGCGACGATACTTTGTGATCTTAGCGAAAGTCTGGCTTTACATCGCGGATGTTGGGACATCGACTATGTAGACAATGAGTAGTTGGAAACTTTCCGATGTCAGTGAGTGAGCGACAGTGAGTAATTGGAAACTTTCCGATGTCAGTGAGTGAGCGACAGTGAGTAGTTGGAAACTTTCCGATGTCAGTGAGTGAGGGAAAGTGAGTAATTGGAAACTTTCCGATGTCAGTGAGTGAGCGACAGTGAGTAGTTGGAAACTTTCCGATGTCAGTGAGTGAGAGAGAGTGAATAGTTGGAAACTTTCAGATGTCAGTGAGTAATTGGAAACTTTTCGAGGTCAGTGAGTAAGAGAGAGTGAGTAGTTAGAAACTTCCCGATGTCAGGGAGTGAGGGACAGTGAATAGTTGGAAAATTTCCGATGTCAGTGAGTGAGGGACAGTGAGTAATTGGAAATTTCCGGTCAGTGAGTGGGGGACAGTGAGTAGTTGGAAACTTTCCGATGTCAGTGAGTGAGAGAGAGTGAATAGTTGGAAACTTTCAGATGTCAGTGAGTAATTGGAAACTTTTCGAGGTCAGTGAGTAAGAGAGAGTGAGTAGTTAGAAACTTTCCGATGTCAGGGAGTGAGGGACAGTGAGTAGTTGGAAAATTTCCGATGTCAGTGAGTGAGGGACAGTGAGTAATTGGAAATTTCCGGTCAGTGAGTGGGGGACAGTGAGTAGTTGGAAACTTTCCGATGTCAGTGAGTGAGAGAGAGTGAATAGTTGGAAACTTTCAGATGTCAGTGAGTAATTGGAAACTTTTCGAGGTCAGTGAGTAAGAGAGAGTGAGTAGTTAGAAACTTTCCGATGTCAGGGAGTGAGGGACAGTGAGTAGTTGGAAACTTTCCGATGTCAGTGAGTGAGCGACAGTGAGTAGTTGGAAACTTTCCGATGTCAGTGAGTGAGGGAAAGTGAGTAATTGGAAACTTTCCGATGTCAGTGAGTGAGCGACAGTGAGTAGTTGGAAACTTTCCGATGTCAGTGAGTGAGAGAGAGTGAATAGTTGGAAACTTTCAGATGTCAGTGAGTAATTGGAAACTTTTCGAGGTCAGTGAGTAAGAGAGAGTGAGTAGTTAGAAACTTTCCGATGTCAGGGAGTGAGGGACAGTGAGTAGTTGGAAACTTTCCGATGTCAGTGAGTGAGCGACAGTGAGTAGTTGGAAACTTTCCGATGTCAGTGAGTGAGGGAAAGTGAGTAATTGGAAACTTTCCGATGTCAGTGAGTGAGCGACAGTGAGTAGTTGGAAACTTTCCGATGTCAGTGAGTGAGAGAGAGTGAATAGTTGGAAACTTTCAGATGTCAGTGAGTAATTGGAAACTTTTCGAGGTCAGTGAGTAAGAGAGAGTGAGTAGTTAGAAACTTCCCGATGTCAGGGAGTGAGGGACAGTGAATAGTTGGAAAATTTCCGATGTCAGTGAGTGAGGGACAGTGAGTAATTGGAAATTTCCGGTCAGTGAGTGGGGGACAGTGAGTAGTTGGAAACTTTCCGATGTCAGTGAGTGAGAGAGAGTGAATAGTTGGAAACTTTCAGATGTCAGTGAGTAATTGGAAACTTTTCGAGGTCAGTGAGTAAGAGAGAGTGAGTAGTTAGAAACTTTCCGATGTCAGGGAGTGAGGGACAGTGAGTAGTTGGAAAATTTCCGATGTCAGTGAGTGAGGGACAGTGAGTAATTGGAAATTTCCGGTCAGTGAGTGGGGGACAGTGAGTAGTTGGAAACTTTCCGATGTCAGTGAGTGAGAGAGAGTGAATAGTTGGAAACTTTCAGATGTCAGTGAGTAATTGGAAACTTTTCGAGGTCAGTGAGTAAGAGAGAGTGAGTAGTTAGAAACTTTCCGATGTCAGGGAGTGAGGGACAGTGAGTAGTTGGAAAATTTCCGATGTCAGTGAGTGAGGGACAGTGAGTAATTGGAAATTTCCGGTCAGTGAGTGGGGGACAGTGAGTAGTTGGAAACTTTCCGATGTCAGTGAGTGAGAGAGAGTGAATAGTTGGAAACTTTCAGATGTCAGTGAGTAATTGGAAACTTTTCGAGGTCAGTGAGTAAGAGAGAGTGAGTAGTTAGAAACTTTCCGATGTCAGGGAGTGAGGGACAGTGAGTAGTTGGAAACTTTCCGATGTCAGTGAGTGAGCGACAGTGAGTAGTTGGAAACTTTCCGATGTCAGTGAGTGAGGGAAAGTGAGTAATTGGAAACTTTCCGATGTCAGTGAGTGAGCGACAGTGAGTAGTTGGAAACTTTCCGATGTCAGTGAGTGAGAGAGAGTGAATAGTTGGAAACTTTCAGATGTCAGTGAGTAATTGGAAACTTTTCGAGGTCAGTGAGTAAGATAGAGTGAGTAGTTAGAAACTTCCCGATGTCAGTGAGTGAGGGACAGTGAATAGTTGGAAAATTTCCGATGTCAGTGAGTGAGGGACAGTGAGTAATTGGAAATTTCCGGTCAGTGAGTGGGGGACAGTGAGTAGTTGGAAACTTTCCGATGTCAGTGAGTGAGAGAGAGTGAATAGTTGGAAACTTTCAGATGTCAGTGAGTAATTGGAAACTTTTCGAGGTCAGTGAGTAAGAGAGAGTGAGTAGTTAGAAACTTTCCGATGTCAGGGAGTGAGGGACAGTGAGTAGTTGGAAACTTTCCGATGTCAGTGAGTGAGCGACAGTGAGTAGTTGGAAACTTTCCGATGTCAGTGAGTGAGGGAAAGTGAGTAATTGGAAACTTTCCGATGTCAGTGAGTGAGCGACAGTGAGTAGTTGGAAACTTTCCGATGTCAGTGAGTGAGAGAGAGTGAATAGTTGGAAACTTTCAGATGTCAGTGAGTAATTGGAAACTTTTCGAGGTCAGTGAGTAAGAGAGAGTGAGTAGTTAGAAACTTTCCGATGTCAGGGAGTGAGGGACAGTGAGTAGTTGGAAACTTTCCGATGTCAGTGAGTGAGCGACAGTGAGTAGTTGGAAACTTTCCGATGTCAGTGAGTGAGGGAAAGTGAGTAATTGGAAACTTTCCGATGTCAGTGAGTGAGCGACAGTGAGTAGTTGGAAACTTTCCGATGTCAGTGAGTGAGAGAGAGTGAATAGTTGGAAACTTTCAGATGTCAGTGAGTAATTGGAAACTTTTCGAGGTCAGTGAGTAAGAGAGAGTGAGTAGTTAGAAACTTTCCGATGTCAGGGAGTGAGGGACAGTGAGTAGTTGGAAACTTTCCGATGTCAGTGAGTGAGCGACAGTGAGTAGTTGGAAACTTTCCGATGTCAGTGAGTGAGGGAAAGTGAGTAATTGGAAACTTTCCGATGTCAGTGAGTGAGCGACAGTGAGTAGTTGGAAACTTTCCGATGTCAGTGAGTGAGAGAGAGTGAATAGTTGGAAACTTTCAGATGTCAGTGAGTAATTGGAAACTTTTCGAGGTCAGTGAGTAAGAGAGAGTGAGTAGTTAGAAACTTTCCGATGTCAGGGAGTGAGGGACAGTGAGTAGTTGGAAAATTTTCGATGTCAGTGAGTGAGGGACAGTGAGTAATTGGAAATTTCCGATGTCAGTGAGTAGTTGGAAACCTTTCGATGTCAGTGAGTAAGGAAGAGTAAGTAGTTGGAAACTTTCCGATGTCAGTGAGTGAGGTACAGTGAGTAGTTTGAAACAACCATCCGATGTCAGTGAGTAAGGGCCAGTGAGTCGTTGGAAACTTACTGATATCAAAGTTTGAGGGGAATTGAGTGGTTGGAAACTTTTTCATATCACTGAGTGAGAAAAAGATAGTTGTTGGAAACATTCTGATGTCAATGATTGATTGAGATTGAGTCGTTAGAAACTTTCTGATGTTACTGGGTCAGGAACACAGAGTCGTTGGAAACTTTTTAATGTCAGTGAGTCGTTGGAAGCTTTCTGATGTCACTAGTTAAGGGAAAGTGAGTCGTTGCATACTTTCTGATATCAATGATTGAGGGAAATTGAGTCGCTAGAAAAATTCTTACGTCCTTGCGTGAGGGACAGAGAGTCGTTCGAAACATAATGATGTCAATGATTGAGGGACAGGGAGTCATTGCAAACTTTCTGGTGTCAGTGAGTCAGAAACAGGTAGTAGGGGGAAGCTTTCTGGTTTCACTGAATGCGTGATAGTGATTCTTTGTCAACGTTCTGATGTCAGTAGGTGAGGGACAGTGAGTCGTTGGAAACGTTCTGATGTCAAAATTGAGGGACATTGAGTCATTGGGAACTTTCTCATATCACTGATTGAGGGATAGGGGGCTTTGAAAAGTTTCTGCTGCCAGTGAATGAGGGATAGTGATAGATATAAATTTTCTGATATCAGTAAGTAAGGGACAGTGAGGCTTTGAAAACATTCTGATGTGAGTGAGTGAGGGACAGGAAGTCGTTGAAACGTTTTAGATATCAGTTTGTGAGTGACTGAGACGATGGAAACTGTCTTTTGTCAGTGATTGAACGAGAGTTAGTCGTTGAAAAATTCTGGATGTAAAATATGGGTCACTGTTATAATAAGAAGAGCACTACTTGAACCATTCTGGGATCTTCCTGATGGAGTAAATTTGTTGGGATTTTATTGAGGTTCTGCTTCTCGTAAAGTAGTTACTTGGTGCAAGTCTTATTTCATGCTTTAGGTGCATATTTTGCTACAGTCGCTACATATTTAGTCCAATTGTACCTATGAATGTGTTCACTTCTCAACTTTGAATAATTTGCTCCTTTGTAAAAGCTTATTCCTAGATGTATAAAGGGAATCTTTATCTTTTAATTTCTATTACGGTTCTTTTTCACTACACTTGTCTTCTATCTTCATTAACTACTTTTTTTATCTCTTTCTCCTCCCTACACTCTTGGCCGAGGGAATGTAACTTCATTCGATTAAAGTAGTTTTATTTTCTTTCTCAAAAAAAGAAAGAAATATGCACCTATTATTTATTGCCACGTTTCTTTCCCTAGATAAGGTGTAATAATAAACTAATGAAAAACTGAAAATCTGGGTATTTTTTTTCTGTGCTCTAGAACCAATAGAAATTATACTCCTTTCTCGCTTTTTAGAGGTCTATTTTGCACCTGCCCACTCCTTTATAATTTTGAGGATGAACTTGAATATCATTAAAAATAAAATCACATTATGAGGATAAAAGGCGTCACTTCAAGACAATTCTTTGAGGTAGGAAATCCGACAATTATCCCTTTGCCTCTCGCCTTGCTGTGGACGTCTCGTATCCTGGGAAGGGTTAATAAAGTCTTCCTCCGAAGGCTTTGGAGCCGGCTATAAAATAAACGCCCTCAATACGAGTGTGTGCGTAAAGAGGAGCCCAAAATGGGTCAGGAGATTCGGGATAAACTCTTATTATGACTCTTGAATTGCGAGAGAAGTTTCTCTTGGGAGAGAGTGCATTAAGGCCGAGGTAAATAAACTTTAACGGGAACAGGGGCAAATTGGGAGGGACCTTTACGTTCACCTAATTATTAGTTTTCTCCCTTCCCTTTGTCTTCTCTATCAGCTTTTTTACCAATTAAAATAGATCTTTTTCTTCTTTAGAAGGATTCAATTTGTGTCCCCTTTGAAGTACTTTTATAATGCAACATTTTATCTTCTTAAGTAATTTACCTTTTCTTTCTTTAAAGCGCCTTTACAATGCAACCCTTTCTCTTTTTAAAGCACCCTAAAAATGCAAACTTTCTCTCTGTAAACATCTCTATAATTCAACCTGTTTTCCCTTTAAAGCGCCCTTATAATGTAAACCTTTCTCCTTTTAATGCACCCGTAAAATGCAACCTTTTCTCCCTTTAATTCCTGTCATAATGCGACATATTCTCACTATTTTTAATCAACCTTTTCTCTCTTTAAATCGCCTTTATAATCTAACATTTTCTGCCTTTAAAACACCCTTAAAATGCAACATTTTCCCTTTAAAGCACTTTTATAATGCAACCTTTTCTCCATTTAAAGCTCCTTAAAATGCAACATTTCTCCTTTAACGCACCTTTATAATGCAACCTTTTCTCCTTTTAAAGCGCCTTTATAATGTAAACCTTTTCCCTTTTAAAACACTCTTAAAATTCAATCTTTTACCCCTCTAAATCACCTTTATAATGCAACCTTTCCAGCATTTAAAGCACCCTTATTGCACGATCCTCAATAAGGTTGAAAATCCTTTGTTTTGCAAAACTCCTTGTCATTCTCAATCCTTTCCGTATTTGAGACGAAAATAATTAAAACAAATAACGTCAGGAAGATGTGTTCAGCCAAGAGAAGTTAAATAAAATTTTATTATTTTAAATCTTTAAAATAGTCGCTGAAGTGAGTTAGAACATATTCACTTTGCGAAGATTTCTCACAATATTGGATAAATAAATATTCTTCGCAATATATGTTAGCTGGTATAAACCTATTTGTTCCATTGGCTTTTGTTCCGCTTGTAGTTTCTAATTGAAAAAATGTTTCTTTTTATGAATGTCTTATTTAAAATTTAGAAAAAGTTACCCATTAGCCAATTGGCTTCTTTCCAACGACTTCATTATTGCTTCTTCGGTCTCTTTTTGTAGGATGTTCAATTATCGATATTAAAACTGATGCCAAAAATGGAGGTTGTGAAATTTTGTTCTTACTTTCGATTTAGGAGAAACATTTTGTGAATAACACAATTACTTGCTTAGTTTTTCAAATAGAAATAATTTTACTAATGCCTTCCTCCGAGAACTAATTTGTAGTAATTCATGTTCTAATTCTATTTGCGAGTAAATTAAGATCTAACAAGTTTGTTTATAATAGATTGTAGTGACATTCTCACTACATCTTTGCGCATTTTGCATAGAAGTTTGTGTCATATGTAGGCATTAGACTCATATAAGTCTCTGCTCAGCACGCCTCGCTATTTTGATGCAATATAAATCTAAAAAAATATTTAAAAAAAAAAGTCTCTTTTTAACTGAATTAGGACAAATTTGCACTGGCAAATGCGAAAATAACATCTGTTTCCTCTGATTTTTTTTAGGTTATTGAGCTAAATATATTTTTTTAAAATCGAACTCATAATTAAATCAATAACATTTTTAGAAATTTTAAGTTGATTTTGTTAATATTTCTCATCCAAAATAGGCTTGCACGATAAAAAAAAACTATCGTTTCTAAAGCAATTTATTAATTAAATGTTACAAAAAATGATTAATGTACATTGAATGGTAAAAAGAGATAAAGTTAGGTGCATGTAAATTGGATATTAGGTCATCATTATACAGAATTCAGGGTATGAACTTCCGTTTCTTCAAATTCCTAGAAAGCCCAGAATTAGGAATGTATCTCTTCAGAATCCTCAGCTTAGCTTAGGGAAGTCCATTGAGGTCGATGATCACGGATGTCCTCAGGGCGGTCTCCGACCTTGGTCAGGGTCGATTTGCTGAGGACATCAAACCTGCACTAGATTTAAACGAGTAAGAAGGCGTGCTCCCTTCAGACCCGTATCTTGACCAAGGGGAGAAGATTCCTGATGGCAGGAGAGGACTCAAGACGACCAGGCTTCATCTTCGGCTGCAGGGGGCTGCCGAGACACCGGTCTGCTGGTACTCAGTTCTTATGACTGCATTCTAGCGTTTCAGATCGACCTCGTTCATTGAGTTTTCAAACTATAGAGCTCTGATGAGCTGAAGGAGTTAGGGACCATCAGACATTCCAGCTTTTAACCTCTCCATGGTTAATCGTCGGAAATCGTGGCAAGAGTAAGTGAAGCAGCCACAATCATTGTTCAGAGCTTTGGTGAACTGTTTAATCAAGCCTAGTTTGATGTGCAGCGATGGAAAAAGTATCCTGTCTCCGGCCATCGGAAGGTTGTTTATAACGTTTCTTGTTCTGCAAGCTTGTGCAAAAGGAGCGAAATATCTCTATAGTACACAAAGTATTTATCCTCAGAGAAAGATGGAGCTATACTTGATATAGTTTCCGGTAGAAAGTGATGCAAGCACTGTCAGAGAGGAGATCTTTTCCTTCACTCTGGATGCCAACAGTTTGGCAGAGGACTTTGACAAGCTGAGATCATGAGCTAGATCATTAAGCTCCTTTTTGAAAAGAGGTTGTGGAGCATCATCGTCAAAAATACTTCTTCTTCTTCATTTTCTTCAACAATGGAGGAATCTTTGTCACTGATGTCAGGAAGTTCTCCAAAGACAAATATTGGAATTTCATCACAATGAGCTACAGGAAGACGTGCTGATTGAAGACCGAGATACTCTAGGCCTCTCCGATTCTTTCACTTGATCCCAGTTAAATCAATAGCGCAGAAGAAGTAGCCAGGGCCATGGTTTCTCTGCTTCCTCCAAACCATGAGAATTTCAATCTACAGACCATTCTACTTCTCCTTGGTGCAACGACGCAGATATTCAGGGCATATGTCGCCCCCAAGCTTTGTCCTGGTCACCAAGTTTCATACCAAAATATGAATGGTAATCAGGTTTTATAAAACTTGTTACTGGATTCCCATTAACAACAACGATGTATTTGCCGCAGAAGTAGCAGAATACATTAAGATTATTTTTGCAGGATATTCTGGCCGAATTCATTTCATTCACCTGCAAAACAAAAATAACCGTTAGTCAAAAATTGTTATATGTAAACTCTTCAGCATTCGTTTATTTAATAAAATAATAACGAATTTTTACCATGGAAATAAAACATATCCTCACATGTAAAAAACCCACGTAAAAACATCATGTGGCGATGAATCAAAATGTTGTCATAATTGAGCAAAAGCAATGTGCTCTTTGGATTCAGCGCATCAAAATGATCCTAAATCAGCTAAAAACTTAGACTTTAAACTTAGTGTTGCCCATTATTATGTTTTTGAGTGTTTAGCCCTTGTCGTGGAAGGGAATTTTCTCGCTTGAGAAGAACCAAACATGCCAAGCTTGACGGGATGGTTCAATTTGTTCAGATGCTTCGCAGCACGCTCCATCCTCTTCATCTTCATCTTCTGCGACAGAACCTGGCCCTTTCTCATCCTAAATGAGCAGTAACGGGTGTCTTCATGCACTACCTGCACTTCATGTCCTAATGAGAGACAGGTGGTATGTGCAGAATCTTGATTTTTCCCCAAGATTCGAAAATTTGAGTACCCGAAATACATATATTGGTGTTTTATGTTGAAAAACATAATTAAGATTAATTCCATTTAGGTTTATTTTAATTTTGATAATGATTTTTTGTTCATGATTTTATAACATAAATTATAATAGTGTTATAATTATCGTTTACATATTCATTTAATTTTGAGGTAATTAATTCTGTTACTATTGATATTTATTTACTGGGAATACAAATTTTCTCGAGTTATTTTAAACAACAAAAAACTTATTTTGATGGTTTTAAATATGATTCGAGCGAGGATTTTTATCGCAGGTTATTGAAAATTCGTTGGTCTGTGTCGTAGAATAGACTCTTGTCGATATACCATATATAACTATTCGTTGAGGGAATTATCCTAATATTTCGAGTGCGTGGTAATCTGGTTGACCGAGGTTATTTATCTTTAATATGCTTAAGAAGTGGAACTGAGCTCAAGGATAATAATATGGCTATCATTAATAAAATAGAGTTTTATTAATTAAACTATCAACAACACACAAAAGAAAATGTTTACATAAACGGAGAATGGAAAGGGTCGTGGGAAAATCTGACTAATCCGAGGATTAAGATTAGGAGAGATATAAAAAGGTTAACAAATAAAAATTAAAGGAATGGGATGGTTCGCTAAACCATTTAAAGCACAGGGTAGGGTTCACAAAAGGTTAGATAATTAAAGGTAATGCCCAGCTTACGTAATTACAAAGTTGTTGTGCAGAGGAAGGCGATGCGAAGGAATCTTCGGTCCACTGGCGAGTTCCAGCAGAAGGGTTCTTCGGGGGTTGTCCTTAGCGAAGGGGAAGGACTGTCTTCGAAGAGTGAGAGCGAAGTGGGACTCGGAGGTACAAGCGATCTTTGTGACAGCAAATCGGGGATGTTATAGATGAACAATGGAGGTTATCGTTGAAACCAATCGTTCTCTTAAAGAACGTTAAAAGGGGGGAATAAAATTATCCTGACGTGATGTCTTGAGAATGAAAACCGTTTCTTGACGAACGGGCTTGAAGAACAATGGCTGTTTCAACGTTGTTTTCTTCTGAACAACAGAAGGGGTGAGAACAGTCTCTTGTCAACGGACTCAAAGAACAATGACTGTTCTAACGTTGTTCTCTTTCTGAACAACAAGGCGGGGGGAGGGTGAGAACCGTTTCTTGTAAATGGGCTCTAAGAACAATGGCTGTTCTAACGTTGTTCTCTTTCTGAACAACAGGGGGGGCCTTATTGACTTGGCGTCTCAAAGGCACGAACCTTGGCACTCAAGGGATATTGTCTTCTTCTGTACAATAATGGTGGATCTTGAGGTGCACAAAGTGAGACCGGATCGGCGTGATGCCTCGCGAAGATAATCTGGATCTGATCTGCTCTTATTAAGAAATGCTCTTGCATAAGTACCCGGAGCCATCTCCTTGGCGTAGGGGACAATTGAGTGGGAGGCTCGGGGGAATGCTCCAGGCGTGCCTGGGAAAATACCTTATCTGCCCGTAAGCCTAACTTAATCTGGCAAAGATCGACGAATGGAGGCAAAACGGGGGGAAAAGACCTCCTTGGTTAAAGATTGACTCAGGTGGCGATAACGCACCCTGCTTGCTCTCGAAGATGCACGTGGGTAGCAATGTTTCTAAGCATGTGATAGCAGCTGAATTTAAGCGGCCTCAGACCGTTCTATCACACCCCTCCATTCCAAGGGAAGTTGTCACTTCGAAAAAAAAGAGAGAAGGGACAACGTTAGAGCTCCGTTGTGAAGGACTTGCTTTTTTGCACCCACCGTACCTTCATGCACCTAGCTAGTATTACCTTAATACATATGATTATGTTGATCTTTTGATTATAGGGGAAACTAACCTTTAATACAAACTTAACCATACAAGAGACATGGAACAATGAAATAATATAAAATTAGTACATATGGGACAAAAGAATTTATACGTAATTTAATAGATACAAAAATATACACATACGAAAAAAAATAGACATTGAGCCACAAAATTCAGACATATACATTAACTAATTATATTACAAGAGAATCTAATTTAAGTCGTACAAGACGGTATATACATACATGGAGATCCTAATCCTACGAATTTCAAATTAATCTACACTATTTGGTAACGCATTCCTACTGAGTGCGTCAGCGACCTGATTATCGGAACCTTTTATATAATTTATCTTAAATTGGTACTCTTGCAAGAGTAGACTCCAACGCATAATTCGGCCGTTGGAGTGTCGTACATTCCGAATATAGGCCAACGGGCGGTGGTCAGTTCCTATCTGAAATTCTTTTACTATCAGTCTGTGATATCCAATTTTGACCCTTTCGCGATACTATTTTTACACCCGACCACAGACAATCAAATTTTAAAGGAGTTTATAAAAAATATTCCTTCTCTTTTTCATTCTATCTTTAGTATTTAAGTGGATTAGGCTGGTATAGAGGTGGAAACAAGATTGCATTCGATATGACACCCCATTTTTATCATGCAACGCAGAAGGCAATCCGAGGAGGTCTGCATTCTATGTAGTTCACATTCTAGAATTTTAGCAAGGTTGTAGAAACCGATTTGATCATTAATAGTTCATCATGATCGCCCAAACCAGGTATTAATTAACTTACCTATTAGACGCTAACACCTCCAGAAATCAATGGTTGCCAAGGTAACAGGCCCATATTCCTGTACCACCAGGAGAAGTTCTTCAACACAATACGGATTTAGAATGTTGGTTACTATAGAATTCTACATGAAATACTTTGATACTAACTTTAATGTATGAAAATGAGACTATAGTTTGGAAGAGATTTAAATGCATAATTACTTAAAGAAGTTTTGCTGGTGGTGTGCAAAGAATGGAGAAAGAATCTCTAAAAGAAATTTGAGCTTTAAAAAGAATATGAAAGAAGTGAGCGACTACCTACAAAGATATAAGTCACTGTCATTATCTTATAGTCTAATGTTAGATTAAATAAAAAGAAAAAAAAAACCCACAAGACAAATAGAAAACCAAAGGGGACAAACAAAACAAGAAACAAACAAAAGGAGGACGCACGATCAGGCGTCGGGGAAGGGCCAAAGAAAAGCGATTGATAGGAATAGTTTGAAATATTACGAAATTGTACAAACAATGGACTCATAAACGTTAATGAAAAATATCCCTGATAGTGTGTGTAAAAAAGAAGGGTGGGTTAGTTCATAAAATAAAAGTTGTGAACGAGAGAAGTGTTCTAATAAAAGGTATGTCACTCGAACAAACGGAAAGAATAGCGATTGATGTGTTTGTTTGAGATAATTTGTAAAGTGGCTGCTCTGAGTCCTAAGTTTTGGGCGAAACGTTGTTAGGACGAGACCAGGCTTTCCACGCCAAGTGAAGCTTGAGGACGGAAAAGTGAGCTTGGAATGCTAGCGCAGGTGTCTAGGGAAATGAAGGGTGTCTCTTAGTTTCTAAATATATTCCTCTATCCACACTAGGACCCACACACGTGCAAACACATAGATATGTGAGGATTTTGATAACAAAGATGAGGAGAAAAATACCTATTTTTACCTTCACAATAACATTAATTGGGGATGTATGTTGATTGAGGTTATGGAATGTTATTAACAAAATATTTGGATTCATTCTGAATTTATCGACCTTATCCTTTCGATCTTGGATTTATCATATACTGCAATAGATTTATTTTGACAATTTAAACCCTTCGGATTTACTTTCCGTTCTCTGCTAGCTGGATTTTTTTTATTATGTCAATGGATTCCTTATATTTTTGCAAAGGATCCTCTTAATCACATGTTTTGCTAATATCTGTTTATCTGACATCTTGCAGGAACTCGCTGTTACGTCGTCTACTTTGTTCATTTGTTTAGCAGTTTGAGGTAAGTAGAATTTCCACTTTGCCCTCATGTAAATTAAATTTTCATTTGCTTTCCTAAATTAAATGCGGAAATAATACCAAGTGGTCATAAAATTTTGGTTATTGACCATCAAATTTTAAGGATTAAGACTTTTGATAGTAAATTTAGGAGTCTTATAGTTGGGAACTGAAATGCAATTCGCGAATCCATCAGGTCTTATGATATTATGAATCAACGGAATTTGTGGGCACTATTTCCATCGTTTACCATGTTAATGATATTCTTGTTACATAAACAGGCATCTAAAATAATATCTTTGCGTGTTGGTTTGCCTACCACTTATTTGGGATAAGGATTTGACACAAATTATTCCAGCTATTTTACAGCTGCCTGTAGAATCTGTAGAGTGAACAATCCAGACGTCAATGACCTCGGAGTTATTCCGCAACTTCTAATCTTTATGGATACAAACGTTCATTTAATGAGTAGTTTCCAAGCAACGAATAGCCTAATGCAGTGTAGCCAGACTTTTTTTTTACATTGTAAGCATTGTCATAGTCTCTTAATAAATATACCAATAACATTTAATATTTTGCAATACAATATAACACAGCACCATCTCCGACCCAACTCCTGTTTTATGTCATAGAATTTAAATATAACAATCTGAAATTTGGTGCCAATATGGCGCTCATCATATTTTTTTAATTTTTCAATTAAAAAAAGCAAAATACTACTAGTTTATACTTGTAGAATTCCAAGCAACGAATAGCCTAATGCAGTGTAGCCAGACTTTTTTTTACATTGTAAGCATTGTCATAGTCTCTTAATAAATATACCAATAACATTTAATATTTTGCAATACAATATAACACAGCACCATCTCCGACCCAACTCCTGTTTTATGTCAACGAATAGCCTAATGCAGTGTAGCCAGACTTTTTTTTTACAGTGTAAGCATTGTCATAGTCTCTTAATAAATATACCAATAACATTTAATATTTTGCAATACAATATAACACAGCACCATCTCCGACCCAACTCCTGTTTTATGTCATAGAATTTAAATATAACAATCTGAAATTTGGTGCCAATATGGCGCTCATCATATTTTTTTAATTTTTCAATTAAAAAAAGCAAAATACTACTAGTTTATACTTGTAGAATTCTCGATATTCGTGCAATAATTGATTGTTAAGACCGTCTGAACAGCATTATTCTGATTTATGACATTCCGAACATAAGACTTTCAATAATTACTGGACTAACCTTGGAGGGACCTTGGCAATTTTATCATTCGAAAGAGAATATAAAGCAACATAAGGTTTCAAATTTCGTTAGAATGCGCCGAATAATTATGATGTTATTAAAAAAAGAAAATACGGGGACCGACCGACCGATCGACATAGTGAGATGTAGAGTCGCCCGCGAATAAAATTCCCGGGCCATTCTTAGTAAGTCTATGTAATAATGAATGCAAAAAGACATTTGTTAAAAAGACGACACCTTGTCCATATCATCACTGTATCGTATTTAAAAGTTTGATTTCAATTTCTACCCTCTCACGTTTGCAACGGGGGCACCGATTTTAAACTCATGATAATCATTAACGCTGAAAATATGGAATTTGCTTTGAACTGAAGGCCATAGAAGACAACTATATTTTAGACAACTTTCTAAAAATATTATACTTGCGCAAAGGGCTTCAACGCTTTGAAAATATCGCCGCAGTCTTCTCGCTTCTATGCAGGTACTTGATTGCTGTAAATTTTCAGGTCATATTTGTAAACGGATGTTGTTTTTTATCAATTTACACTCTAATTCCAAGCATTCTAAAAATCGTGTATAAACCTGCAAGAAACTAATTAATTTATGGTATGTAAACATATTAAAAATTATGTGTAAGAGGTTGTTTATATTTCGTGTCTCCACACTGTAAAAGCAATGTAATGACAGAAAGATTCATTAGTTCTTATTTCTTCCCCAATCACGATGGTAAAGTTGGAAATGTCAACTAAACACTATAAAAAACCACGAGGCAACTTAACTTCTTGCAATGATATTTATAGGGAGAAGAGAGTCTATGAACAAACCCAACACAATACGCCATTTGGGTCCAGCTACGAACGAGTGGAGTAACCAAGAGCCTGTTAAGTGCGCTAAAACACCGCCTTAAGGCCGTCATGGACGACCCCAGTGGCGAGAGGCGAGTCCCGTTCAGAGTTAAGGAGTGGTGTCAAAAACCTGAGAGAGAAAAGGGTTTTGAAGTTGTATACTCCAAACTGAGCACCCCACTATGTAGACTGAAAGACCAAGCAAATGGATACGTGACAATCTGCGACAGTACTCAAGATCTGGACAACCTTCTGAGTGCAAAATACAGGAAAGGACTTGAAAAGATCGGACTCGTTCCTAAAGTACCTCCGCATGTAACTGCCGAAATAAGAGACTGAACCCTGAAACCTACTGTCACGTTATGCGAAACAATATGGAAAGATTTCAACTTTGCATTCGAGAAAACGAGGGCCATTTTTTAATAACTAAAGTATTTACACGAAATTAATTTTATAATACAAAGGAAAAATAATATAGTCTTTTCGTAGTAAAGATTCGGTTTTTTTATAACCTTTCGTCTTGTGTGAACCACCGTTTAGTTTAGCTAAGGAGAAAGGAGAAGGGTACATTTCAAGGAAGATCATCGCACAATGTAAAAGAACAACCTCTCACCCCCACTCGCCCTACTTTATCGGAGACCAATGTGTGAGTGTATTCCACCATGAGGAACGTCACTTCCTGTCCGAACATTCAAGAATTTTTTACTCCCGATCGCATTGGGGAAATATTCCCCAATCCTGCCAACTCGTCCCAAGCCTCCTCTCCCCCTTTCCCCCGGTGACGAGGTGAGGAAGAGCCGCTATTTCTCGCACCTTGCTGCTAAATAATGAATCGACTCCGCCTCCGGATTAAGATGTCTGGAGCTTGTGACTCCTTTCACCAAATTCCCCCTTTCCCCTCAGAATCGGGCATACAAATACTGGGGTTATTCTGTAGTTCGAGGAGTCCAGCCCGCACCTCAAGTTCGTCCTCATTGTCTCAAGTCTTAAGTCCGTGAGCGTTCGTCAGACAGCAAGACTTTCTCCGCCGTGATTCTACCCTAGTCATTGGCAGCTTCTCTGATTGGCAAGCCTTTAAATTTGCGCAACAGTCTCCCTTCGTTTAATCGAACCGAAGAAAATCTCCATCGATTACCTTTGAAGAAAAGAAGTTTCCTCTTCCAGTGGAATTACAAGTAATCCCACATTTCCTGTCGAACCTTATCTTTGAAGATTGTCTATCTTCATCGGAAGGTTGGTTCGGATCGTGCCCCACCTGCCTCATTCGGACTATGCTCCACTTGCCTCATCGGATCGTGCTCCGCTTCTCTTATCGGATCGTTTCCCACTCGCCTCATTGCAAGAAGGAGCTTCCTCGAAGTCACCGACCCGTAAGAATGAAACCCCTTCTATTATTAGTATTGTCAAGTTTCCCCTTTAGATCTGAGCCTAGTTACCTTAATCAATTAATTCCATTTGAGAATCCCTCCTCACAATAATTATCAAGAGACTATTCTAATTTAAATAATTCTTTTGTGCCTATTATTATTCTTATTTTGATCTATGTAAATAAAAGTATATATTTGTTCTTTCATCTTTAACTAACCTTGAACGATACTCTCGGTCTATTCAATTGAATCTCGCCAACCATTTATGAACTCAGTTTGATTATTAGGATTTGAAGCCCAACGCCTCAAGTTTGACCTCCTAGTGGGTCGTTAATCCCTGCGAACAGTCCTTCAACAGTTCGCGTTGCAGTAGGTGATTAAGTCACCCCCCACATAATATAGGAGTATTGTATGCTATAGAGTGTTGAACCACGACACACAGAAACATAAAAGGTATTATCATTCCGTACAGAGAAGCTCCAATTGCTTATGTGGGTTTCTGTACAGAATTCCACCATAAAGTTTTAAGCCATTTCTCTTGTGTTTTAATTTTCTCTATAAATATTGCTTTCGTTTCCTCTCACTAAAAATTAGTTTTTGATCATGACATTTCTCAATAGCTTGTCAAGAATTTTTTTTATTATTATTTAAGAGAAGTTTCAATCATAATTTTATACGTCCCGTAAATGTGTTAATTTGAATCAGTGGTTGTTTTAATACTGGGCCATTAGTTTTAACAAAGATGGTAATAAATGATTTAGAATTTTATTTTGCTGTCATATCGAGTATCTGTGACATTACGAATAGTAAAGGGGGTGGGTTTACTAGAGAATTATTTTGTTGTTAAAAGAATTTTAATTCTATTTCTGTACTTCTAAACTTAGCTATTTTACAGCTCTCATCATCTACATTGCTACAAATCTCACTCACACCTGACTAATAACCTTACCCAATACCCATTCACCTCGGTTGCTGCTCCTAATGAAAATTCTATGGCATAAGAAATGCTGATGGTGAGTGATAGTGTCATTACAAAACATTTAGGCCAACAGTTTATGTGAGTCTATGGCATCATTTAGTATTTACTATATTAAAAAAATAAGGATTACATGGAACTATGATAGTTTTTTAAAAATTTTAATGTAAATACCGCAAAGGATAGACTTCGTTTGAATATGGGTCGCATCTTGCATTTACTTGCCGAAGCTAATTTGATATTGGTAACTGAAGGATTCATTGTAATATTTGATTCATCAGATCTAATCTGGTTGATTTTCTATCCAGTAGATATGAGATTTTAAAAGTGATTATTTCTTCTATATTCTTAGATTAATGTAGGGTTAGTAGTGTATCGTCAAATTCTCCAAGAAAATGTGTATGCAACAAATTTAGCATTGATATTATTTGGAGTGTAAAAGGATCTAAAATTTTCCCGTTTTCTGTCTTTAAAAGTCGTCCTTCACTCAGTCCTACCGATCTCTGGTTTATCCGTCATTTACATCACATTTTAACGGCGAGTTCATGGAAATAAATATATGCTGAATGTCGGAGCTTTACCTAACATAGTGCCTATGGGATTGTTTGGAGCTGTGTCTAACTTATTGCCTATGGGATTGTTTAGAGTTCCATCTAACCTAGTACCTATGGGATTGAACTTCTGGCGTAGAGGGAGGGCTCCAATCCAAGCCACGGAGGGCAAAGTTTATAGTAACATCATGAGCTGGCTGCTCATTGAGCAGATACGCTGATACTCATCCCCACGGTGGTAAGTAGCTCCACCATGCATCATACGCTATTATTTCCTTTTCTGCATTCAAAGTAGAACAGAGCTAGTCTCTTTTCCGAAACCCGGCCGGAGAAGTACCTATTAGTGTCTCTTATGGTGATACTCATATCCACATACCCCTGAAGCGGAATGCCACCCGTGCTGGTGTCACGAAAGCTTTCATCATGGCTATTTGGTGTCAAAGACAAACAATATGAACAGGATTCTTCCCCCCTCCATACTAGAAGCGTCCTCTGCTGCCCTCGGGCTCAACAATAATGATCATTCTAATCTTTTATGTGTACATAATCCTTTATCTGGGCAAGGGACTCTCTTGCCTACGATGCGAGTGACAAATGGTCCTACCTACTTTCCTACTGAGTGTCAAGTTACCAGAATAGAGCCTTTATCTGTCCATACATTCTTCTACGACACAACTTTGTTGACGCATTGTGTTCATCTTGTGTTATCAGCACTTGTACAAAAACAAACTGTTACTTTTGGGTGCACCGCCGTTTATCGTTGAAATTCATTTATATGCCAATGTCTGCCATCTTCAATCATCTCTACGATTGCAAATAATTACTTTCTCTCTCTCTCTCTCTCTCTCTCTCTCTCTCTCTCTCTCTCTCTCTCTCTGACGCCACACACGACAGAGATTTGGAGGTCTGTCCCCCGTCTTTGTTTCCTATCATTGATACTTCTACTAAATCACCCAATTTAACTAATATTTTCATGATGTAAACCAACATTACACAGCGCGTTGTATTGGGTTGAGGAATAAGTTCTTGCGGTTTTATCAAATTTATTCATTACTATTAACAATGTTAGAAAAACTTTATTTTTAATTGATAATAATATGCAATTTAATCAATAATGTATTCTCCGTTCTTATTTACGACTTCTTCCCAACGTTCAACTAGTTTTTCGATGCCTCTGCAATAAAAATCTCTGGATTTTGACTCGAAGAAATCGTCTAACCAGGTTCTTAATTCCACATCAGTATTGAACGAAACGCCGCGCAAATTGTTAGAGAGCGATCGGAACAGATGGAAATCCGATGGAGCCAAGTCTGACGACAATGGATGATTTGGCAGGATTTCCCAATTAAGCGTTTGGATGGCGTCTTTTGTCATATTGGCAATGTGAGGACGAGCATTGTCGTGTTGCAGAAGGACTCCACAACGTCAATGAGGTCGCTTTTCACGAATAGCTTCGGCGAGTTGATACATTTGTTGAACGTAGAGTTCTGCATTGACAATCTCGTTGTTCGCAAGGAGCTCATAAAGAATGATGCCTTCATAATCCCACCACACACACAGAATCGTCTTTCGTGGATGAAGTCCTTGCTTTAATCGCGGAAGTGTTTTTTTTATAGGGGCTAAGCCATTGTTTCCGATGGTTCATGTTTTCATAAACACATCACTTTTCGTCACCAGTGATGATGCAGTGAAGAAATATGTCCTTATATCCACGAGTAGCCTTGTAACGAGCAAGCAAACCTGCGGCAATCGTGGAGCGTTGGAGTTTGTTGCTTTCGCTCAAAGCGTGCAGAACTCATGCACCAAGTTTTTGAACTTTCCCCATCGAATGAAGGTGATGCACTACGGTTTTCTGATCACACGCCAATTGTACAGCCAATTCTCTAGTCGATTGACGAGGATTTTCATGAAGAAGGTCGTTCAATCGATCTTCATCAAACTTAATGGGGCGACCAGAACGTTCTTCGTCATTAAGATGGAAATAACCGTTTTTGAAACGTGAAAACCACCATTGACCTGTCCTTTCTGATAAAGCATAATCTCTGTACACAGAAAAAATATCAGATTGTTCCCGTCTCGATTGAAAATGAATAACAACAAATGTCTAAAATGAGCCTTTCTTGAACTTGACATTCCATTTTGAGGGTACAGAACAAAAATTAAATTAACACAACTTTTAAATAAACCTCAATGACTTATTACTAAACTTCAAGACGTAGCCTAAGCAAAAGCCTAATAGTCTATGCTGTTAAGAGACGTAGCTTAACCTTTGCAAATTTTGCTCTCATTATTTAATATTGTTTCTTAATATGTGCACAAATCACGTCAACAAAACTTAAATCAACAAACATTAAAAAAAACCCCGCAAGGACTTATTTCTCAACCTAATATCATCTAGAGATATCAATAATCCGTTAAATTATTGTAGTGATTTATCCATAAATTTAGTTTTTGTTCCATCACTGAAGCAATATGTGTCTAGCCTTCACAGTAACCAGAAATCTTTGTTTGTTTCTACTCCCAAGTTAATTATTTAGTCATTTATGTATACTTTTATTTTCTATTTTTAAAGGAGCTACGAATCACGAATTAACGTAGTTAAACAAGAATGATAATTTTTATATATCTTTGTTTCTTTATCCTCTAAATGACAATGTTCTTTCAGTTTAGTTTCGATAACCATTAATCTATCTTAAACAGTACCAGAATCATCAGAACTTGTTTCAAAATGTCGACGAGAGAAGGCATTCTAGTAGGTCTGGTAGACTAGTATAAAAATATTTAGTTTGTATATGAGATTTCGAGTGGGAAATTATAGGACTACAACTTTATATATATTTTACCGGCGGATTTGATGCTACATGTTTGGTATCGATACCATAATCATAAAGAGTTTATGACTGACAAATAGACAATTTTCGGTCAAAATTACTCGACTCTTTTGTATTCATTTGCTATAGACCACAAAACAGTGTCCAAGAAATATAAAAATATATTCAATTATGCATCTTTTTCGCGTGAAAATGATGGTGCTTGTTAGTTTGAGTTACCTTAGGAAATATTAAAGAAAATCAATCACAGAAAAAAACACATACAAAGAACTAAATCATAATCCTCTAAAAAAAACAACAACAATTTGGACCTACCTACGTAACACCGCACATAACACATAACCTTTAAATAAAACCAAAAACTATCCGAAAACTAGCAATAACTTATTAACATAACAAAACAATCACAACGATAAAATAATATTAAGAAACCTAAATAACCTAATCTTCATTATACGTCAAAGAGCTCACAGTCCGAGCCGAAGGCCCTTTGTAGTGGTGGGGTGCTGTGTGCTGTAGTATCTAGTCTCGTCTTGGTTGATCCCTGCGTAGAAGACCTCAAGCACGCCCCCTCACGTACCCACTCCACACACATATTTCACAAACTTTATCATACACTCTTTCCCGGTCAGCTCTTTTTCTCTCCAACTCTCATTTCCACACCCTGACCCTCACTCTATCTTCAACCATTCTTCTTACATCTTCATACGACAGAATCCTTTAAGTCACAACCTCATTTAGACCCTTCGTCGTACCATAAACATCTCTTACCCAATGCTTTCTCACCTTCTTCACTTGTCGCACACTCAGCATCTTTCTCAAGCTATCCATTTAAACTTTTTTCACTTTAGAACTTTCCATCTCATTTCATAGCACAGTCTCACTCCAATGCACCAACGTTGGCAGTAGCATCATCACCAGCAGCTGCCTGCCACATTCTACACTTCAACCTTTACCATTCCCTAACGGTCTAATTGACTAGAAGACTCATACCATTCCAAACCTTGTGGTTTCAATCTGCTTCATCTGTACCACTGTCCTTTACAATAAAACGTCCTTGATACATCTTTGCACTTGTTCAAGGGTGACCACACGGACTCAGGTATCACCCTCCACCCCATTCCCACTCTCAAATACCACTACCTCCCTCATTTATCTATTTAATTTTAGTCTCTTCTTTTCACACACTGTGTCCAATCCTACAATCCAAATTTCCAAATCCTCCACATTCTCATCCACCAGCGGCAGGTCATTAGCATATTTATATCAGAATAGATCAAACCCATCTTTCACCATTGTTTATTTATCTCACATCCAATTCCCCCATTACCCTCCGTACTTCTCTCAGTAATCAACCAGTGCGACATCACAAAACCTTTCCTTACCCTCTTCCTCACCAGGTATGTCAATCCACTCACTCCGGCTATGTTGAACCGTAACGCAAACCTTACTTCCAACATCAATAACTCTTTGCACCATTCAATAGTTTACAACTCCATATATGCTTAGCATCTACCATAATGCTTCTCTATCTACACGATTATATGGTATTTACAAAATTATGACGGGAACCACAACCTCTTTGGTATCTGTTTATTATATTTGTATATACTTAATTTCTCTATTCAGGGAATTTGAGGAGTGTTTTCAACTCTCAAATCCATTTCATTATTATTTCTCAACATTATTTTGCTACTGGTTAAAACCTCCACTTGAAAACCATTTAGAAATTGAAAAACAACATAAAAAAATATCAAACCGAGACTATTATAAAAAAGATTCGGAGCGAAAACCACATTATTATTTTAAACCCTTTGGGGCAACTCAACCGCGCAAATTAACATCCATCAAGAACGCTGGGTGAAAAAAAAGAAGCGTAGATAAACATGGCTAAATTATTAAAATCATCAAACACATTAATTCTTTTATAACTCTAAAGCGCTTTCCTTTGGGTCTACTTTAAATCATTATATAAATATACCTTTCACCATTCCTGACTTAATAGCACTCATTTATTAATTATAACATTAATTTAAAATGACATTTCCATTAGCAAACCAGTTGAAAGTTGGTGTTTATATTATTAATTTGCTGGTTAATGAGATTTAGCTGCCAAATTACCTGATTAATTAGAAAAGTAAACAATTACCTGATATTTAAATTATGAAGAAGATTTATATAATAAAGGATAAAGGTGTGACTATTACAAAACAACATATAACATGAATTCATTGATCATTTGTTTAATTGTCTGTAAGAGACTCATAGCAGATAATAAACTTCGCCTTTATCATAATCAATTCAGATGGTTGGATCTGGGACAATTTGAATTGATCTCACCCGATTTACAAGGTACGAGGGGTGGTCAATAAGTTTTGCAATTCGGATACAAGGAAACGAGATATGAGGAAAAGTGTTTTATTATTTTTCAATATAACTACCCTCGACTTCAATGCAATTACGCCACTTGTCCCTGAGGCTTCGAATTCCCGACAACCAGAAATCTCCCGACTGCTGTTCAATCCACTCTTGGACGGAGAGCTAAACATCTTCATCGTCCCCAAACCGGCGTCCACGCAGTGCAGCCTTGAACTGGCGGAATAAAATGTAGTCGCTAGGGGCCAGATCTGGACTGTAGGGGTGATAGTTGAGCTCCCCGAATCTGCACTCGCGCAGGGCAGCTTGTGCAACTCTGGCCTTGTAGGGTTTGACGACGTTGAAGTCGATCATGGGGCGTCAGGTTTCTAGGGACCCAACGGGCACAGACCTTGGTCATGGCCAAATTGGCGTGGATGATGTTCATAACACTTCCATGTGATATTTCAAGTTCTCGCTCGATTTCTTCGACCTTCACCCGTCGATTTTCGAGGATCATCCTCTACACACGGGCCACAGTGTCCTCGTTGGTCACGTCTGACGGGCGTCCTGGACGGGGTTCATATTCAAGGGACTCGCGACCATGGCGGAACTCCCTATTCCAGCGAGCAATGGTTGCATAGGAGGGGTCGGTGTCGGTGTACACTGCAACCATGCGTTCATGGATCTCTTTTGTATTTTTGCCTTCCTTGGTCAAAATTTGATCACTGCGCGGTACTCAACCTTGTCAATTGTTGAAAAATTTGTGACTGACGATCTGCGATCGGCTACTGCTTCTTAAATAGACAAGGCCGGAGCGTGTGGCTGCATGTCCTAACTTGTCATAACTTGTCCTAATACCCCCACAAACAGCCATCTCCCTTTCTCTGTTTTTCCCCACCGACTCGCAAAACTTATTGACCGCCCCTCGTATGTTCGTGCTATTAAAAACATATTTAGGGGACATTTAAAATCATAATTAAATTTCCCCACACCAAGTTTTGTTGTGACAATGTCGACCATATTCTGTATCTCGTCATTCCTCGCTCCATTAAAAAATAGGCCTGGTTTTACCCCGTAGTTTATTTAATTATAAAAAGGTGATGAGGTTACTAGCTTTAGATGGGCAGAAGATAAAGATGGGCAGAGATTTTAAAGTGGGACATGTGTAAGGAAAATTGGTATACGAGAAGAGAAATGTGTGGGACAAAGAGTTAAATGTAGGATTATATTTAATTACAGTAAGGACAGAAATGGAATACGAGAACAAAGCGCAAATGCTTATAAAACGCAAGGGAAAATAGAAGTAGGTGCAGAAAGAATAGAGGATCTTAAACTAATTGTATGAGATTAGAAAAAACGGAAATAAAGAACAATTGACAGAAGTAAAAACAAAAATAAAGATGCATAGAACCATCGCAAATAGATAAAGTATATCAAATTGGAAGAACTTGATGTGGTAAAAATTTATGATCTAAAAAATAGAGAGAGGGAAAGGGGACGAATGAAGATTGGCAAATAGGTGGCTGAAAAAAGAAACAAATGAAGAGCATAAAATAAATATGTAAAATTAAAATATTTCATAGAGGCACGAGTGTGGGAAAAGGTCAAATGTTAAAAAGAGGAAAGTTTTAAAAACGCATATAAAAATCCTAGGCAGAAATAAGTGTCCTTGGAAAGTTAATATGCCCTAAAAGTCGATCAACGGAACATAACACCATAATCATTCTTGAAGAAAAGGGCAAGAAATCAATCACAAATACTCTAGTAACTCGAAAAAGATTCTATGGAGGTGTTTGCTCCTAGAGATAGGGCAAACTTTGGTGGATCTCTATGCAATGAAGCTCTCTATGGAGGAGTTTGTTCCTAGAGAGAGGGCAAACTTTGGTGGATCTATATGCAATGAAGATCTCTATGGAGGAGTTTGCTCCTAGAGAAAGGGCAAACTTTGATAGATCTCTATGCAATGAAGCTCTCTATGGAGGATTTGCTCCTAGAGAGAGGGCAAACTTTGTTATATCTCTATGCAATGAAGCTCTCTATGGAGGACTTTGCTCTTAGAAAGAGGGCAAACTTTGGTGGATCTCTATGCAATGAAGCTCTCTATGGAAAGGTTTATCCCAAAGAGAGGGCAAACTTTAGGCGATCTCTATGCAATGAAGCTCTCTATGGAGGAGTTTTTTCCTAGAGAGAGGGCAAACTTTCGTCGATCTCTATGCAATGAAGCTCTCAATAAAAGAGTTTGCTCCTAGAGAGAGGGCAAACTTTGGTGGATCTCTATGCAATGAAGCTCTCTATGGAGTAGTTTGCTCTTAAAAAAGGGGCAAACTTTGGTGGATCTCTATGCAATAAAGCTTTATATAAAGAAGTTTGTTCCTAGAGAGAGATCAAACTTTGGTCAATCACTATGCAATGAATCTCTCTAAGGAGGAGTTTGCTCCTAGAGACAGAGCAAACTTTGGTGAATCTCTATGTAATGAAGCTCTCTATGCAGGAGTTTGTTCCTAGAGAGAGGGCAAACTTTGGTGGATCTCTATGCAATGAAACTCTCTATGGAGGAGTTTGCTCCTAGAGAGAGACAAACTTTGTTGGATCTCTATGCAGTGCAGCTCACTAAAGGGGAGTTTGCTCCTAGAGAGAGGGCAAACATGGGTGGATCTCTATGCAATGAAGCTTTATATAGAGGAGTTTGTTCCTAGAGAGAGGGCAAACTTTAGTGGATCTCTATGCAAAACAGCTCTCTAAGGAGGAGTTTGCTTGTAGAGAGAGGGCAAACTTTGGAGGATCTCTATGCAATGAAGCTCTTTATGGAGGAGTTTGCTCCTAGAGAGAGGGCAAACTTTGTCGATCTCTATGCAATAAAGCTCTCTAAGTAGGAGTTTGCTTGTAGAGAGAAGGCAAACTTTAAGGGATCTCTATGCAATGAAGCTTTATATGGAGGAGTTTGTTCGTAGAGAGAGGGCAATCTTTGGTGGATCTCTATGCAATGAAGCTCTCTATGGAGGAGTCTGTTCCTAGAAAGAGGGAAAGCCTCAGTAGATATCTATGCAATAAAGCTCTCTATGGAGGAGTTTGCTAATAGAGAGAGGGCAAACTTTGGTGGATCTCTATGCAATGAAGCTCTCTATGGAGAAAGTTTGCTCCTAGCGAGAGGGCAAACATTGCTGGATCTCTAGGCAATAAAGCTCTCTATGGAGGAGTTTGCTTCTAGAGAGAGGGCAAACTTTGGTCGATCTCTATGCAATGAAGCTCTCAATGATAGAGTTTGCTCCTAGAGAGAGGGCAAACTTTGGTGGATCTCTATGCAATAAAGCTCTCTATGCAGGAGTTTGTTCCTAGAGAGAGGGCAAAGTTTGGTGGATCTCTATGCAATAAAGCTTTATATAGAGGAGTTTGTTTCTAGAGAGAGGGCAAACTTTGGTCGATCTCTATGCAATGAATCTCTCTAAGGAGGAGTTTGCTTGTGAAGAGAGGGCAAACTTTGGTGGATCTCTATGCAATGAAGCTCTCTATGCAGGAGTTTGTTCCTAGAGAGAGGGCAAACTTTGGTAGATCTCTATGCAATAAAGCTCTCTATGGAGGAGTTTGCTCCTAAAGAGAGGGCAAACTTTAGACGATCTCTATGCAATAAAGCTCTCTAAGTAGGAGTTTGCTTGTAGAGAGAGGGCAAACTTTAGTGGATATCTATGCAATGAAGCTCTCTATGGAAAGGTTTATCCCAAAGAGAGGGCAAACTTTGGTCGATCTCTATGCAATGAAGCTCTCTATGGAGGAGTTTGTTCCTAGAAAGAGGGAAAACCTCAGTAGATATCTATGCAATAAAGCTCTCTATGGAGGAGTTTGCTAATAGAGAGAGGGCAAACTTTGGTGGATCTCTATGCAATGAAGCTCTCTATGGAGAAAGTTTGCTCCTAGCGAGAGGGCAAACTTTGGTGGATCTCTATGCAATAAAGCTCTCTATGGAGGAGTTTGTGTCTAGAGAGAGGGCAAACTTTGGTCGATCTCTATGCAATGAAGCTCTCAATAATAGAGTTTGCTTCTAGAGAGAGGGCAAACTTTGGTGGATCTCTATGCAATATAGCTCTCTATGCAGGAGTTTGTTCCTAGAGAGAGGGCAAAGTTTGGTGGATCTCTATGCAATAAAGCTTTATATAGAGGAGTTTGTTTCTAGAGAGAGGGCAAACTTTGTTTGATCTCTATGCAATAAATCTCTCTACGGAGGAGTTTGCTTGTAAAGAGAGGGCAAAATTTGGTGGATCTCTATGCAATGAAGCTCTCTATGCAGGCGTTTGTTCCTAGAGAGAGGGCAAACTTTGGTAGATCTCTATGCAATAAAGCTCTCTATGGAGGAGTTTGCTCCTAAAGAGAGGGCAAACTTTAGTCGATCTCTAAGCAATAAAGCTCTCTAAGTAGGAGTTTGCTTGTAGAGAGAGGGGAAACTTTAGGGGATATCTATGCAATGAAGCTTTATATGGAGGAATTTGCTCCTAGAGAGTGGGCAAACTTTGGTCAATCTCTATGCAATAAAGCTCTTTAAGGAGGAGTTTGCTTGTAGAGAGAGGGCAAACTTTTGTGGATCTCTTTGCAATGAAGCTTTAAGGGAGGAGTTTGTTCCTAGAGAGAGAACAATCTTTGGTGGATCTCTATGCAATGAAACTCTCTATGGACGAGTTTGCTCCTAGAGAGAGGGCAAATTTTGGTCAATCTCTATGCAATAAAGCTCTTTATGCTGAAGTTTGTTCCTAGAGAGAGGGCAAACTTTGGTCGATCTCTATGCAATGAATCTCTCAATGAGAGAGTTTGCTCCTAGAGAGAGGGCAAACTTTGGTAGATCTCTATGCAATGAAGCTCTCTATGCAGGAGTTTGCTCCTAGAGAGAGGGCAAACCTGGGGGGATCTCTATGCAATGGAGCTCTCTATAGAGGAGTTTGCTACTGAGAGAGGTCAAACTTTGGTGGATCTCTAATCAATGAAGCTCTCTATAGAGGAGTTTGTTCCTAGAGAGAATGCAAACTTTGTTGGATCTCTATGCAATGAAGCTCTCTATGGAAAAGTTTGTTCCTAGAGAGAGGGAAAACCTCGGTAGATATTTATGCAATAAAGCTCTCAATGGAGGAATTTGCTAATAGAGAGAGGGCAAACTTTGGTGGATCTCTATGCAATGAAGCTCTCTATGGAGAAAGTTTGCTCCTAGAGAGAGGGCAAACTTTGGTGAATCTCTATGCAATAAAGCTCTCTATGGAAGACTTTGCTTCTAGAGAGCGGGCAAACTTTGGTAGGTCTCTATGCAATGAAGCTCTCTATGGAGGAGTTTTCTCTGAAAGAGAAGGCAAATTTTTGTAGATCTCTATGTAATGAAGCTCTCTATGGAGGAGTTTGCTACTAGAGAGAGGGCAAACTTTGTTGGATCTCTATGCAATGAAGCTTTCTATGGACGAGTTTGCTCTTAGAGAGAGGGCAAATTTTGGGGGATATCTATGCAATGAAGCTCTCTATGTAGGAGTTTGCTCCTAGAGACAGGGCAAATTTTGGTAGATATCTATGCAATTTAGCTCTCTATGGAGAAGTTTGCTCCTAGAGAGAGGGCAAACTTTGTTGGATCTCTATGCAATGCAGCTCTCTATGGAAGAGTTTGCTCCTAGAGAGAGGGCAAACTTTGGTGGATTTTTATGCAATGAAGCTCTCTATGGAGGAGTTTGCTCCTAGAGAGAGGGCAAACTTTGGTGAAAATATATGCAATGAAGCTCTCTATGGAGAAGTTTGTTCCTAGAAAGAGGGCAAACTTTGGTGGATCTATATGCAATGAAGCTCTCTATGGAGGAGTTTGTTCCTAAAGAGAGGGCAAACTTTGGTGGATCTATATGCAATAAAGCTCTCTATAGAGGAGTTTGCTCCTAAAGAGAGGGCAAACTTTGGTGGATCTATATGCAATGAAGCTCTCTATGGAGGAGTTTGCTCTTCGAGAGAGGGCAAAGTATGGTGGATCTCAATGCATTGAAGCTCTCTATGAAGGAGTTTGCTCCTAGAGGGAGTGCAAATCTTGATTGATCTCTATGCAATGAAGCTTTCTATGGACGAGTTTGCTCATAGAGAGAGGGCAAATTTTGGTGGATATCTATGCAATGAAGCTCTCTATGGAGGAGTTTGCTCCTAGAAACAGGGCAAATTTTGGTAGATATCTATGCAATTAAGCTCTCTTTGGAGAAGTTTGCTCCTAGAGAGAGGGCAAACTTTGTTGGATCTCTATGCAATGCAGCTCTCTATGGAGGAGTTTGCTCCTAGAGAGAGGGCAAACTTTGGTGGATCTCTAAGCAATGAAGCTCATTTTGGAGGAGTTTGCTCCAAGAGAGAAAGGGCAAACTTTGTTGGATCTCTATGCTATAAAGCTCTCTATGGAGGAGTTTGCTTCTAGAGATAGGACGAATTTTAGTGGATATCTATGCAATAAAGCTCTCTATGGAGGAGTTTTCTTCTAGACACAGTGAAAATTTTGATGGATATCTGTGCAATGAAACTCTCTATGGAGGAATTTGATCTTAGAAAGAAGGCAAACTTTGTTGGAAATCTATGGCATAAAGCTCTCTATGGAGGAGTTTGCTCCTAGAGACAGAACAAACTTGAGTGAATTTGTATGCGATAAAGCTCCTTATGGAGAAGATTGTTCCTAGAGAAAGGGCAAACTTTGATGGATCTCTATGCAATGAAGCTCTTTAAGGAGGAGTTTGCTCCTAGAGAGAAAGGGCAAACTTTGTTTGATGTCTATGCAATAAAGCTCTCTATGGAGGAGTTTGCTCCTAGAGAAAGGGCATATTTTGGTGGATATCTATGCAATAAAGCTATCTATGGAGGAGTTTGCTCCTAGAGATAGGGCAAGTTTCGGTGGATATCTATGCAATGAAACTCTCTATGGAGGAGTTTGCTCCTAGAGAGAGGGCAAAATTTGTTGGATCTCTATGCAATGAAGCTCTCTATGAAGGAGTTTGCTCCTAGAGACAGAACAAAATTTGGTGGATCTCTATGCAATGAAGCTCTCTAAAGAGGAGTTTGTTTCTAGAGAGAGGGCAAAGTTTGATAGATCTCTATGCAATGAAGTTCTTTATGGAGAAGTTTGCTCCTAGAGAGAAGGGGCAAACTTTGTTGGATCTCTATGCAATGAAGCTCTCTAAGGAGGAGTTTGCTCGTAGAGACAGGGCAAATTTTGGTGGATATCTATGCAATGAAGCTCTCTATGGAGGAGTTTGCTCTTAGAAAGAAGGCAAACTTTGTTGGAAATCTATGGCATAAAGCTCTCTATGGAGGAGTTTGCTCCTAGAGACAGAACAAACTTTGGTGGATCTGTATGCGATAAAGCTCCTTATAAGGGAGTTTGTTCCTAGAGAAAGGGCAAACTTTGATGGATCTCTATGCAATGAAGCTCTTTAAGGAGGAGTTTGCTCCGAGAGAGAAAGGGCAAACTTTGTTTGATGTCCATGCAATAAAGCTCTCTATGGAGGAGTTTGCTCCTAGAGACAGGGCATATTTTGGTGGATATCTATGCAATAAAGCTCTCTATGGACGAGTTTGCTCCTAGAGATAGGGCAAATTTTCGGTGGATATCTATGCAATAAAACTCTCTATGGAGGAGTTTGCTCCTAGAGAGAGGGCAAAATTTGTTGGATCTCTATGCAATGAATCTCTCTATGAAGGAGTTTGCTCCTAGAGACAGAACAAACTTTGGTGGATCTCTATGCAATAAATCTCTCTATGGAGGAGTTTGTTTCTAGAGAGAGGGCAAAGTTTGATGGATCTCTATGCAATGAAGTTCTTCATGGA
Organism: Ceratothoa steindachneri; assembly: GCA_963969495.1. Classification (NCBI taxonomy): domain Eukaryota; kingdom Metazoa; phylum Arthropoda; class Malacostraca; order Isopoda; family Cymothoidae; genus Ceratothoa; species Ceratothoa steindachneri. Next base: position 41,300,504 of record OZ018325.1, on the reverse strand, counting down.
GAAGTTTGCTCCTAGAGAGAAGGGGCAAACTTTGTTGGATCTCTATGCAATGAAGCTCTCTAAGGAGGAGTTTGCTCCTAGAGACAGGGCAAATTTTGGTGGATATCTATGCAATGAAGCTCTCTATGGAGGAGTTTGCTGCTAGAGAAAGGTCAAACTTTACTGGATCTCTAAGCAATAAAGCTCTCTATTGAGGAGTTTGCTCCTAGAGACTGAACAAACTTTGGTGGATCTCTATGCAATAAGGCCCCTTATGGAGGAGATTTTTCCTAGAGAGAGGGCAAACTTTTGTGGATTTATATGCAATGAAGCTCTCTATGGAGGAGTTTGTTCCTAGAGAAAGGGCAAACTTTGGTGGATCTATATGCAATGAAGCTCTTTATGGAGGAGTTTGTTTCTAGAGAGAGGGCAAACTTTGTTGGATCTCTATGCAATGAAGCTCTCAATGAAAGAGTTTGCTCCTAGAGAGAAAGGTAAAATTTTAGAAGATATCTATGCCATGAAGCTCTCTATGAAAGGGTTTGCTCCTAGAGATAGGGCAAATTTTGGTGGATATCTATGCCACGAAGCTCTCTATGAAGGAGTTTGCTCCTAGAGAGAGGGCAAACTTTGTTAGATCTCTATGCAATGAAGCTCTCTATGGAGGAGTTTGCTCGTAGAGACAGAACAAACTTTGGTGGATCTCTATGCATGAAGCTCTCTATATAGAAATTTGTTCCTAGAGAGAAGGCACACTTTGATAAATCTCTATGCAATGAAGCTCTTTATGGAGGAGTTTGCTCCTAGAGAGAAAGAGCAAACTTTGTTGGATCTCTATGCAAAAAAAGCTCTCTATGGAGAAGTTTGCTCCTAGAGACAGGGCAAATTTTGGTGGATATCTATGCAATTAAGCTCTCTATAGAGAAGATTGCTCCTAGAAAAAGGGCAAACTTTGGTATATCTCTATGCAATGAAGCTCTCTAGGGAGGAGTTTGCTCCTAGAGACAGAACAAACTTTGGTGGATCTCTATGCAATGAAGCTCTCTATGGAGAAGTTTGTTTCTAGAGAGAGGGCAAAGTTTGATGGATCTCTATGCAATGAATTTCTTTATGGAGAAGTTTGCTCCTAGAGAGAAGGGGCAAACTTTGTTGGATCTCTATGCAATAAAGCTCTCTAAGGAGGAGTTTGCTCGTAGAGACAGGGCAAAATTTGGTGGATATCTATGCAATGAAGCTCTCTATGGAGGAGTTTGCTGCTAGAGAAAGGGCAAACTTTAGTGGATCTCTAAGCAATGAAGCTCTCTATTGAGGAGTTTGCTCCTAGAGACAGAACAAACTTTGGTAGATCTCTATGAAATAAGGCCCATTATGGAGGAGATTTTTCCTAAAGAGAGGGCAAACTTTGGTGGATCTATATGCAATGAAGCTCTCTATGGAGGAGTTTGTTCCTAGAGAAAGGGCAAACTTTGGTGGATCTATATGCAATGAAGCTCTCTATGGAGGAGTTTGTTTGTAGAGAGAGGGCAAACTTTGTTGGATCTCTATGCAATGAAGCTCTCAATGAAAGAGTTTGCTCCTAGAGAGAAAGGTAAAATTTAGAAGATATCTATGCCATGAAGCTCTCTATGAAAGAGTTTGCTCCTAGAGATAGGGCAAATTTTGGTGGATATCTATGCAAGGAAGCTCTCTATGAAGGAGTTTGCTCCTAGAGAGAGGGCTAACTTTGGTAGATCTCTATGCAATAAAGCTCTCTATGGAGGAGTTTGCTCCTAAAGAGAGAACAAACTTTAGTCGATCTCTATGCTATAAAGCTCTCTAAGTAGGAGTTTGCTTGTAGAGAAAGGGCAAACTTTGGTGGATATCTATGCAATGAAGCTTTATATGGAGGAATTTGCTCCTAGAGAGAGAGAAAACTTTGGTCGATCTCTATGCAATGAAGCTCTCTAAGGAGGAGTTTGCTTGTAGAGAGAGTGCAAACTTTTGTGGATCTCTTTGCAATGAAGCTTTAAGGGAGGAGTTTGTTCCTAGAGAGAGAACAATCTTTGGTGGATCTCTATGCAATGAAGCTCTCTATGAACGAGTTTGCTCCTAGAGAGAGGGCAAATTTTGGTCAATCTCTATGCAATAAAGCTCTTTATGCTGAAGTTTGTTCATAGAGAGAGGGCAAACTTTGGTCGATCTCTATGCAATGAATCTCTCAATGAGAGAGTTTGCTCCTAGAAAGAGGGCAAACTTTGGTAGATCTTTATGCAATGAAGCTCTCTATGCAATAGTTTGCTCCTAGAGAGAGGGCAAACCTGGGGGGATCCTTATGCAATGAAGCTCTCTATAGAGGAGTTTGCTACTAGAGAGAGAACAAACTTTGGTGGATCTCTAATCAATGAAGCTCTCTATGAAGAAGTTTGTTCCTAGAGAGAATGCAAACTTTGTTGGATCTCTATGCAAAAAAGCTCTCTATGCAGGAGTTTGTTCCTAGAGAGAGGGCAAACTTTGGTAGATCTCTATGCAATATAGCTTTCTATGGAGGAGTTTGCTCCTAAAGAGAGGGCAAACTTTAGACGATCTCTATGCAATAAAGCTCTCTAAGTAGGAGTTTGCTTGTAGAGAGAGGGCAAACTTTAGTGGATATCTATGCAATGAAGCTTTATATGGAGGAATTTGCTCCTAGAGAGAGGGCAAACTTTGTTATATCTCTATGCAATGAAGCTCTCTATGGAGGACTTTGCTCTTAGAAAGAGGGCAAACTTTGGTGGATCTCTATGCAAGCTCTCTATGGAAAGGTTTATCCCAAAGAGAGGGCAAACTTTGGTCGATCTCTATGCAATGAAGCTCTCTATGGAGGAGTTTTTTCCTAGAGAGAGGGCCAACTTTCGTCGATCTCTATGCAATGAAGCTTTCAATAAAAGAGTTTGCTCCTAGAGAGAGGGCAAACTTTGGTGGATCTCTATGCAATGAAGCTCTCTATGGAGGAGTTTGCTCCTAGAGAGAGGGCAAACCTGGGTGGATCTCTATGCAATGAAGCTCTCTATGGAGGAGTTTGTTCCTAGAGGGGGGGGCAAACTTTGGTCGATCTCTATGCAATGAAGCTCTCAATGAAAGAGTTTGCTCCTAGAGAGAGGGCAAACTTTGGTGGATCTCTGATCAATGAAGCTCTCTATGGAGTAGTTTGCTCTTAAAAAAGGGGCAAACTTTGGTGGATCTCTATTCAATAAAGCTTTATATAGAGAAGTTTGTTCCTAGAGAGAGGTCAAACTTTGGTCAATCACTATGCAATGAATCTCTCTAAGGAGGAGTTTGCTCCTAGAGACAGAGCAAACTTTGGTGAATCTCTATGCAATGAAGCTCTCTATGCAGGAGTTTGTTCCTAGAGAGAGGGCAAACTTTGGTGATCTCTATGCAATGAAACTCTCTATGGAGGAGTTTGCTCCTAGAGAGAGACAAACTTTATTGGATCTCTATGCAATGCAGCTCACTAAAGGGGAGTTTGCTCCTAGAGAGAGGGCAAACATGGGTGGATCTCTATGCAATGAAGCTTTATATAGAGGAGTTTGTTCCTAGAGAGAGGGCAAACTTTAGTGGATCTCTATGCAAAACAGCTCTCTAAGGAGGAGTTTGCTTGTAGAGAGAGGGCAAACTTTGGAGGATCTCTATGCAATGAAGCTCTTTATGGAGGAGTTTGCTCCTAGAGAGAGGGCAAACTTTGTCGATCTCTATGCAATAAAGCTCTCTAAGTAGGAGTTTGCTTGTAGAGAGAAGGCAAACTTTAAGGGGTCTCTATGCAATGAAGCTTTATATGGAGGAGTTTGTTCGTAGAGAGAGGGCAATCTTTGGTGGATCTCTATGCAATGAAGCTCTCTATGGAGGAGTTTGTTCCTAGAAAGAGGGAAAACCTCAGTAGATATCTATGCAATAAAGCTCTCTAAGGAGGAGTTTGCTAATAGAGAGAGGGCAAACTTTGGTGGATCTCTATGCAATGAAGCTCTCTATGGAGAAAGTTTGCTCCTAGCGAGAGGGCAAACTTTGGTGGATCTCTATGCAATAAAGCTCTCTATGGAGGAGTTTGTGTCTAGAGAGAGGGCAAACTTTGGTCGATCTCTATGCAATGAAGCTCTCAATAATAGAGTTTGCTTCTAGAGAGAGGGCAAACTTTGGTGGATCTCTATGCAATAAAGCTCTCTATGCAGGAGTTTGTTCCTAGAGAGAGGGCAAAGTTTGGTGGATCTCTATGCAATAAAGCTTTATATAGAGGAGTTTGTTTCTAGAGAGAGGGCAAACTTTGTTTGATCTCTATGCAATAAATCTCTCTACGGAGGAGTTTGCTTGTAAAGAGAGGGCAAAATTTGGTGGATCTCTATGCAATGAAGCTCTCTATGCAGGAGTTTGTTCCTAGAGAGAGGGCAAACTTTGGTAGATCTCTATGCAATAAAGCTCTCTATGGAGGAGTTTGCTCCTAAAGAGAGGGCAAACTTTAGTCGATCTCTATGCAATAAAGCTCTCTAAGTAGGAGTTTGCTTGTAGAGAGAGGGGAAACTTTGGTGGATATCTATGCAATGAAGCTTTATATGGAGGAATTTGCTCCTAGAGATTAGGCAAACTTTGGTCAATCTCTATGCAATAAAGCTCTTTAAGGAGGAGTTTGCTTGTAGAGATAGGGCAAACTTTTGTGGATCTCTTTGCAATGAAGCTTTAAGGGAGGAGTTTGTTCCTAGAGAGAGAACAATCTTTGGTGGATCTATATGCAATGAAGCTCTCTATGGACGAGTTTGCTCCTAGAGAGAGGGCAAATTTTGGTCAATCTCTATGCAATAAAGCTCTTTATGCTGAAGTTTGTTCCTAGAGAGAGGGCAAACTTTGGTCGATCTCTATGCAATGAAGCTCTCTATGGACGAGTTTGCTCCTAGAGAGAGGGCAAACTTTGGTAGATCTCTATGCAATGAAGCTCTCTATGCAGGAGTTTGCTCCTAGAGAGAGGGCAAACCTGGGGGAATCTCTATGCAATGAAGCTCTCTATAGAGGAGTTTGCTACTGAGAGAGGTCAAACTTTGGTGGATCTCTAATCAAAGAAGCTCTCTATAGAGGAGTTTGTTCCTAGAGAGAATGCAAACTTTGTTGGATCTCTATGCAATGAAGCTCTCTATGGAAAAGTTTGTTCCTAGAGAGAGGGAAAACCTCGGTAGATATTTATGCAATAAAGCTCTCAATGGAGGAATTTGCTAATAGAGAGAGGGCAAACTTTGGTGGATCTCTATGCAATGAGGCTCTCTATGGAGAAAGTTTGCTCCTAGAGAGAGGGCAAACTTTGGTGAATCTCTATGCAATAAAGCTCTCTATGGAAGACTTTGCTTCTAGAGAGCGGGCAAACTTTGGTAGGTCTCTATGCAATGAAGCTCTCTATGGAGGAGTTTTCTCTGAAAGAGAAGGCAAATTTTGGTAGATCTCTATGCAATGAAGCTCTCTATGGAGGAGTTTGCTACTAGAGAGAGAGGGCAAACTTTGTTGGATCTCTATGCAATGAAGCTTTCTATGGAGGAGTTTGCTGCTAGAGAAAGGGCAAACTTTGTTGGATCTCTATGCAATGAAGCTCTCTATGAAGGAGTTTGCTCCTAGAGACAGGGCAAATTTTGGTAGATATCTATGCAATTTAGCTCTCTATGGAGAAGTTTGCTCCTAGAGAGAGGGCAAACTTTGTTGGATCTCTATGCAATGCAGCTCTCTATGGAAGAGTTTGCTCCTAGAGAGAGGGCAAACTTTGGTGGATTTTTATGCAATGAAGCTCTCTATGGAGGAGTTTGCTCCTAGAGAGAGGGCAAACTTTGGTGAAACTTTATGCAATGAAGCTCTCTATGGAGAAGTTTGTTCCTAAAAAAGAGGGCAAACTTTGGTGGATCTATATGCAATAAAGCTCTCTATAGAGGAGTTTGCTCCTAAAGAGAGGGCAAACTTTGGTGGATCTATATGCAATGAAGCTCTCTATGGAGGAGTTTGCTCTTATAGAGACGGCAAAGTATGGTGGATCTCAATGCATTGAAGCTCTCTATGAAGGAGTTTGCTCCTAGAGGGAGTGCAAATCTTGATTGATCTCTATGCAATGAAGCTTTCTATGGACGAGTTTGCTCTTAGAGAGAGGGCAAATTTTGGTAGATATCTATGCAATTAAGCTCTCTATGGAGAAGTTTGCTCCTAGAGAGAGGGCAAACTTTGTTGGATCTCTATGCAATGCAGCTCTCTATGGAGGAGTTTGCTCCTAGAGAGAGGGCAAACTTTGGTGGATCTCTAAGCAATGAAGCTCATTTTGGAGGAGTTTGCTCCAAGAGAGAAAGGGCAAACTTTGTTGGATCTCTATGCTATAAAGCTCTCTATGGAGGAGTTTGCTTCTAGAGACAGGGCGAATTTTGGTGGATATCTATGCAATAAAGCTCTCTATGGAGGAGTTTTCTTCTAGACACAGTGAAAATTTGGTGGATATCTATGAAATGAAACTCTCTATGGAGGAATTTGCTCTTAGAAAGAAGGCAAACTTTGTTGGAAATCTATGGCATAAAGCTCTCTATGGAGGAGTTTGCTCCTAGAGACAGAACAAACTTGAGTGGATTTGTATGCGATAAAGCTCCTTATGGAGGAGTTTGTTCCTAGAGAAAGGGCAAACTTTGATGGATCTCTATGCAATGAAGCTCTTTAAGGAGGAGTTTGCTCCTAGAGAGAAAGGGCAAACTTTGTTTGATGTCTATGCAATAAAGCTTTCTATGGAGGAGTTTGCTCCTAGAGAAAGGGCATATTTTGGTGGATATCTATGCAATAAAGCTATCTATGGAGGAGTTTGCTCCTAGAGATAGGGCAAATTTTCGGTGGATATCTATGCAATGAAACTCTCTATGGAGGAGTTTGCTCCTAGAGAGAGGGCAAAATTTGTTGGATCTCTATGCAATGAAGCTCTCTATGAAGGAGTTTGCTCCTAGAGACAGAACAAAATTTGGTGGATCCCTATGCAATGAAGCTCTCTAACGAGGAGTTTGTTTCTAGAGAGAGGGCAAAGTTTGATAGATCTCTATGCAATGAAGTTCTTTATGGAGAAGTTTGCTCCTAGAGAGAAGGGGCAAACTTTGTTGGATCTCTATGCAATGAAGCTCTCTAAGGAGGAGTTTGCTCGTAGAGACAGGGCAAATTTTGGTGGATATCTATGCAATGAAGCTCTCTATGGAGGAGTTTGCTCTTAGAAAGAAGGCAAACTTTGTTGGAAATCTATGGCATAAAGCTCTCTATGGAGGAGTTTGCTCCTAGAGACTGAACAAACTTTGGTGGATCTGTATGCGATAAAGCTCCTTATAAGGGAGTTTGTTCCTAGAGAAAGGGCAAACTTTGATGGATCTCTATGCAATGAAGCTCTGTAAGGAGGAGTTTGCTCCTAGAGAGAAAGGGCAAACTTTGTTTGATGTCCATGCAATAAAGCTCTCTATGGAGGAGTTTGCTCCTAAAGACAGGGCATATTTTGGTGGATATCTATGCAATAAAGCTCTCTATGGAGGAGTTTGCTTCTAGAGATAGGGCAAATTTTCGGGGGATATCTATGCAATGAAACTCTCTATGGAGGAGTTTGCTCCTAGAGAGAGGGCAAAATTTGTTGGATCTCTATGCAATGAATCTCTCTATGAAGGAGTTTGCTCCTAGAGACAGAACAAACTTTGGTGGATCTCTATGCAATGAAGCTCTCTATGAAGGAGTTTGTTTCTAGAGAGAGGGCAAAGTTTGATGGATCTCTATGCAATGAATTTCTTTATGGAGAAGTTTGCTCCTAGAGAGAAGGGGCAAACTTTGTTGGATCTCTATGCAATGAAGCTCTCTAAGGAGGAGTTTGCTCGTAGAGACAGGGCAAATTTTGGTGGATATCTATGCAATGAAGCTCTCTATGGAGGAGTTTGCTGCTAGAGAAAGGGCAAACTTTAGTGGATCTCTAAGCAATGAAGCTCTCTATTGAGGAGTTTGCTCCTAGAGACAGAACAAACTTTGGTGGATCTCTATGCAATAAGGCCCCTTATGGAGGAGATTTTTCCTAGAGAAAGGGCAAACTTTTGTGGATCTATATGCAATGAAGCTCTCTAGGGAGGAGTTTGTTCCTAGAGAAAGGGCAAACTTTGGTGGATCTATATGCAATGAAGCTCTTTATGGAGGAGTTTTTTTCTAGAGAGAGGGCAAACTTTGTTGGATCTCTATGCAATGAAGCTCTCAATGAAAGAGTTTGCTCCTAGAGAGAAAGGTAAAATTTTAGAAGATATCTATGCCATGAAGCTCTCTATGAAAGAGTTTGCTCCTAGAGATAGGGCAAATTTTGGTGGATATCTATGCAATGAAGCTCTCTAGGAAGGAGTTTGCTCCTAGAGAGAGGGCAAACTTTGTTAGATCTCTATGCAATGAAGCTCTCTATGGAGGAGTTTGCTCGTAGAGACAGAACAAACTTTGGTGGATCTCTATGCATGAAGCTCTCTATATAGAAGTTTGTTCCTAGAGAGAAGGCAAACTTTGATAAATCTCTATGCAATGAAGCTCTTTATGGAGGAGTTTGCTCCTAGAGAGAAAGAGCAAACTTTGTTGGATCTCTATGCAGAAAAAGCTCTCTATGGAGAAGTTTGCTCCTAGAGACAGGGCAAATTTTGGTGGATATCTATGCAATTAAGCTCTCTATAGAGAAGATTGCTCCTAGAAAAAGGGCAAACTTTGGTATATCTCTATGCAATGAAGCTCTCTAGGGAGGAGTTTGCTCCTAGAGACAGAACAAACTTTGGTGGATCTCTATGCAATGAAGCTCTCTATGGAGAAGTTTGTTTCTAGAGAGAGGGCAAAGTTTGATGGATCTCTATGCAATGAATTTCTTTATGGAGAAGTTTGCTCCTAGAGAGAAGGGGCAAACTTTGTTGGATCTCTATGCAATGAAGCTCTCTAAGGCAGAGTTTGCTCGTAGAGACAGGGCAAAATTTGGTGGATATCTATGCAATGAAGCTCTCTATGGAGGAGTTTGCTGCTAGAGAAAGGGCAAACTTTAGTGGATCTCTAAGCAATGAAGCTCTCTATTGAGGAGTTTGCTCCTAGAGACAGAACAAACTTTGGTAGATCTCTATGCAATAAGGCCCATTATGGAGGAGATTGTTCCTAAAGAGAGGGCAAACTTTGGTGGATCTATATGCAATGAAGCTCTCTATGGAGGAGTTTGTTCCTAGAGAAAGGGCAAACTTTAGGTGGATCTATATGCAATGAAGCTCTCTATGGAGGAGTTTGTTTGTAGAGAGAGGGCAAACTTTGTTGGATCTCTATGCAATGAATCTCTCAATGAAAGAGTTTGCTCCTAGAGAGAAAGGTAAAATTTAGAAGATATCTATGCCATGAAGCTCTCTATGAAAGAGTTTGCTCCTAGAGATAGGGCAAATTTTGGTGAATATCTATGCAATGAAGCTCTCTATGAAGGAGTTTGCTCCTAGAGAGAGGGCAAACTTTGGTAGATCTCTATGCAATAAAGCTCTCTATGGAGGAGTTTGCTCCTAAAGAGAGGGCAAACTTTAGTCGATCTCTATGCTATAAAGCTCTCTAAGTAGGAGTTTGCTTGTAGAGAAAGGGCAAACTTTGGTGGATATCTATGCAATGAAGCTTTATATGGAGGAATTTGCTCCTAGAGAGAGAGAAAACTTTGGTCGATCTCTATGCAATGAAGCTCTCTAAGGAGGAGTTTGCTTGTAGAGAGAGGGCAAACTTTTGTGGATCTCTTTGCAATGAAGCTTTAAGGGAGGAGTTTGTTCCTAGAGAGAGAACAATCTTTGGTGGATCTCTATGCAATGAAGCTCTCTATGAACGAGTTTGCTCCTAGAGAGAGGGCAAATTTTGGTCAATCTCTATGCAATAAAGCTCTTTATGCTGAAGTTTGTTCATAGAGAGAGGGCAAACTTTGGTCGATCTCTATGCAATGAATCTCTCAATGAGAGAGTTTGCTCCTAGAGAGAGGGCAAACTTTGGTAGATCTTTATGCAATGAAGCTCTCTATGCAATAGTTTGCTCCTAGAGAGAGGGCAAACCTTGGGGGATCTTTATGCAATGAAGCTCTCTATAGAGGAGTTTGCTACTAGAGAGAGAACAAACTTTGGTGGATCTCTAATCAATGAAGCTCTCTATGAAGGAGTTTGTTCCTAGAGAGAATGCAAACTTTGTTGGATCTCTATGCAATGAAGCTCTCTATGGAAATGTTTGTTCCTAGAGAGAGGGAAAACCTCGGTAGATATTTATGCAATAATGCTCTCAATGGAGGAATTTGCTAATAGAGAGAGGGCAAACTTTGGTGGATCTCGATGCAATGAAACTCTCTATGGAGAAAGTTTGCTCCTAGAGAGAGGGCAAAATTTGGTGAATCTCTATGCAATAAAGCTCTCTATGGAAGACTTTGCTTCTAGAGAGCGGGCAAACTTTGGTAGGTCTCTATGCAATAAAGCTCTCTATGGAGGAGTTTTCTTTGAAAGAGAAGGAAAATTTTGGTAGATCTCTATGCAATGAAGCTCTTTATGGAGGAGTTTGCTACTAGAGAGAGGGCAAACTTTGTTGGATCTCTATGCAATGAAGCTTTCTATGGACGAGTTTGCTCTTAGAGAGAGGGCAAATTTTGGTGGATATCTATGCAATGAAGCTCTCTATGGAGGAGTTTGCTCCTAGAGACAGGGCAAATTTTGGTAGATATCTATGCAATTTAGCTCTCTATGGAGAAGTTTGCTCCTATAGAGAAGGCAAACTATGGTGGATCTCAATGCATTGAAGCTCTTTATGAAGGAGTTTGCTCCTAGAGAGAGTGCAAACCTTGATGGATCTTAATGCAATGAAGCTCTCTATGGAAGAGTTTGCTCCTACAGAGAGGGCAAATTTTTGTGGATATCTATGCAATGAAGCTCTCTATGGAGGAGTTTGCTTTTAGAGACAGGGCAAATTTTGGTGGATTTTTATGCAATGAATCTCTCTATGGAGGAGATTGCTCCTAAAGAAAAGGGAAAACTTTGGTGGATACCTATGCAATGAAGCTCAAAGAACAAACTCCTCAATAAGGAGCTTTATTGCATAGAGATCCACCAAAGTTTGTTCTGTCTCAAGGAGCAAACTCCTCCATAGAGAGCTTTATTGCATAGAGATCCAACAAAGTTTGCCCTCTTTCTAAGAGCAAACTCCTCTGGATCTCTATGCAATAAAGCTCCTTATTGAGGAGTTTGTTCTTTGAGAGAGGGCAAGCTTTAGGAGATATCTATGCAATAAAGCTCTCTATGGAGGAGTTTGCTCCTAGAGAAAGAACAAACTTTGGTGGATCTCTATGCAATAAAGCTGTCTATGGAGGAAATGGTTCCTAGAGAATGGGCAAACTTTGATGTATCTCTATGCAATGAAGCTCTTTATGAAGGAGTTTGCTCCTAGAGAGAAAGGGCAAACTTTGGTGGATCTCTATGTAATCAAGCCCCTTATGGAGGAGTTTGTTCCTAGAGAGAGGGCAAACTTTGATGGATCTCTATGCAATGGAGCTCCTTATGGAGGAGTTGATTTCTAGAGAGAGGGCAAACCTTGTTGGAACGCTATGCAATGAAGCTCTTAATGAAAGAGTTTGCTCCTAGAGAGAAAGGGCAAACTTTGGTCGATCTCTATGCAATAGAGCTCTTTATGGACGAGTTTGATCCAAGAGATTTGGCAAATTTTGTTGGATACCAATGCAATGAAGCTCTTTATGGAGGAGTTTGCTTCTAGAGACAGGGCAAATTTTGGTGGATATCTATGCAATAAGGCTCTAAATGAAAGAGTTTGCTTCTAAGGAGAATTGGCAAACTTTGGTCGATCTCTATGCAATGAAGCTGTCTATGGACGATTTTGCTTCTAGAGACAGGGCAAATTTTGGTGGATATCTATGCCATGAAGCTCTCTATGGAAGAGTTTCCCTCTAAAGAGAGGGCAAACTTTGTTTAATCTCTATTTAATAAATCTCTCTATGGAGGATTTTGCTCCTAGAGAAAGAAGAAACTTTAGGAGGTCTTTATGCAATGAAGATCTCTATGGAGGAGTTTGTTCCTAGAGAGAGGGCAAACTTTGGTGGATCTTTATGCAATGAAGCTCTCTGGGGAGGAGTTTGTTCCTAGAGAGAGGGCAAACTTTGGTGGATCTATATGCAATGAAGCTCTCTATGGACGAGTTTGCTCCTAGAGAGAGGGCAAACTTTGGTGGATCTATATGCAATAAAGCCCTCTATGGACGAGTTTGTTCCTAGAGAGAGGGCAAACTTTGGTAGATCTCTATGCAATGAAGCTCTCTATGGACGAGTTTGCTCCTAGAGAGAGGGCAAACTTTGGGTGATCTCTAATACAATGAAGCTCTCTATAGAGGAGTTTGTTCCTAGAGAGAGGGCAAACTTTGTTGGATCTATATGCAATAAAGCTCTATATGGAGGAGTTTCTTCCTAGAGAGAGTGCAAACTTTGGTGGATCTATATGCAATGAAGCACTCTATGGAGGAGTTTGCTCCTAGAGAGAGGGCAAACTTTGGTGGATCTCTATGCAATGAAGCTCTCTATGCAGGAGTTTGTTGCTAGAAAGTGGGAAAACCTATGTAGATATCTATCTAATGATGCTCTCTATGGAGGAGTTTCCTAATAGAGAGAGGGCAAACTTTGGTGGATCTCTATGCAATGAAGCTCTCTATGGTGAAAGTTTGCTCCTAGAGAGAGGGCAAATTTTAGTGGATCTCTATGCAATAAAGCGCTCTATGGAGGAGTTTGCTTCTACAGAGCGGGCAAACTTTGGTGAATCTCCATGCAATAAGGCTCTCTATGGAGGAGTTTGCTCGTAGAGAGAGGGCAAACTTTGGTGGATCTCTATGCAATGAAGCCCTCTATGGAAAGGTTTGCTTAAAGAGGGAGGGCAAATTTTGGTAGATCTCTATGCAATGAAGCGCTCTATGGAGAAGTTTTTTCTTAGAGAGAGGGAAAATTTTGGTAAAACTCTATGCAATGAAGCTCTCTATGGAGGAGTTTGCTCCTAGAGAGAGGGCAAACTTTGGTGGATCTCTATGCAATAAAGCTCTCTATGGACGAGTTGCTCGTAGAGAGAGAAAAAACTTTGGTAGATCTCTATTCAATGAAGCTCTCTATGGAGGAGTTTGCTCTTAGAAAAAAGGCAAACTTTGTTGGATTTCTATGCAATGAAGCTCTCTATGGAGGAGTTTGCTTCTACAGAGCGGGCAAACTTTGGTGAATCTCCATGCAATAAGGCTCTCTATGGAGGAGTTTGCTCGTAGAGAGAGGGCAAACTTTGGTGGATCTCTATGCAATGAAGCCCTCTATGGAAAGGTTTGCTTAAAGAGGGAGGGCAAATTTTGGTAGATCTCTATGCAATGAAGCGCTCTATGGAGAAGTTTTTTCTTAGAAAGAGGGAAAATTTTGGTAAAACTCTATGCAATGAAGCTCTCTATGGAGGAGTTTGCTCCTAGAGAGAGGGCAAACTTTGGTGGATCTCTATGCAATAAAGCTCTCTATGGACGAGTTGCTCGTAGAGAGAGAAAAAACTTTGGTAGATCTCTATTCAATGAAGCTCTCTATGGAGGAGTTTGCTCTTAGAAAAAAGGCAAACTTTGTTGGATTTCTATGCAATGAAGCTCTCTATGGAGGAGTTTGCTCCTTGAGAGAGGACAAACTTAAGTGAATATCTATGCAATGAAGCTCTTTATGGACGAGTTTGCTCCTAGAGAGAGGGCAACTTTAGTGGATCTTTATGCAATGAAGCTCTCTATGGAGGAGTTTGTTCCTAGAAAGAGGGCAAACTTTGGTAGATCTATATGCAATGAAGCTCTCTATGGAGGAGTTTGTTCCTAGAGAGAGGGTAAACTTTGGTGGATCTATATGCAATGAAGCTCTCTAGGGAGGAGTTTGCTGCTAGAGAGAAGGCAAACTATGGTGGATATCAATGCATTAAAGCTCTTTATGAAGGAGTTTGCTCCAAGAGAAAGTGCAAACCTTGATAGATCTTGATGTAATGAAGCTCTCTATGGAAGAGTTTGCTCCTACAGAGAGGGCAAATTTTTGTGGATATCTATGCAATGAAGCTCTCTATGGAGGAGTTTGCTCCTAGAGACAGGGCAAATTTTGGTGGATATCTATGCAATCAGGCTCGCTATGAAGAAGTTTTCTCCTAGAGAGAGGGCAAACTTTGTTGAATCTTTATGCAATGCAGCTCTCTATGGAGGAGTTTGCTCCTAGAGAGACGGCAAACTTTGGTGGATCTCTATGCAATGAAGCTTTATATAGAGGAGTTGGTTCCTAGAGATAAGGCAAACTTTAATCGATCTCTATGCAATGAAGCTCGTTTTGGAGGAATTTGCTCCTAGAGAGAAAGGGCAAACTTTGTTTGATCTCTATGCAATGAAGCTCTCTATGGAGGAGTTTGCTTCTAGAGACAGGGCAAATGTTGGTGGATATCTATGCAATAACGCTCTTATGGAGGAGTTTGCTTTTAGAGACAGGGCAAATTTTGGTGGATATCTATGCAATGAATCTCTCTATAGAGGAGTTTGCTCTTAGAAAGAGGGCAAACTTTGTTGGATCTCTATGCAATGAAGCTCTCTATGGAGGAGTTTGCTCCTTGAGACAGAACAAACTTTGGTAGGATCTCTATGCAATAAAGCTCCTAATGGAGGAGTTTGTTTCTAGAGAGAGCGCAAACTTTGATGGATCTCTATGCAATGAAACTCTTTATAGAGGAGTTTGCTCCTAGAGAGAAAGGGCAAACTTTGTTGGATCTCTATGCAATGAAGCTCTTTATGAAGGAGTTTGCTCCTAGAGACAGGGCAAATTTTAGTGGATGTCTATGCAATGAAGCTCTCTATGGAGAAGTTTGCTCCTAGAGACAGGGCATTTTTGGTGGATATCTCTGCAAGGAAGCTCTCTATGGAGGATTTTGCTCCTAGAGAGAGGGCAAACTTTGTTGGATCTCTATGCAATGAAGCTCTCTATTGAGGAGTTTGCTTCTAGAGACAGAACAAACTTTGGTGGATCTCTATGCAATGAAGCTCTCTATGGAGGAGTTTGTTCCTAGAGAGAGGGCAAACTTTGATGGATCTCTATGCAATGAAGCTCTTTATGGAGGAGTGTCCTCCTAGAGAAAAAGGGCAAACTTTGTTGGATCTCTATGCAAGGAAGCTCTCTATGGAGGAGTTTGCTCCTAGAGACAGGACAAATTTTGGTGGATATCTATGCAATGAATCTCTCTATGGAGGAGTTTGCTCCTAGAGAAAGGGCAAACTTTGGTGGATATCTATGCAATGAAGCTCTCTCTGTGGGGTTTGCTTCTAGAGAGAAGGCAAACTTTGTTGGATCTCTATGCAATGAAGCTCTCTATAGAGGATTTTGCTCGTAGAGACAAAACAAACTTTAGTGGATCTCTATGCAATGAAGATCTCTATATAGGAGTTTGTTACTAGAGCGAGGGCAAACTTTGGTGGATCTCTATGCAATAAAGCTCTCTATAGGGGAGTTTGCTCCTACAGAGACGGCAAACTTTGATGGATCTCTTCTAATGAAGCTCTTTTTGGAGGAATTTGCTCCTAGAGAGAAAGGGCAAACTTTGTTGGATCTCTATGCAATCAAACTTTCTATGGAGGAGTTTGCTTTTAGAGACAGGGCAAATTTTGGTGGATATCTATGCAATGAAGCTCTCTATGGAGGAGTTTGCTTCTAGAGACAGGGCAAATTTTGGTGGATATCTATGCAATGAAGGTCTCTATGGAGGAGTTTGCTCTTAGAAAGAGGGCAAACTTTTTTGGATATCTATGCAATGGAGCTCTCTATGGAGGAGTTTGCTCCTTGAGACAGAATAAACTTTGGTGGATCTCTATGCAATAAAGCTCTCTATGGAGGAGTTTGTTCCTAAAGATTGGAAAAACTTTGATGGATCTCTATGCAATGAAGCTCTTTATGGAGGAGTTTGCTCCTAGAGATTAAGGGCAAACTTTGGTTGATCTCTATGCAATCAAGCCCCTTATGGAGGAGTTTGTTCCTAGAGAGAGGGCAAACTTTGATGGATCCCTATGCAATGGAGCTCCTTATGGAGGAGTTTGTTTCTAGAGAGAGGGCAAACTTTGTTGGGTCTCTATGCAATGAAGCTCTTAATGAAAGAGTTTGCTCCTAGAGAAAAGGGCAAACTTTGGTCGATCTCTATGCAATAGAGCTCTCTATAGATGAGTTTTATCCTAGAGATAGGGCAAATTTTGGTGGATATCTATGCAATAAAGCTCTCTATGGAGGAGTTTGCTTCTAGAGACAGGGCAAATTTTGGTGGATATCTATGCAATGAAGCTCTCAATGAAAGAGTTTGCTTCTAGAGAGCAAGGGCAAACTTTGGTTGATCTCTATGCAATGAAGCTCTCTATAGACGATTTTGCTTCTAGAGACAGGGCTAATTTTGTTGGATATCTATGCCTTGAAGCTCTCTATGAAGGAGTTTGCTCCTAAAGAGAGGGCAAACTTTGTTTGATCTCTATGCAATGAAGCTCTCTATGGAGGAGTTTGCTCCTAGAGAAAGGATAAACTTTGGTAGGTCTTTATGCAATGAAGCTCTCTATGGAGGAGTTTGTTCCTAGAGAGAGGGCAAACTTTGGTGGATCTTTATGCAATGAAGCTCTCTATGGAGGAGTTTGTTCCTAGAGAGAGGGCAAACTTTGGTGGATCTATATGCAATGAAGCTCTCTATGGACGAGTTTGCTCCTAGAAAGAGGGCAAACTTTGGTGGATCTATATGCAATGGAAGCCCTCTATAGGCGAGTTTGTTCCTAGAGAGAGGGCAAACTTTGGTAGATCTCTATGCAATGAAGCTCTCTATGGACGAGTTTGCTCCTAGAGAGAGGGCAAACTTTGGGTGATCTCTAATGCAATGAAGCTCTCTATGAAGGAGTTTGTTCCTTTGAGAGGGCAAACTTTGGTTGATCTATATGCAATGAAGCTCTCTATGGAGGAGTTTGTTTCTAGAGAGAGGGCAAACTTTGGTGGATCTATATGCAATGAAGCACTCTATGCAGGAGTTTGCTCCTAGAGAGAGGCCAAACTTTGGTGGATCTCTATGCAATGAAGCTCTCTATGGAGGATTTTGCCCTAAAAGAGAGGGCAAACTATGGTGGATCTCAATGCATTGTAGCTCTCTATGAAGGAGTTTGCTCCTAGAGAGAGTGCAAACCTTGATTGATCTCAATGCAATGAAGCTCTCTATGGAGGAGTTTGCTTCTAGAGAGAGGGCAAATTTTGATGGTCTCTATGCAATGAAGCTCTCTATGGAGGAGTTCGCTCCTAGAGAGAGGGCAAACTTTGGTGGATCTCTATGCAATGAAGCTCTTAATGGAGGAGTTTGCTCCTAGAAAAAAAGGGCAAGCTTTCGTCGATCTTTATGCAATGAAGCTCTCTATGGAGGAGTTTGTTTATAGAGAGAGGGCAAACTTTGGTGGATCTCTATTTAATGAAGCTCTCTATGGAGGAGTTTGCTCCTTGAGAGAGGGGAAACTTTGATGGATCTTTATGCAATGAAGCTGTCTATGGAGGAGTTTGCTCCTAGAGAGAGGGCAAACTTTGTTGGATCTCTATGCTATGCAGCTCTCTATGGACAAGTTTGCTCCTAGAGAGAAAGTGCAAATTTTGGTGGATCTATATGCAATGAAGCTCTCTATGGAGGAGTTTGTTCCTAGAGAAAGGGCAAACTTTGGTGGATCTATATGCAATGAAGCTCTCTATGGAGGAGTTTGTTTGTAGAGAGAGGGCAAACTTTGTTGGATCTCTATGCAATGAAGCTCTCAATGAAAGAGTTTGCTCCTAGAGAGAAAGGTAAAATTTAGAAGATATCTATGCCATGAAGCTCTCTATGAAAGAGTTTGCTCCTAGAGATAGGGCAAATTTTGGTGGATATCTATGCAAGGAAGCTCTCTATGAAGGAGTTTGCTCCTAGAGAGAGGGCAAACTTTGGTAGATCTCTATGCAATAAAGCTCTCTATGGAGGAGTTTGCTCCTAAAGAGAGGGCAAACTTTAGTCGATCTCTATGCTATAAAGCTCTCTAAGTAGGAGTTTGCTTGTAGAGAAAGGGCAAACTTTGGTGGATATCTATGCAATGAAGCTTTATATGGAGGAATTTGCTCCTAGAGAGAGAGAAAACTTTGGTCGATCTCTATGCAATGAAGCTCTCTAAGGAGGAGTTTGCTTGTAGAGAGAGTGCAAACTTTTGTGGATCTCTTTGCAATGAAGCTTTAAGGGAGGAGTTTGTTCCTAGAGAGAGAACAATCTTTGGTGGATCTCTATGCAATGAAGCTCTCTATGAACGAGTTTGCTCCTAGAGAGAGGGCAAATTTTGGTCAATCTCTATGCAATAAAGCTCTTTATGCTGAAGTTTATTCATAGAGAGAGGGCAAACTTTGGTCGATCTCTATGCAATGAATCTCTCAATGAGAGAGTTTGCTCCTAGAAAGAGGGCAAACTTTGGTAGATCTTTATGCAATGAAGCTCTCTATGCAAAAGTTTGCTCCTAGAGAGAGGGCAAACCTGGGGGGATCTTTATGCAATGAAGCTCTCTATAGAGGAGTTTGCTACTAGAGAGAGAACAAACTTTGGTGGATCTCTAATCAATGAAGCTCTCTATGAAGAAGTTTGTTCCTAGAGAGAATGCAAACTTTGTTGGATCTCTATGCAAAGAAGCTCTCTATGCAGGAGTTTGTTCCTAGAGAGAGGGCAAACTTTGGTAGATCTCTATGCAATAAAGCTTTCTATGGAGGAGTTTGCTCCTAAAGAGAGGGCAAACTTTAGACGATCTCTATGCAATAAAGCTCTCTAAGTAGGAGTTTGCTTGTAGAGAGAGGGCAAACTTTAGTGGATATCTATGCAATGAAGCTTTATATGGAGGAATTTGCTCCTAGAGAGAGGGCAAACTTTGTTATATCTCTATGCAATGAAGCTCTCTATGGAGGACTTTGCTCTTAGAAAGAGGGCAAACTTTGGTGGATCTCTATGCAATGAAGCTCTCTATGGAAAGGTTTATCCCAAAGAGAGGGCAAACTTTTGTCGATCTCTATGCAATGAAGCTCTCTATGGAGGAGTTTTTTCCTAGAGAGAGGGCCAACTTTCGTCGATCTCTATGCAATGAAGCTTTCAATAAAAGAGTTTGCTCCTAGAGAGAGGGCAAACTTTGGTGGATCTCTATGCAATGAAGCTCTCTATGGAGGAGTTTGCT
Organism: Ceratothoa steindachneri; assembly: GCA_963969495.1. Lineage (NCBI taxonomy): Eukaryota > Metazoa > Arthropoda > Malacostraca > Isopoda > Cymothoidae > Ceratothoa > Ceratothoa steindachneri. The sequence goes on along the minus strand of OZ018325.1, from coordinate 41,281,277 downwards.
CCTAAAGAGAGGGCAAACCTGGGTGGATCTCTATGCAATGAAGCTCTCTATGGAGGAGTTTGTTCCTAGAGGGGGGGCAAACTTTGGTCGATCTCTATGCAATGAAGCTCTCAATGAAAGAGTTTGCTCCTAGAGAGAGGGCAAACTTTGGTGGATCTCTGATCAATGAAGCTCTCTATGGAGTAGTTTGCTCTTAAAAAAGGGGCAAACTTTGGTGGATCTCTATTCAATAAAGCTTTATATAGAGAAGTTTGTTCCTAGAGAGAGGTCAAACTTTGGTCAATCACTATGCAATGAATCTCTCTAAGGAGGAGTTTGCTCCTAGAGACAGAGCAAACTTTGGTGAATCTCTATGCAATGAAGCTCTCTATGCAGGAGTTTGTTCCTAGTGAGAGGGCAAACTTTGGTGATCTCTATGCAATGAAACTCTCTATGGAGGAGTTTGCTCCTAGAGAGAGACAAACTTCATTGGATCTCTATGCAATGCAGCTCACTAAAGGGGAGTTTGCTCCTAGAGAGAGGGCAAACATGGGTGGATCTCTATGCAATGAAGCTTTATATAGAGGAGTTTGTTCCTAGAGAGAGGGCAAACTTTAGTGGATCTCTATGCAAAACAGCTCTCTAAGGAGGAGTTTGCTTGTAGAGAGAGGGCAAACTTTGGAGGATCTCTATGCAATGAAGCTCTTTATGGAGGAGTTTGCTCCTAGAGAGAGGGCAAACTTTGTCGATCTCTATGCAATAAAGCTCTCTAAGTAGGAGTTTGCTTGTAGAGAGAAGGCAAACTTTAAGGGGTCTCTATGCAATGATGCTTTATATGGAGGAGTTTGTTCGTAGAGAGAGGGCAATCTTTGGTGGATCTCTATGCAATGAAGCTCTCTATGGAGGAGTTTGTTCCTAGAAAGAGGAAAAACCTCAGTAGATATCTATGCAATAAAGCTCTCTATGGAGGAGTTTGCTAATAGAGAGAGGGCAAACTTTGGTGGATCTCTATGCAATGAAGCTCTCTATGGAGAAAGTTTGCTCCTAGCGAGAGGGCAAACTTTGGTGGATCTCTATGCAATAAAGCTCTCTATGGAGGAGTTTGTGTCTAGAGAGAGGGCAAACTTTGGTCGATCTCTATGCAATGAAGCTCTCAATAATAGAGTTTGCTTCTAGAGAGAGGGCAAACTTTGGTGGATCTCTATGCATAAAGCTCTCTATGCAGGAGTTTGTTCCTAGAGAGAGGGCAAAGTTTGGTGGATCTCTATGCAATAAAGCTTTATATAGAGGAGTTTGTTTCTAGAGAGAGGGCAAACTTTGTTTGATCTCTATGCAATAAATCTCTCTACGGAGGAGTTTGCTTGTAAAGAGAGGGCAAAATTTGGTGGATCTCTATGCAATGAAGCTCTCTATGCAGGAGTTTGTTCCTAGAGAGAGGGCAAACTTTGGTAGATCTCTATGCAATAAAGCTCTCTATGGAGGAGTTTGCTCCTAAAGAGAGGGCAAACTTTAGTCGATCTCTATGCAATAAAGCTCTCTAAGTAGGAGTTTGCTTGTAGAGAGAGGGAAAACTTTGGTGGATATCTATGCAATGAAACTTTATATGGAGGAATTTGCTCCTAGAGAGTGGGCAAACTTTGGTCAATCTCTATGCAATAAAGCTCTTTAAGGAGGAGTTTGCTTGTAGAGATAGGGCAAACTTTTGTGGATCTCTTTGCAATGAAGCTTTAAGGGAGGAGTTTGTTCCTAGAGAGAGAACAATCTTTGGTGGATCTATATGCAATGAAGCTCTCTATGGACGAGTTTGCTCCTAGAGAGAGGGCAAATTTTGGTCAATCTCTATGCAATAAAGCTCTTTATGCTGAAGTTTGTTCCTAGAGAGAGGGCAAACTTTGGTCGATCTCTATGCAATGAATCTCTCAATGAGAGAGTTTGCTCCTAGAGAGAGGGCAAACTTTGGTAGATCTCTATGCAATGAAGCTCTCTATGCAGGAGTTTGCTCCTAGAGAGAGGGCAAACCTGGGGGAATCTCTATGCAATGAAGCTCTCTATAGAGGAGTTTGCTACTGAGAGAGGTCAAACTTTGGTGGATCTCTAATCAATGAAGCTCTCTATAGAGGAGTTTGTTCCTAGAGAGAATGCAAACTTTGTTGGATCTCTATGCAATGAAGCTCTCTATGGAAAAGTTTGTTTCTAGAGAGAGGGAAAACCTCGGTAGATATTTATGCAATAAAGCTCTCAATGGAGGAATTTGCTAATAGAGAGAGGGCAAACTTTGGTGGATCTCTATGCAATGAGGCTCTCTATGGAGAAAGTTTGCTCCTAGAGAGAGGGCAAACTTTGGTGAATCTCTATGCAATAAAGCTCTCTATGGAAGACTTTGCTTCTAGAGAGCGGGCAAACTTTGGTAGGTCTCTATGCAATGAAGCTCTCTATGGAGGAGTTTTCTCTGAAAGAGAAGGCAAATTTTGGTAGATCTCTATGCAATGAAGCTCTCTATGGAGAAGTTTGCTACTAGAGAGAGAGTGCAAACTTTGTTGGATCTCTATGCAATGAAGCTTTCTATGGAGGAGTTTGCTGCTAGAGAAAGGGCAAACTTTGTTGGATCTCTATGCAATGAAGCTCTCTATGAAGGAGTTTGCTCCTAGAGACAGGGCAAATTTTGGTAGATATCTATGCAATTTAGCTCTCTATGGAGAAGTTTGCTCCTAGAGAGAGGGCAAACTTTGTTGGATCTCTATGCAATGCAGCTCTCTATGGAAGAGTTTGCTCCTAGAGAGAGGGCAAACTTTGGTGGATTTTTATGCAATGAAGCTCTCTATGGAGGAGTTTGCTCCTAGAGAGAGGGCAAACTTTGGTGAAACTTTATGCAATGAAGCTCTCTATGGAGAAGTTTGTTCCTAAAAAAGAGGGCAAACTTTGGTGGATCTATATGCAATGAAGCTCTCTATGGAGGAGTTTGTTCCTAGAGAGAGGGCAAACTTTGGTGGATCTATATGCAATAAAGCTCTCTATAGAGGAGTTTGCTCCTAAAGAGAGGGCAAACTTTGGTGGATCTATATGCAATGAAGCTCTCTATGGAGGAGTTTGCTCTTATAGAGAGGGCAAAGTATGGTGGATCTCAATGCATTGAAGCTCTCTATGAAGGAGTTTGCTCCTAGAGGGAGTGCAAATCTTGATTGATCTCTATGCAATGAAGCTTTCTATGGACAAGTTTGCTCTTAGAGAGAGGGCAAATTTTGGTAGATATCTATGCAATTAAGCTCTCTATGGAGAAGTTTGCTCCTAGAGAGAGGGCAAACTTTGTTGGATCTCTATGCAATGCAGCTCTCTATGGAGGAGTTTGCTCCTAGAGAGAGGGCAAACTTTGGTAGATCTCTAAGCAATGAAGCTCATTTTGGAGGAGTTTGCTCCAAGAGAGAAAGGGCAAACTTTGTTGGATCTCTATGCTATAAAGCTCTCTATGGAGGAGTTTGCTTCTAGAGACAGGGCGAATTTTGGTGGATATCTATGCAATAAAGCTCTCTATCGAGGAGTTTTCTTCTAGACACAGTGAAAATTTGGTGGATATCTATGAAATGAAACTCTCTATGGAGGAATTTGCTCTTAGAAAGAAGGCAAACTTTGTTGGAAATCTATGGCATAAAGCTCTCTATGGAGGAGTTTGCTCCTAGAGACAGAACAAACTTGAGTGGATTTGTATGCGATAAAGCTCCTTATGGAGGAGTTTGTTCCTAGAGAAAGGGCAAACTTTGATGGATCTCTATGAAATGAAGCTCTTTAAGGAGGAGTTTGCTCCTAGAGAGAAAGGGCAAACTTTGTTTGATGTCTATGCAATAAAGCTCTCTATGGAGGAGTTTGCTCCTAGAGAAAGGGCATATTTTGGTGGATATCTATGCAATAAAGCTATCTATGGAGGAGTTTGCTCCTAGAGATAGGGCAAATTTTCGGTGGATATCTATGCAATGAAACTCTCTATGGAGGAGTTTGCTCCTAGAGAGAGGGCAAAATTTGTTGGATCTCTATGCAATGAAGCTCTCTATGAAGGAGTTTGCTCCTAGAGACAGAACAAAATTTGGTGGATCTCTATGCAATGAAGCTCTCTAACGAGGAGTTTGTTTCTAGAGAGAGGGCAAAGTTTGATAGATCTCTATGCAATGAAGTTCTTTATGGAGAAGTTTGCTCCTAGAGAGAAGAGGCAAACTTTGTTGGATCTCTATGCAATGAAGCTCTCTAAGGAGGAGTTTGCTCGTAGAGACAGGGCAAATTTTGGTGGATATCTATGCAATGAAGCTCTCTATGGAGGAGTTTGCTCTTAGAAAGAAGGCAAACTTTGTTGGAAATCTATGGCATAAAGCTCTCTATGGAGGAGTTTGCTCCTAGAGACAGAACAAACTTTGGTGGATCTGTATGCGATAAAGCTCCTTATAAGGGAGTTTGTTCCTAGAGAAAGGGCAAACTTTGATGGATCTCTATGCAATGAAGCTCTTTAAGGAGGAGTTTGCTCCTAGAGAGAAAGGGCAAACTTTGTTTGATGTCCATGCAATAAAGCTCTCTATGGAGGAGTTTGCTCCTAAAGACAGGGCATATTTTGGTGGATATCTATGCAATAAAGCTCTCTATGGAGGAGTTTGCTCCTAGAGATAGGGCAAATTTTCGGGGGATATCTAGGCAATGAAACTCTCTATGGAGGAGTTTGCTCCTAGAGAGAGGGCAAAATTTGTTGGATCTCTATGCAATGAATCTCTCTATGAAGGAGTTTGCTCCTAGAGACAGAACAAACTTTGGTGGATCTCTATGCAATGAAGCTCTCTATGGAGGAGTTTGTTTCTAGAGAGAGGGCAAAGTTTGATGGATCTCTATGCAATGAATTTCTTTATGGAGAAGTTTGCTCCTAGAGAGAAGGGGCAAACTTTGTTGGATCTCTATGCAATGAAGCTCTCTAAGGAGGAGTTTGCTCGTAGAGACAGGGCAAATTTTGGTGGATATCTATGCAATGAAGCTCTCTATGGAGGAGTTTGCTGCTAGAGAAAGGGCAAACTTTAGTGGATCTCTAAGCAATGAAGCTCTCTATTGAGGAGTTTGCTCCTAGAGACAGAACAAACTTTGGTGGATCTCTATGCAATAAGGCCCCTTATGGAGGAGATTTTTCCTAGAGAAAGGGCAAACTTTTGTGGATCTATATGCAATGAAGCTCTCTAGGGAGGAGTTTGTTCCTAGAGAAAGGGCAAACTTTGGTGGATCTATATGCAATGAAGCTCTTTATGGAGGAGTTTTTTTCTAGAGAGAGGGCAAACTTTGTTGGATCTCTATGCAATGAAGCTCTCAATGAAAGAGTTTGCTCCTAGAGAGAAAGGTAAAATTTTAGAAGATATCTATGCCATGAAGCTCTCTATGAAAGAGTTTGCTCCTAGAGATAGGGCAAATTTTGGTGGATATCTATGCAATGAAGCTCTCTAGGAAGGAGTTTGCTCCTAGAGAGAGGGCAAACTTTGTTAGATCTCTATGCAATGAAGCTCTCTATGGAGGAGTTTGCTCGTAGAGACAGAACAAACTTTGGTGGATCTCTATGCATGAAGCTCTCTATATAGAAGTTTGTTCCTAGAGAGAAGGCAAACTTTGATAAATCTCTATGCAATGAAGCTCTTTATGGAGGAGTTTGCTCCTAGAGAGAAAGAGCAAACTTTGTTGGATCTCTATGCAGAAAAAGCTCTCTATGGAGAAGTTTGCTCCTAGAGACAGGGCAAATTTTGGTGGATATCTATGCAATTAAGCTCTCTATAGAGAATATTGCTCCTAGAAAAAGGGCAAACTTTGGTATATCTCTATGCAATGAAGCTCTCTAGGGAGGAGTTTGCTCCTAGAGACAGAACAAACTTTGGTGGATCTCTATGCAATGAAGCTCTCTATGGAGAAGTTTGTTTCTAGAGAGAGGGCAAAGTTTGATGGATCTCTATGCAATGAATTTCTTTATGGAGAAGTTTGCTCCTAGAGAGAAGGGGCAAACTTTGTTGGATCTCTATGCAATGAAGCTCTCTAAGGCGGAGTTTGCTCGTAGAGACAGGGCAAAATTTGGTGGATATCTATGCAATGAAGCTCTCTATGGAGGAGTTTGCTGCTAGAGAAAGGGCAAACTTTAGTGGATCTCTAAGCAATGAAGCTCTCTATTGAGGAGTTTGCTCCTAGAGACAGAACAAACTTTGGTAGATCTCTATGCAATAAGGCCCATTATGGAGGAGATTGTTCCTAAAGAGAGGGCAAACTTTGGTGGATCTATATGCAATGAATCTCTCTAAGGAGGAGTTTGCTCCTAGAGACAGAGCAAACTTTGGTGAATCTCTATGCAATGAAGCTCTCTATGCAGGAGTTTGTTCCTAGTGAGAGGGCAAACTTTGGTGATCTCTATGCAATGAAACTCTCTATGGAGGAGTTTGCTCCTAGAGAGAGACAAACTTCATTGGATCTCTATGCAATGCAGCTCACTAAAGGGGAGTTTGCTCCTAGAGAGAGGGCAAACATGGGTGGATCTCTATGCAATGAAGCTTTATATAGAGGAGTTTGTTCCTAGAGAGAGGGCAAACTTTAGTGGATCTCTATGCAAAACAGCTCTCTAAGGAGGAGTTTGCTTGTAGAGAGAGGGCAAACTTTGGAGGATCTCTATGCAATGAAGCTCTTTATGGAGGAGTTTGCTCCTAGAGAGAGGGCAAACTTTGTCGATCTCTATGCAATAAAGCTCTCTAAGTAGGAGTTTGCTTGTAGAGAGAAGGCAAACTTTAAGGGGTCTCTATGCAATGATGCTTTATATGGAGGAGTTTGTTCGTAGAGAGAGGGCAATCTTTGGTGGATCTCTATGCAATGAAGCTCTCTATGGAGGAGTTTGTTCCTAGAAAGAGGAAAAACCTCAGTAGATATCTATGCAATAAAGCTCTCTATGGAGGAGTTTGCTAATAGAGAGAGGGCAAACTTTGGTGGATCTCTATGCAATGAAGCTCTCTATGGAGAAAGTTTGCTCCTAGCGAGAGGGCAAACTTTGGTGGATCTCTATGCAATAAAGCTCTCTATGGAGGAGTTTGTGTCTAGAGAGAGGGCAAACTTTGGTCGATCTCTATGCAATGAAGCTCTCAATAATAGAGTTTGCTTCTAGAGAGAGGGCAAACTTTGGTGGATCTCTATGCAATAAAGCTCTCTATGCAGGAGTTTGTTCCTAGAGAGAGGGCAAAGTTTGGTGGATCTCTATGCAATAAAGCTTTATATAGAGGAGTTTGTTTCTAGAGAGAGGGCAAACTTTGTTTGATCTCTATGCAATAAATCTCTCTACGGAGGAGTTTGCTTGTAAAGAGAGGGCAAAATTTGGTGGATCTCTATGCAATGAAGCTCTCTATGCAGGAGTTTGTTCCTAGAGAGAGGGCAAACTTTGGTAGATCTCTATGCAATAAAGCTCTCTATGGAGGAGTTTGCTCCTAAAGAGAGGGCAAACTTTAGTCGATCTCTATGCAATAAAGCTCTCTAAGTAGGAGTTTGCTTGTAGAGAGAGGGAAAACTTTGGTGGATATCTATGCAATGAAACTTTATATGGAGGAATTTGCTCCTAGAGAGTGGGCAAACTTTGGTCAATCTCTATGCAATAAAGCTCTTTAAGGAGGAGTTTGCTTGTAGAGATAGGGCAAACTTTTGTGGATCTCTTTGCAATGAAGCTTTAAGGGAGGAGTTTGTTCCTAGAGAGAGAACAATCTTTGGTGGATCTATATGCAATGAAGCTCTCTATGGACGAGTTTGCTCCTAGAGAGAGGGCAAATTTTGGTCAATCTCTATGCAATAAAGCTCTTTATGCTGAAGTTTGTTCCTAGAGAGAGGGCAAACTTTGGTCGATCTCTATGCAATGAATCTCTCAATGAGAGAGTTTGCTCCTAGAGAGAGGGCAAACTTTGGTAGATCTCTATGCAATGAAGCTCTCTATGCAGGAGTTTGCTCCTAGAGAGAGGGCAAACCTGGGGGAATCTCTATGCAATGAAGCTCTCTATAGAGGAGTTTGCTACTGAGAGAGGTCAAACTTTGGTGGATCTCTAATCAATGAAGCTCTCTATAGAGGAGTTTGTTCCTAGAGAGAATGCAAACTTTGTTGGATCTCTATGCAATGAAGCTCTCTATGGAAAAGTTTGTTTCTAGAGAGAGGGAAAACCTCGGTAGATATTTATGCAATAAAGCTCTCAATGGAGGAATTTGCTAATAGAGAGAGGGCAAACTTTGGTGGATCTCTATGCAATGAGGCTCTCTATGGAGAAAGTTTGCTCCTAGAGAGAGGGCAAACTTTGGTGAATCTCTATGCAATAAAGCTCTCTATGGAAGACTTTGCTTCTAGAGAGCGGGCAAACTTTGGTAGGTCTCTATGCAATGAAGCTCTCTATGGAGGAGTTTTCTCTGAAAGAGAAGGCAAATTTTGGTAGATCTCTATGCAATGAAGCTCTCTATGGAGGAGTTTGCTACTAGAGAGAGAGGGCAAACTTTGTTGGATCTCTATGCAATGAAGCTTTCTATGGAGGAGTTTGCTGCTAGAGAAAGGGCAAACTTTGTTGGATCTCTATGCAATGAAGCTCTCTATGAAGGAGTTTGCTCCTAGAGACAGGGCAAATTTTGGTAGATATCTATGCAATTTAGCTCTCTATGGAGAAGTTTGCTCCTAGAGAGAGGGCAAACTTTGTTGGATCTCTATGCAATGCAGCTCTCTATGGAAGAGTTTGCTCCTAGAGAGAGGGCAAACTTTGGTGGATTTTTATGCAATGAAGCTCTCTATGGAGGAGTTTGCTCCTAGAGAGAGGGCAAACTTTGGTGAAACTTTATGCAATGAAGCTCTCTATGGAGAAGTTTGTTCCTAAAAAAGAGGGCAAACTTTGGTGGATCTATATGCAATGAAGCTCTCTATGGAGGAGTTTGTTCCTAGAGAGAGGGCAAACTTTGGTGGATCTATATGCAATAAAGCTCTCTATAGAGGAGTTTGCTCCTAAAGAGAGGGCAAACTTTGGTGGATCTATATGCAATGAAGCTCTCTATGGAGGAGTTTGCTCTTATAGAGAGGGCAAAGTATGGTGGATCTCAATGCATTGAAGCTCTCTATGAAGGAGTTTGCTCCTAGAGGGAGTGCAAATCTTGATTGATCTCTATGCAATGAAGCTTTCTATGGACGAGTTTGCTCTTAGAGAGAGGGCAAATTTTGGTAGATATCTATGCAATTAAGCTCTCTATGGAGAAGTTTGCTCCTAGAGAGAGGGCAAACTTTGTTGGATCTCTATGCAATGCAGCTCTCTATGGAGGAGTTTGCTCCTAGAGAGAGGGCAAACTTTGGTAGATCTCTAAGCAATGAAGCTCATTTTGGAGGAGTTTGCTCCAAGAGAGAAAGGGCAAACTTTGTTGGATCTCTATGCTATAAAGCTCTCTATGGAGGAGTTTGCTTCTAGAGACAGGGCGAATTTTGGTGGATATCTATGCAATAAAGCTCTCTATGGAGGAGTTTTCTTCTAGACACAGTGAAAATTTGGTGGATATCTATGAAATGAAACTCTCTATGGAGGAATTTGCTCTTAGAAAGAAGGCAAACTTTGTTGGAAATCTATGGCATAAAGCTCTCTATGGAGGAGTTTGCTCCTAGAGACAGAACAAACTTTGGTGGATCTGTATGCGATAAAGCTCCTTATAAGGGAGTTTGTTCCTAGAGAAAGGGCAAACTTTGATGGATCTCTATGCAATGAAGCTCTTTAAGGAGGAGTTTGCTCCTAGAGAGAAAGCGCAAACTTTGTTTGATGTCCATGCAATAAAGCTCTCTATGGAGGAGTTTGCTCCTAAAGACAGGGCATATTTTGGTGGATATCTATGCAATAAAGCTCTCTATGGAGGAGTTTGCTCCTAGAGATAGGGCAAATTTTCGGGGGATATCTAGGCAATGAAACTCTCTATGGAGGAGTTTGCTCCTAGAGAGAGGGCAAAATTTGTTGGATCTCTATGCAATGAATCTCTCTATGAAGGAGTTTGCTCCTAGAGACAGAACAAACTTTGGTGGATCTCTATGCAATGAAGCTCTCTATGGAGGAGTTTGTTTCTAGAGAGAGGGCAAAGTTTGATGGATCTCTATGCAATGAATTTCTTTATGGAGAAGTTTGCTCCTAGAGAGAAGGGGCAAACTTTGTTGGATCTCTATGCAATGAAGCTCTCTAAGGAGGAGTTTGCTCATAGAGACAGGGCAAATTTTGGTGGATATCTATGCAATGAAGCTCTCTATGGAGGAGTTTGCTGCTAGAGAAAGGGCAAACTTTAGTGGATCTCTAAGCAATGAAGCTCTCTATTGAGGAGTTTGCTCCTAGAGACAGAACAAACTTTGGTGGATCTCTATGCAATAAGGCCCCTTATGGAGGAGATTTTTCCTAGAGAAAGGGCAAACTTTTGTGGATCTATATGCAATGAAGCTCTCTAGGGAGGAGTTTGTTCCTAGAGAAAGGGCAAACTTTGGTGGATCTATATGCAATGAAGCTCTTTATGGAGGAGTTTTTTTCTAGAGAGAGGGCAAACTTTGTTGGATCTCTATGCAATGAAGCTCTCAATGAAAGAGTTTGCTCCTAGAGAGAAAGGTAAAATTTTAGAAGATATCTATGCCATGAAGCTCTCTATGAAAGAGTTTGCTCCTAGAGATAGGGCAAATTTTGGTGGATATCTATGCAATGAAGCTCTCTAGGAAGGAGTTTGCTCCTAGAGAGAGGGCAAACTTTGTTAGATCTCTATGCAATGAAGCTCTCTATGGAGGAGTTTGCTCGTAGAGACAGAACAAACTTTGGTGGATCTCTATGCATGAAGCTCTCTATATAGAAGTTTGTTCCTAGAGAGAAGGCAAACTTTGATAAATCTCTATGCAATGAAGCTCTTTATGGAGGAGTTTGCTCCTAGAGAGAAAGAGCAAACTTTGTTGGATCTCTATGCAGAAAAAGCTCTCTATGGAGAAGTTTGCTCCTAGAGACAGGGCAAATTTTGGTGGATATCTATGCAATTAAGCTCTCTATAGAGAATATTGCTCCTCGAAAAAGGGCAAACTTTGGTATATCTCTATGCAATGAAGCTCTCTAGGGAGGAGTTTGCTCCTAGAGACAGAACAAACTTTGGTGGATCTCTATGCAATGAAGCTCTCTATGGAGAAGTTTGTTTCTAGAGAGAGGGCAAAGTTTGATGGATCTCTATGCAATGAATTTCTTTATGGAGAAGTTTGCTCCTAGAGAGAAGGGGCAAACTTTGTTGGATCTCTATGCAATGAAGCTCTCTAAGGCGGAGTTTGCTCGTAGAGACAGGGCAAAATTTGGTGGATATCTATGCAATGAAGCTCTCTATGGAGGAGTTTGCTGCTAGAGAAAGGGCAAACTTTAGTGGATCTCTAAGCAATGAAGCTCTCTATTGAGGAGTTTGCTCCTAGAGACAGAACAAACTTTGGTAGATCTCTATGCAATAAGGCCCATTATGGAGGAGATTGTTCCTAAAGAGAGGGCAAACTTTGGTGGATCTATATGCAATGAAGCTCTCTATGGAGGAGTTTGTTCCTAGAGAAAGGGCAAACTTTGGTGGATCTATATGCAATGAAGCTCTCTATGGAGGAGTTTGTTTGTAGAGAGAGGGCAAACTTTGTTGGATGTCTATGCAATGAAGCTCTCAATGAAAGAGTTTGCTCCTAGAGAGAAAGGTAAAATTTAGAAGATATCTATGCCATGAAGCTCTCTATGAAAGAGTTTGCTCCTAGAGATAGGGCAAATTTTGGTGAATATCTATGCAATGAAGCTCTCTATGAAGGAGTTTGCTCCTAGAGAGAGGGCAAACTTTGGTAGATCTCTATGCAATAAAGCTCTCTATGGAGGAGTTTGCTCCTAAAGAGAGGGCAAACTTTAGTCGATCTCTATGCTATAAAGCTCTCTAAGTAGGAGTTTGCTTGTAGAGAAAGGGCAAACTTTGGTGGATATCTATGCAATGAAGCTTTATATGGAGGAATTTGCTCCTAGAGAGAGAGAAAACTTTGGTCGATCTCTATGCAATGAAGCTCTCTAAGGAGGAGTTTGCTTGTAGAGAGAGGGCAAACTTTTGTGGATCTCTTTGCAATGAAGCTTTAAGGGAGGAGTTTGTTCCTAGAGAGAGAACAATCTTTGGTGGATCTCTATGCAATGAAGCTCTCTATGAACGAGTTAGCTCCTAGAGAGAGGGCAAATTTTGGTCAATCTCTATGCAATAAAGCTCTTTATGCTGAAGTTTGTTCATAGAGAGAGGGCAAACTTTGGTCGATCTCTATGCAATGAATCTCTCAATGAGAGAGTTTGCTCCTAGAGAGAGGGCAAACTTTGGTAGATCTTTATGCAATGAAGCTCTCTATGCAATAGTTTGCTCCTAGAGAGAGGGCAAACCTGGGGGGATCTTTATGCAATGAAGCTCTCTATAGAGGAGTTTGCTACTAGAGAGAGAACAAACTTTGGTGGATCTCTAATCAATGAAGCTCTCTATGAAGGAGTTTGTTCCTAGAGAGAATGCAAACTTTGTTGGATCTCTATGCAATGAAGCTCTCTATGGAAATGTTTGTTCCTAGAGAGAGGGAAAACCTCGGTAGATATTTATGCAATAATGCTCTCAATGGAGGAATTTGCTAATAGAGAGAGGGCAAACTTTGGTGGATCTCGATGCAATGAAACTCTCTATGGAGAAAGTTTGCTCCTAGAGAGAGGGCAAAATTTGGTGAATCTCTATGCAATAAAGCTCTCTATGGAAGACTTTGCTTCTAGAGAGCGGGCAAACTTTGGTAGGTCTCTATGCAATAAAGCTCTCTATGGAGGAGTTTTCTTTGAAAGAGAAGGAAAATTTTGGTAGATCTCTATGCAATGAAGCTCTTTATGGAGGAGTTTGCTACTAGAGAGAGGGCAAACTTTGTTGGATTTCTATGCAATGAAGCTTTCTATGGACGAGTTTGCTCTTAGAGAGAGGGCAAATTTTGGTGGATATCTATGCAATGAAGCTCTCTATGGAGGAGTTTGCTCCTAGAGACAGGGCAAATTTTGGTAGATATCTATGCAATTTAGCTCTCTATGGAGAAGTTTGCTCCTAGAGAGAGGGCAAACTTTGTTGGATCTCTATGCAATGCAGCTCTCTATGGAGGAGTTTGCTCCTAAAGAGAGGGCAAACTTTGCGGATTTTTATGCAATGAAGCTCTCTATGGACGAGTTTGCTCCTAGAGAGAGGGCAAACTTTGGTGAAACTTTATGCAATGAAGCTCTCTATGGAGAAGTTTGTTCCTAGAAAGAGGGCAAACTTTGGTGGATCTATATGCAATGAAGCTCTCTATGGAGGAGTTTGCTCCTATAGAGAAGGCAAACTATGGTGGATCTCAATGCATTGAAGCTCTTTATGAAGGAGTTTGCTCCTAGAGAGAGTGCAAACCTTGATGGATCTTAATGCAATGAAGCTCTCTATGGAAGAGTTTGCTCCTACAGAGAGGGCAAATTTTTGTGAATATCTATGCAATGAAGCTCTCTATGGAGGAGTTTGCTTTTAGAGACAGGGCAAATTTTGGTGGATTTTTATGCAATGAATCTCTCTATGGAGGAGATTGCTCCTAAAGAAAAGGGAAAACTTTGGTGGATACCTATGCAATGAAGCTCAAAGAACAAACTCCTCAATAAGGAGCTTTATTGCATAGAGATCCACCAAAGTTTGTTCTGTCTCAAGGAGCAAACTCCTCCATAGAGAGCTTTATTGCATAGAGATCCAACAAAGTTTGCCCTCTTTCTAAGAGCAAACTCCTCTGGATCTCTATGCAATAAAGCTCCTTATTGAGGAGTTAGTTCTTTGAGAGAGGGCAAGCTTTAGGAGATATCTATGCAATAAAGCTCTCTATGGAGGAGTTTGCTCCTAGAGAAAGAACAAACTTTGGTGGATCTCTATGCAATAAAGCTGTCTATGGAGGAAATGGTTCCTAGAGAATGGGCAAACTTTGATGGATCTCTATGCAATGAAGCTCTTTATGAAGGAGTTTGTTCCTAGAGAGAGGGCAAACTTTGATGGATCTCTATGCAATGGAGCTCCTTATGGAGGAGTTGATTTCTAGAGAGAGGGCAAACCTTGTTGGAACGCTATACAATGAAGCTCTTAATGAAAGAGTTTGCTCCTAGAGAGAAAGGGCAAACTTTGGTCGATCTCTATGCAATAGAGCTCTTTATGGACGAGTTTGATCCAAGAGATTTGGCAAATTTTGGTGGATACCAATGCAATGAAGCTCTTTATAGAGGAGTTTGCTCCTAGAGACAGGGCAAATTTTGGTGGATATCTATGCAATAAGGCTCTAAATGAAAGAGTTTGCTTCTAAGGAGAATTGGCAAACTTTGGTCGATCTCTATGCAATGAAGCTGTCTATGGACGATTTTGCTTCTAGAGACAGGGCAAATTTTGGTGGATATCTATGCCATGAAGCTCTCTATGGAAGAGTTTCCCTCTAAAGAGAGGGCAAACTTTGTTTAATCTCTATTTAATGAATCTCTCTATGGAGGATTTTGCTCCTAGAGAAAGAAGAAACTTTAGGAGGTCTTTATGCAATGAAGATCTCTATGGAGGAGTTTGTTCCTAGAGAGAGGGCAAACTTTGGTGGATCTTTATGCAATGAAGCTCTCTGGGGAGGAGTTTGTTCCTAGAGAGAGGGCAAACTTTGGTGGATCTATATGCAATGAAGCTCTCTATGGACGAGTTTGCTCCTAGAGAGAGGGCAAACTTTGGTGGATCTATATGCAATAAAGCCCTCTATGGACGAGTTTGTTCCTAGAGAGAGGGCAAACTTTGGTAGATCTCTATGCAATGAAGCTCTCTATGGACGAGTTTGCTCCTAGAGAGAGGGCAAACTTTGGGTGATCTCTAATACAATGAAGCTCTCTATGGAGGAGTTTGTTCCTAGAGAGAGGGCAAACTTTGTTGGATCTATATGCAATAAAGCTCTATATGGAGGAGTTTCTTCCTAGAGAGAGTGCAAACTTTGGTGGATCTATATGCAATGAAGCACTCTATGGAGGAGTTTGCTCCTAGAGAGAGGGCAAACTTTGGTGGATCTCTATGCAATGAAGCTCTCTATGCAGGAGTTTGTTGCTAGAAAGTGGGAAAACCTATGTAGATATCTATCTAATGATGCTCTCTATGGAGGAGTTTCCTAATAGAGAGAGGGCAAACTTTGGTGGATCTCTATGCAATGAAGCTCTCTATGGTGAAAGTTTGCTCCTAGAGAGAGGGCAAATTTTAGTGGATCTCTATGCAATAAAGCGCTCTATGGAGGAGTTTGCTTCTACAGAGCGGGCAAACTTTGGTGAATCTCCATGCAATAAGGCTCTCTATGGAGGAGTTTGCTCGTAGAGAGAGGGCAAACTTTGGTGGATCTCTATGCAATGAAGCCCTCTATGGAAAGGTTTGCTTGAAGAGGGAGGGCAAATTTTGGTAGATCTCTATGCAATGAAGCGCTCTATGGAGAAGTTTTTTCTTAGAGAGAGGGAAAATTTTGGTAAAACTCTATGCAATGAAGCTCTCTATGGAGGAGTTTGCTCCTAGAGAGAGGGCAAACTTTGGTGGATCTCTATGCAATAAAGCTTTCTATGGACGAGTTGCTCGTAGAGAGAGAAAAAACTTTGGTAGATCTCTATTCAATGAAGCTCTCTATGGAGGAGTTTGCTCTTAGAAAAAAGGCAAACTTTGTTGGATTTCTATGCAATGAAGCTCTCTATGGAGGAGTTTGCTCCTTGAGAGAGGACAAACTTAAGTGAATATCTATGCAATGAAGCTCTTTATGGACGAGTTTGCTCCTAGAGAGAGGGCAACTTTAGTGGATCTTTATGCAATGAAGCTCTCTATGGAGGAGTTTGTTCCTAGAAAGAGGGCAAACTTTGGTAGATCTATATGCAATGAAGCTCTCTATGGAGGAGTTTGTTCCTAGAGAGAGGGTAAACTTTGGTGGATCTATATGCAATGAAGCTCTCTAGGGAGGAGTTTGCTGCTAGAGAGAAGGCAAACTATGGTGGATCTCAATGCATTAAAGCTCTTTATGAAGGAGTTTGCTCCAAGAGAAAGTGCAAACCTTGATAGATCTTGATGTAATGAAGCTCTCTATGGAAGAGTTTGCTCCTACAGAGAGGGCAAATTTTTGTGGATATCTATGCAATGAAGCTCTCTATGGAGGAGTTTGCTCCTAGAGACAGGGCAAATTTTGGTGGATATCTATGCAATCGGGCTCGCTATGAAGAAGTTTTCTCCTAGAGAGAGGGCAAACTTTGTTGAATCTTTATGCAATGCAGCTCTCTATGGAGGAGTTTGCTCCTAGAGAGACGGCAAACTTTGGTGGATCTCTATGCAATGAAGCTTTATATAGAGGAGTTGGTTCCTAGAGATAAGGCAAACTTTAATCGATCTCTATGCAATGAAGCTCGTTTTGGAGGAATTTGCTCCTAGAGAGAAAGGGCAAACTTTGTTTGATCTCTATGCAATGAAGCTCTCTATGGAGGAGTTTGCTTCTAGAGACAGGGCAAATGTTGGTGGATATCTATGCAATAACGCTCTTATGGAGGAGTTTGCTTTTAGAGACAGGGCAAATTTTGGTGGATATCTATGCAATGAATCTCTCTATAGAGGAGTTTGCTCTTAGAAAGAGGGCAAACTTTGTTGGATCTCTATGCAATGAAGCTCTCTATGGAGGAGTTTGCTCCTTGAGACAGAACAAACTTTGGTGGATCTCTATGCAATAAAGCTCCTAATGGAGGAGTTTGTTTCTAGAGAGAGCGCAAACTTTGATGGATCTCTATGCAATGAAACTCTTTATAGAGGAGTTTGCTCCTAGAGAAAAAGGGCAAACTTTGTTGGATCTCTATGCAATGAAGCTCTCTATGAAGGAGTTTGCTCCTAGAGACAGGGCAAATTTTAGTGGATGTCTATGCAATGAAGCTCTCTATGGAGAAGTTTGCTCCTAGAGACAGGGCATTTTTGGTGGATATCTCTGCAAGGAAGCTCTCTATGGAGGATTTTGCTCCTAGAGAGAGGGCAAACTTTGTTGGATCTCTATGCAATGAAGCTCTCTATTGAGGAGTTTGCTTCTAGAGACAGAACAAACTTTGGTGGATCTCTATGCAATGAAGCTCTCTATGGAGGAGTTTGTTCCTAGAGAGAGGGCAAACTTTGATGGATCTCTATGCAATGAAGCTCTTTATGGAGGAGTGTCCTCCTAGAGAAAAAGGGCAAACTTTGTTGGATCTCTATGCAAGGAAGCTCTCTATGGAGGAGTTTGCTCCTAGAGACAGGACAAATTTTGGTGGATATCTATGCAATGAATCTCTCTATGGAGGAGTTTGCTCCTAGAGAAAGGGCAAACTTTGGTGGATATCTATGCAATGAAGCTCTCTCTGTGGGGTTTGCTTCTAGAGAGAAGGCAAACTTTGTTGGATCTCTATTCAATGAAGCTCTCTATAGAGGATTTTGCTCGTAGAGACAAAACAAACTTTAGTGGATCTCTATGCAATGAAGATCTCTATATAGGAGTTTGTTACTAGAGCGAGGGCAAACTTTGGTGGATCTCTATGCAATAAAGCTCTCTATAGGGGAGTTTGCTCCTACAGAGACGGCAAACTTTGATGGATCTCTATTTAATGAAGCTCTTTTTGGAGGAATTTGCTCCTAGAGAGAAAGGGCAAACTTTGTTGGATCTCTATGCAATCAAACTTTCTATGGAGGAGTTTGCTTTTAGAGACAGGGCAAATTTTGGTGGATATCTATGCAATGAAGCTCTCTATGGAGGAGTTTGCTTCTAGAGACAGGGCAAATTTTGGTGGATATCTATGCAATGAAGGTCTCTATGGAGGAGTTTGCTCTTAGAAAGAGGGCAAACTTTTTTGGATATCTATGCAATGGAGCTCTCTATGGAGGAGTTTGCTCCTTGAGACAGAATAAACTTTGGTGGATCTCTATGCAATAAAGCTCTCTATGGAGGAGTTTGTTCCTAAAGATTGGGAAAACTTTGATGGATCTCTATGCAATGAAGCTCTTTATGGAGGAGTTTGCTCCTAGAGATTAAGGGCAAACTTTGGTTGATCTCTATGCAATCAAGCCCCTTATGGAGGAGTTTGTTCCTAGAGAGAGGGCAAACTTTGATGGATCCCTATGCAATGGAGCTCCTTATGGAGGAGTTTGTTTCTAGAGAGAGGGCAAACTTTGTTGGGTCTCTATGCAATGAAGCTCTTAATGAAAGAGTTTGCTCCTAGAGAAAAGGGCAAACTTTGGTCGATCTCTATGCAATAGAGCTCTCTATGGATGAGTTTTATCCTAGAGATAGGGCAAATTTTGGTGGATATCTATGCAATAAAGCTCTCTATGGAGGAGTTTGCTTCTAGAGACAGGGCAAATTTTGGTGGATATCTATGCAATGAAGCTCTCAATGAAAGAGTTTTCTTCTAGAGAGCAAGGGCAAACTTTGGTTGATCTCTATGCAATGAAGCTCTCTATAGACGATTTTGCTTCTAGAGACAGGGCTAATTTTGTTGGATATCTATGCCTTGAAGCTCTCTATGAAGGAGTTTACTCCTAAAGAGAGGGCAAACTTTGTTTGATCTCTATGCAATGAAGCTCTCTATGGAGGAGTTTGCTCCTAGAGAAAGGATAAACTTTGGTAGGTCTTTATGCAATGAAGCTCTCTATGGAGGAGTTTGTTCCTAGAGAGAGGGCAAACTTTGGTGGATCTTTATGCAATGAAGCTCTCTATGGAGGAGTTTGTTCCTAGAGAGAGGGCAAACTTTGGTGGATCTATATGCAATGAAGCTCTCTATGGACGAGTTTGCTCCTAGAAAGAGGGCAAACTTTGGTGGATCTATATGCAATGGAAGCCCTCTATAGGCGAGTTTGTTCCTAGAGAGAGGGCAAACTTTGGTAGATCTCTATGCAATGAAGCTCTCTATGGACGAGTTTGCTCCTAGAGAGAGGGCAAACTTTGGGTGATCTCTAATGCAATGAAGCTCTCTATGAAGGAGTTTGTTCCTTTGAGAGGGCAAACTTTGATTGATCTATATGCAATGAAGCTCTCTATGGAGGAGTTTGTTTCTAGAGAGAGGGCAAACTTTGGTGGATCTATATGCAATGAAGCACTCTATGCAGGAGTTTGCTCCTAGAGAGAGGCCAAACTTTGGTGGATCTCTATGCAATGAAGCTCTCTATGGAGGATTTTGCCCTAAAAGAGAGGGCAAACTATGGTGGATCTCAATGCATTGTAGCTCTCTATGAAGGAGTTTGCTCCTAGAGAGAGTGCAAACCTTGATTGATCTCAATGCAATGAAGCTCTCTATGGAGGAGTTTGCTTCTAGAGAGAGGGCAAATTTTGATGGTCTCTATGCAATGAAGCTCTCTATGGAGGAGTTCGCTCCTAGAGAGAGGGCAAACTTTGGTGGATCTCTATGCAATGAAGCTCTTAATGGAGGAGTTTGCTCCTAGAAAAAAAGGGCAAGCTTTCGTCGATCTTTATGCAATGAAGCTCTCTATGGAGGAGTTTGTTTATAGAGAGAGGGCAAACTTTGGTGGATCTCTATTTAATGAAGCTCTCTATGGAGGAGTTTGCTCCTTGAGAGAGGGGAAACTTTGATGGATCTTTATGCAATGAAGCTGTCTATGGAGGAGTTTGCTCCTAGAGAGAGGGCAAACTTTGTTGGATCTCTATGCTATGCAGCTCTCTATGGACGAGTTTGCTCCTAGAGAGAAAGTGCAAATTTTGGTGGATCTCTATGCAATGAAGCTCTCTATGGAGGAGTTTGCTCCTAGAGAGAGGGCAAACTTTGTTGGATCTCTATGCAATGAACCTCTCTATGGAGGACTTTGCTCCTAGAGAGAGGGCTAAATTTGGTGGATCTCTATGCAATGAAGCTCTCTATGGAGGAGTTTACTCCTAGAGAGAGGGCAAACTTTGGCGGATCTCTATGCAATGAAGCTCTCTATGGAGGATTTTGCTCCTAGAGAGCGTGCAAACTTTGGTGGATCTCTATGCAATGAATCTCTCTATGGAGGAGTTTGTTTCTAGAGAGAGGGCAAACTTTGGTTGATCTATATGCAATGAAGCTCTCTATGGAGGAGTTTGTTTCTAGAGAGAGGGCAAACTTTGGCGGATCTCTATGCAATGAATCTCTCTATGGAGGAGTTTGTTTCTAGAGAGAGGGCAAACTTTGGTGGATCTCTATGCAATGAAGATCATATCAAAAGCCTAGACGAGCGCGTTCGCTACCGCTTGTCCCTTGTACTCGGAGCTGGTTCGCGTACACACTTTTGTGGACTATTTTACTTTTTTTGCCTCCTCCATTTTTGGCAGGACTCTCTTTGTTGTCAATCGCATATTGTTGCGCCGGGAAGGGAGGGGGGAAGGGTCCTTCATTTTATTTGACTTTCTTTGTTGTACGTCGTATATTTCTGGCTCTTATAGGTGGGTCTCCCCTCGGCGGCGGATCCTGCTTCCTTCTTTTTTTCGTTTATTGTTTGGTTTATGTGTTTGTTTGTTTACCTTTGTTTTGTTTTTTTTGGTTAATTTTGTTATTTATCCTTTGTATTTCGGTTTGTTTCTGTTGATTTCTTTTTTAGTATAGCCCAGCATTAAGGTGTTAGGTAATTACGGCGATTCTTGCCCTCATTTGTCAGTTGGTCAAAAAAAAAAAAATCACACCAAAGGTTCAAATAGGAGTCCTGCTAGCCGTGGTGTGTCAACCCTCTTAACAACTTCTGCTCCATCACCTGTTTGATATGTATCTATACTATAGGTTAGAAATTATAGTTCAGTTTTAACCAGAATCATTTTAAGATATGTTTAGTTATTCCGGTTCAAATACTCATCACGTAAGTAAAATTGCAGTGTGGTATAGTAAGTCAAGAGCTCAGTTGTTCATTTAATATTAATTAACGATTAAGTGAGAGAGACTTGTAACCAATGAAGGATTTGCTAAACTCTTAGCTTCGAGATGAAAAGAGAGAAATTTGCTTTAGTTGGAATATTATTCTATTTATATAGAAAAAAAAGAGGGCGAAGTTTTGTTCAAACACATTTTTGCAAATGAATTTAAAAATGTGTTTTTCTTATGCAGTTTTATGTGTAATTTTCAGATCTGACACTCGTTTTATCTGGAGTCCATACTAGGAAAAGTATGCATTTCCAGCAAAAGACGAGTTTTAGATCTGAAAACTACACATAAAACTGCATAAGAAAAACACATTATAAAAATCATTTAAAAGTTCCAGAATCAGACCAAACATAACCTGGTAATTTAAGACGAGGATAGCGCCGCCTAGTTTAGGCTATTTCCGCCAAAAAGTAACATTTTTTAGGTACTTTCGAAATGGAGGGCTTCGCTCCCCCCTACCCCCACTTAATTGTGAAAGGTTACACCCCCCTCACGTCTAAATAAAACTCGTAATATTCCTAATTAGAAAGCCTACCATCAAATTGGAATGCAAAATTCGATTGCTAAATGTCGTTAGGCCTCTAGTTTGAATCCAAGTTTTGGGCAGAAAACATTTTATCAATAAAAGGCTCGCACTTGTTCAAATGCAGACACTAGAAAGCAACGTGACTTCAAACGCACAAACAGTTTTTGCAGTTTTTTTTCCCGATCTAGCACAGCCACCGCACGCCATTATACCATATAAACTTAAACAAAGACAGCTGCGAATCGTTTGAAATATACGGAAATCTACAACAAAATGCTATTGGGTAATCGGCTAAAGACGCATGCGCAGATTGCCTGCTGATCTTTTTTAAAAAGCCTGGTATTGGTTGAATATCGCCAAACGACGCATGCGCAGATCGCCCCACGATCTAAACCACCAAGGTCTAGGCGAAATAGTAGACCAAAAGTTGAAGGCACGAAGACAAAAATGACGCAGAAAGATTTAAATTTAGCAAAATAACAACATTTTTCGAAAAGTGGGTAAATACGTTAGTATTAAGTTCAGGGAGTTAAAAATAATATGAGTGAGAATAATTTTTAAAATTAAAAACGTTTCTGTCTTTGAAAAGTACAAAATTGGAAATGTGTTAAAACGAATCTTTAACGAAAGTTTATTGGATACCTTTTAAATGAGAAGAATTTAATTTATGGTTGTGATATTTATAGTTTGATACAGGCATTTGACATTGTGTACAGAGTGGATGAAGTGAAACTTTTCATCACATCTAAAACAAGTCTAAAAAACACCTTTTGAACAATGGGAAAATTCGCCCCTATATCTGTTGGTCACTCGGTACATGATGCTCACTGATGTCATTTTCAACTTCCGGAACTTAATAATAACGTAGTTATTCACTTTTCGAAAAATATAGTTTTACTTTGCGAAATTTTAATCTTTCTGCGCCATTTGCCCTATTCCCTTCAGGTTTTGTCCTGAATAGTGAGCGACTAACAGGCTTTGTTATATCTGCAGGTGATCTGCGCAGGCGTCCTTTGGCGATTAACCAATAGCATTCTTTGTTATATTTTCGTATATTTCAGACGATTCGCGGATGTCCGTGTTTTCAGTTTATATGGTATAATTGGCGCGCGGTGGCTGTGCTTGGTCGCAATACCAACTAATACAAGAAGTTTTTAATGCCGATTGTCAGGCATTAGAAATAGATAGGGCTCACTGTGTAATCCCGCGAGATATTACATGCCGCACTATTTGTAGATTTAGACAGGATGAGAATTTATTTTACTGTCTTAAAATTGCAAATGATTCGAAAGGGCGTAAAACCCCATGCACATTTTCCGTTAGTGCGTTTAAGGGTACGTAGCTTTCTAATGCCCACATTCGACCATGTATCGGCATGAATTTCAAGATAAATGAGGTGAGGTTTTCCCAATTTCTGTCTGATTTTATTAGGTTAGGTTAGGTTAGGTTAAGTTAAGCCTAGTTCTTGATCTTTTAAATGACTTTGAAAATAGTTCTGGATCTTTTAAATGATTTTGAAAATATGTTTTTCAGATCTGAAACTCGTTTTTGCTGGAAATACATACTTTTCCTATTATGGACCTTCAGCCGATATGGGAAAAGTATACATTTCCGGGGAAAACGAGTGTCAGATCTGAAAATTGAAGACAAAACCGCATAAGAAAAAAAAATTGAAATTCATTTAAAAATATGTGTTAAAACGAATCTTTACCAAAAGTACTTGTACTACTTCACTAACTCTATAATTTAACATGGGGAATTTTTAAGTATTTGAATAATTATCATCATCACTAATTCTATAATTTAAGAAGGGGATTTTTTGAGTATTTGAATAATATTTTCATCTTAGTTTGGTTATGACTTCTGTTTTTTATCAAAGTTATTTCTAATAATTCTTTTATAATATCAAAAAACAAAATGGTGAACTTCAGAAATAAATATAAGTATAAAAATTTGGGGAAATTTTTAAAACCCAAAGAATTACAAATGGTAAAGTTCAGAAAATTTATTTTTATATATCTTCTTCTATAACTATAATTTAGCAACGTTATATTTTGAAAGTGGGGAAATTTAGTTTAGAGTTCCTTTTTAAAATTATTATAATTGGAAAAGTTCAGAAAATTGATAAGAATTTAACAATGGCTGCTTTTTTTTAGATTTTAATGTTAGTAGCGAAGCCATTGATATAAAAATTGGTCTTATGAAACAGTTTGTTGAGTCATTAAAAATAGCGAATGCTATAACCATCTTTGCTAGAAGCTCTATATTTTGTTTGAAGAAAAATTAAAAAGTACTTCTTTAGGGTCAGGTATTAGAAGACTACTGATATATTGCACTCCCGTCTGTCGATCATCCATCTCCCTAAAGAGGATGGATCATCCATCCTCGAGGTCCATCCTCCTGCAGAGCAGATCCCATAGACCGGATAATGAACATGAAGATCAACATGCTAATCGCTGATGAGAACGATAGCATCAGAGGCTGGTCCTCGTTTTTGTGTTTGTGTTTGTTGTGCTTGGAAGAAAAGGTAACGCTCTTGTGATGAGTTATGTGTAACATAACCTGTGTAAGATATAGTTACCTCCACGGGGGTAAGCAAAGCGCGTCCTTCAATCTGTACCCAGACCTCTCCATTCGCCGACGTTCGTGTCCGCTTTCGCTGAGATTGAAACCCGACAACCCGGAGGTAGAATACCAACGCAGTAGCCACTAAGCGAGCGAGAGCTCTGATATTAAAAAACTGCTGTGAGATGAATACTTCTTGTCTATGGTGACTGAAGTATAAAAAAGAAGCTAGGAATTCCGTCCAAAGTGTGGTTACAATTTTTCTTGGAAATAATAACGACTGAAACTGAACGCATTATTAAAACTTGATGGTGAAATTAAAACGTCGAAGATGCTGGCCAGTGAGTCTCAAAGTTTGTTTCTTGGATGCCAACACGGGAATCTTTCACAGAGGATTCAGGTGGAGTAAGTATGGAAGAGCGAGGATGTTCTCATCAAGAGATTTGGGAGATATAAAGGAAATACCGAGACCGGTGGAGCGTTAGTGTCATGGCGGAGTGTTGTTGGATGTTGCAACGCAAAAATCCGGAAACTGTGGCCGAAAGGGAAGGAGAGAGATACAGTTTGATTGGTATAATAATACAAGACTATTTCCAACCCAAAATGCCACCTCGGCCTCCCTAAAGCCCTGCTTGACCTCCTTGTCTTAATACCTGCGCTATATTTATCTTCCACACATTTTCACTTGACCCCTCTCCATCACTTTCTTTATATATCTTTCCTTGATTTTCGCTTTAACCTCCCCCCCTAAAGACTAAACCTTTACACTAAGAGTAACCACATACCACGGCTAGGAGGTCGTTTAATTGAAAATTAAAGCTAAAATTGAGTTAGATTTAGCCAAGAAATAGGTTGCATGTGGTAATTATTTGCTACTACTTTTATTCGGTAGCAACAAGTTGAAGTCATAGCAAAATATGAAAAAAATATACGTGATAGAGCAAACCTAAGATAGTTAGAATTACTAGCCTCATATTCCTACAAAAGCAGGTTACAATGGCAATTAAATTAATTAAAGAATTGAATCAAAGGAGTCAGGCTCTAAGCAGAGGAAATCATTAGAATGAGATGTTGGCAATACAGTGATCTATGATAAGTGCCGTGCGTGAGTTTAAACATGAAATATAATCCAAAGAGGAACATATAATATTGGGAGGAGAGGGAACGAGAGACGATGATTGAATTTTCACTGAAGAAGCTTTACTCTGAGTTTGCGGAGGCAAGGGAATGCGCTGTCGCACAAATGCAAGGAAAAGCGACTAAAAGCTTGAAGGTAAAATCGTCCTTGCCTCAATGAAGAGAACTCCTGTAACTAAAGAGCAAAGAATTTTCAAAAACACGGGCTTATCTGGCTGTTTGTTTCCTTAGCTGGAAGTGAAGAGCAAAGAGTTGCCACAAACATGGGTATCTATGTCTGTTTGTTTCCAGAGCTGAAAGTGAAGAAAAAATAATTGCCACAAGCACGGGCTTCTATGTGTTTGTTTCCATGGCTGTAAATGAAGATCAAAGAGTTGCCACAAACACGGGCATCTATATTTGTTTGTTTCCATAGCCGGAAGTGAAGGACAAATAATTGCCATAAACATGGGCTTATCTGGAAGTTTGTTTCCATGGCTAGAAGTGAAGAGCAAATAGTTGCCACAAGCAGGGGTTTCTATTTCGGTTTGTTTCCATGTCTGAAAGTGAAGATCAGATAGTTGCCACAAACACGGGCATCATCTATGTATGTCTGGTTCTATAGCTATAAGTGAAGATCAAAGAGTTCCACAAATATGATTTATTTGGCTGTTTTTTCATGGCTGAAAGTGAAGAGCAAAAAGTTACCAAAAATACGGCCTTCTATGTCTCTCTGCTTCCATTTTTCTTCTTGTCTCTTTCTTTGTAGATTAATTTGTCTTTGCCAGCCATGTTATTAAGGAGCCTTTGGTGCTATATTTGAATGGACATCTCTGGATGGATTTATATCGTGCGGTTGATATAAACGTGCAAGAGACATGGTATATACTCGTATGTAGGAAAGTTTCACGCTCTGTGTGTGTGGATTTATGTTAACCACTAGCGTATCTTAACAAAAGAGTAGAGAGTAGGAATCGAGCATAAAACTTCGTGATTGAATGAATCTCTCCTTAACGTCTCTTAAATAAGGTTGTAGATACATATAAAACTATCTCCATGGACCGAGCAGCAAGTCTTGTACATACAGGCTTACTCATACTCACATGAGTAAATTTATAACTGGTTGTGGAGGAGCGTCTGTGGTGATCATGGTTCTCTTGTAGTCGGCAATTGTGCTGAAAGATGAAAGAATGTGAGATTTATAATGGAATATTTCGTCAGGAAAGGACACAATTGGAAATTGGAATGTGCTTTGTGGTCAGGGGGAATTCATTCAACGACAGATGAATGGCTGCCACACACACAAGAAAACATCACAGAGAATTCATTCTTCCACCTCTCCTCGAAGTTATACACTTACTGCAAGATATATAGCAGGGATTTCTTACACATGTATACATACATACTTATGTATTTGCCCGATGGCATTTTCGATCTAAACATCAAGAGTAGTGACGGGAGCAACATAACCAAAGGGTCTGTAGTGTGTGATGTTGGAAGGAAGGGGTATGGTGGAGCCTAAGAACGAAATTATTATCATCATCACTAACTCTATAATTTGAGAAGGGTATTTTTTTGAGTATTTAAATAATAATTTCATCTTAGTTTGGTTATGACATGTTTTTTTTATCAAAGTTCAGAAATATATATAAGTATCGAAATTTTGTAAACATTTATATTTATATAGCTTTTTCTTCTATATCTCTATATTTTAGCAACGTGATATTTTAAAAGGGGGGAAAATTTAGTTTAGAGTTCCTTTTTAAAATTATTATAATTGGCAAAGTTAGGAAAATTTATAAAAGTTTAACCATGGCTGCATTTTTTTTTTTTAAATTTTAATCTTAGTAGCGACGCGCAAGCTCCTCCCGTAGGGGCGGGGGGGGGGAGCAGTAGCGAAGCCATTGCCTAGTTTAATTATTATTACATTATAGTGTGTTGTTCGCCTTGGAAGGAGGACGACGATTTGCTTTCCTGGCAGCCGTGCTGACTGGATTCAGCGCTCCGTCCGGCCTCAGCTTAGCCTCTCCAAATTCTTTCTAAAATCCTGTCTTCTTTCCCTGCTTCCTCACTTTCCTTACAACCTATACCACAACTTTCACTGATTTGCCTCTAATTTCGCAGGGTTGACACTGACCAGGTTCCTCTCACCCAACCATCTCGGATCGGGGGTTGGGGGGAGCAACGCCCTCTCAGTCCTGAGCTCCAGTTTGGGGTGGCGGGTTTTTAACAACCTGCCTCACCATCACCCTCACTTTTCTCACATACCCTTCTCTCTTCTTTCACGGCCTATCAATTATACACCAAGCCCAACGTAGATTCGCCATGCCGAAGGGCTGCCTAGCTACTGGGCGGAAGGAGTAGTCTTGAATGGCGCTAGCTGGCTTTCAAGCCACGTAATCACCTTGCAGAGCGTACTAATGCTTAGGGTGATGAGCGTTTGCGTCCCGTGATAAAAATAGGGTAACGATACCCAATGATAAGGAATTAAGGCCCGCCCCCTCCTGTGCTTTCTCGGGGGCCTCTCCAAACTTCTTCTACAGGAAAGAAGACTTAGTCCTTTCCTAGGCCTATGGGTGTGGGTGACCCACCCTCACCCCTTTCTTGGGAGGCGCCCTTGCGCGTCTCACTCTTTCCAGTGGTAATCCCCCCTTTACTTTCACAAGGGACTGCTAAGAAACCACGCAGGCGGCACGATATTGACCGCTCAGGTAGGAGTGGGGAGTGGATCGAAATTCCAACAACCAATTTAGGGGGCATGAGGTAACAGAGCTCGTCGTTTCGTGCCCCCTAACATCCTACAGTCGTGTATTATGAGTTTACAGGAGGGCGGCGTACCTGCTCCACCTCTCTTTGGCGACGGATTCGTCTAACGCCAGTTCGCCGGTATTAGACGAGACAAAAGGTACCTCAAATGGGATCCGTGATACCTTGGGGATCAATGGCCACATGGAGGCACCCCCTGAGATAGACATGGTTCTTGATATGACTCAGCATTATACCGTAGGATCTTCCATGGGGTCGAACTCGAGATCGGTGCCACGTATAGAACCCGAGTCCTCCCCTGTGTAAGATTCTCCTCATATGGCTCAGGTTCCCGAAGATTCACAAGGAAAGGAGGGACCTTCTTCCCCGGCTGGTGCTTCCTTGACACTCAAGACCATCTCTATTTCACAGAAGGAGCTTTCTGAGGCCTTCCATCCGACTTAAGGGCCCTTTCCTCGTTAGAGAGAAGCGGGTTCATTCCCCACCCCCCTCTCCAAAAAAGTAAAGAAACCGTAAGACGAAAAAGACTAAGGGCTCCTCTCCCTCCGCGGATGCCGTGGGACGGACGGGTCCACTGCTGTTACGGTAAGCGACCAAGCCAGGATCGGCACGTCTGGCCCTGGTACTCGTCTGACTGGGGAGTCCTAGACAAAGACCAAAATTGTAAGTGATCATAGCGGAGCATCGATTACGCCGGGGCCCTTCATTCATAGACTACCTGGCGTTTCCGAGCCTAGTGGCTTCAAACGCTTTCTGGTTATCTTGAGTGGGTTAATCTCTGGTGTCTGACTTGTTTGGTTGTAGGAGTGTTCGACATGATCATGTCAATAAGTTGCTCCTTGTTGACTCATATCTTATTTTAATCCAACTCCATTAATGGCAGCATGTTGGCCGAGGGCAACATAATCTATGAAAGAAGAGCAGTAGCTAGCATGATTAGCAGAGAACCGAAGGTGACCCGTTTCTTTAACCAGAGCCTTTTGGCGAATGCGTTGAATCCCTGCAAGGCGGCCATGATTAGTGCCCTTGAGACACTTGATGGCACGCTGGTCAGTGTGACGCTGCACTCTACCATGAACTTCGTGAAAGGAGTGGTTTATGCGAGGAAACTCGTAGACTACTCCAGATATGATATCACCTTAGATCTGGCCAACCATGGAGCGGTCAAGTTCGAACGAGTGATGAGAAAACAGGTAAGGACCTCGAGACCGACCCCTACACTTTACGTCATGTTCGATTGTGACAAGCTCCCTGAGGCTGTGCGTGCTGGTTTGTATCGCTACCGCGTGAAGGCATTCTTGCCACTGCTAGGGAAGTGCTACTACTGCAACCGTTTCGGACATATGAATCGCTCTTCTAGACGTGCAAAGTCGACGTGTAAGTTCCTTCAAGACCGCACACGATAAGTCCAAATCTTGCGGCAGAATTGTTAGATGTAGTTGTTCGAGATGATGTGTGGGCACCTCCCTGGACACTAGGGGTCACTTTTTCATTTCCTTTTGGCCATTATTGAACTTAAGAAGTCCAAATCTGTTTGACATACATGTTGAAGACCTGCTAGCCAAATCCTAACATAATTCGTCTACTTCTCCCGTGCCCAATTTAAAAGCTATTTCAGTTTTTATCTTGGAAATCTCTTTAGATTCACTCCGTTTATTCAAATGTTCGTTCTAGTCTGCAATTCTAACCTGGAATTTTCCTGATATAATTGTTGGTGCTAACTGACTAACAAATATTTTCATATTATTATTTTTTCTTTAAGTACATCTACGAGATCCGTTATGTCATCCAATATGCTTACTGGATCCATCTTGACCTGAAGGTCAGGCAGGCAACGTAAAGGTAGCAATTTGATGGAGTCGAGTTTAACTTTCCTGAGACCAAGCATTTGTTAAAATCCACGTTGGCTCCTTTAATGGTCCGTATGGAACAGTTTTCCAGATCAGACGGTAGCACTCGTTGCAGGTTCCATCCCTAAGTTGTAGGGACCTCTCAACCGGGAATGAGGTGACGTTAGGGTTTGTTGTTGCGGGAAGAGAAGTGATATTGCTTTCGAGAATAATGATCCGTTGTGTCAATGTCCCTATTGTACTATAGGCTGCTTCAACTTCTTCGTTTAGAGGTTCTATTTCTAATTCCTTTGTTTGTAATTTTGCTAAGATTTTTTCAAATTCTTGTTCAAGCCTAGTCACTCTTACCTCCAGAATCCCTCTCGTATTTTCTGTAGGTGGTGTCTATTTTCCCTTTGGTACAGGGCCTCTTCGATAGTTCTGTTTGTTTGCACACGTTCGCTGGAGGCAGAGGAGACTGTGATCTTGAGTGAGGATGAAGGGGCGAGATCTTCAAATGAGGTAGAAAGAAATATTACGGTGCGGGGCGATGCAGGCATCGTGATGTGCTGCACAGTTGAAATCATGACTTGAGTCTCGGCGTGAGTGGAGGTGGTGGGAGGCTCAATAGAGGATTGTGTACTACCTGCAATAAGATCTGTATTTCTGAAATCAGAGTCGAGTGGTGGTGAATCTTGAAGGTGTTCATCCCTGGTGTATGATTTATTTGGATGTATGAGTGCTCGCCATTATCATTTCAATAAATTGCTCCTTGTTGACTCATACCTTATTTAAACCCAACCCCCGACATCGTTTAGGTAGGTCCGTTTTATGAAAGTTGGTGTTGAGATACTCCCTAGTCGGAAAGTCCAGAGATGGTTGGGTCCGGTGTGTTTGTGGGTCGTTTTTCTCCATGTTTACACTGGTATGCGCCTGCGCAGAAGGTGACAGCTAAATCAAGGAGAGATTTAGGATTGACTAGATGTTTACAATCCCTTAATTATGGCTCAACATGACACAATGTGTATACATACACCCTATAGCAGTTCCTTGTTGTACCACACTAGGAGTTCTTCTTTAGTGGCTATTTAACTGATATATGGGAGTAGTTCCACTTAATTTACTTATGCACACGGAGCGATTAAAAACACGTGTGCTTGTTGTCACTGGGCTTATCCCGAAGACTCGTAACAACAAAAACAATGAGAAGAACTTCAGTCCCATTGATCGCAGACGAGTTGAAAACCTTAATGCAAGAACGTAACCACATTCAGTCTCGACTCAAACACGACCGAAACAACGCCAACATGCAAAGTAAATATAAAACACTGAAGAAGTTAGTAAAAGGGTCAATTCTTAAATGAAAATCACAGGATTATACTAGAAAATTGAAGGAAAACAGGGCACACACTGCAGCTGTCTACGCATTTTAAAAGATTTGGTTCCTAACAATAAAAACAAAATAAATAAGACGAATGTAGATGACAAAGTTTTGCATCTTGGAGCTGAACATTTTAACACATTGGCAGGCTGCGTGCTTGCCTAGCAGTCCCCTGTGAAGAAAAAGATAAGCTGTTCCTGGAAAGAGGGGTTCGCCTAAAGGCCACTCCAGAGAAGGGGGTGAGTGGGAGTACCCTGCCCCCGTAGGCATATGAGAGAAGTAAGCCTCATCTCCGATCAGAGGAGCTTAGATAGTCTGCTGTGAAAGCACAGGGGAAGGGGGAGGGGAGCACCTACTTTTCTTTATTGGAGCTGCCCGAGATCGGCTCCTATTCTGGTGAAGGGGGAGTAAAGGGGGAGGATTCTTTGGATTCATTCTTGGGCATGGTGACCTTTGAATTTTTACAGGACACAAACGCTAATCACCCCACACACTAGCACGCTCAATTAGGGGCAACTACGGGGGAGGTGAAACCAGCTGCCAGCATTTGGGACCACTCCTCACGCCCATCGGCTAGGTAGCCCTTCCATATGGCCGCTCCACCTTGGGCTGGGCTTAAAATTGATAAACCTTGAAACGGGTATGTGAGGGTGAGGGTGGGGTTAAGCAGGTTGTTAAAAACCCACTACACCAAACCGCAGCTCAGGGGTGATGGGAAGTTGTCTCCTCACCCCTTACTCCCGATCCAGGATGGTTAGGTGAGAGGAAGCTAGTGGGTGTCTACCCTGCGAAATTAGAGGCCAACTAGAGAAAGTTGTGGGAGAGATTGTAGGAAGAGTGAGGAAGCAAGGTAAGAAGGCAGAATTTCAGAAAGAAGAAGAGGTTAAGCTGGGGCCGGACGGGGCCCTGAGTCCTGTCAGTACGGTGGTAAGGAAATCAAATCGCCGTGCCACTTACGCGGTGAAGCAACCGGTTTACCAGTGACAGTTGTACTGATCTTTATGTGAATTTAATTAAAGGTTCAGTGTACTTTGCTCATAATTAAGATCGTTACGTAAATAATTAATTAAAAGGGTATTAATTAACAAATACTTGGATATAGTTTCCTTGGTTCTCTAGCAGAAGAGGTTTGATTTCGGCTGATTTAAAATGGTGCACTACGCCACAATCATATCGAGGTGAAGGAAAGTTGCGTAAACATACAACCTCAAGCGAACCGAGTAGTTTCCTCTCTTGGTTACTAGAGTTATGTAACTTCCACACACTTCTCACAAATTGACCACGTTCACTATAAAAATGTAATAAAAAAATGCTATGACAGGTATTCCGTTGTGGATTAGCATCCCTTTGTGAGATGAGTATAAACGTATGTTTGGAGTAACCGAGCATCTAAGCACCGCTTTACATATTTGTATCCGTGAGAGAGTCAGCGAGTGAGAGTGAGTGGGTGAGTGAAAGTGGCGGCGCTAGTAAGAGAGAGTGATTTACTCATTGTGTTGGTCCATCATTTGTTTTCAGTGTCACTGTGCCGATGTGCAAGCAAGATGGCTGCTTACCATATCTCCGTATATGTTTTGGCGTGCTCTATCTATGAATAATGACTTTAAGTTGGCGTGGGTGGGCAGGTTACACAACGAATGAATAAGGAAACCAAGCTGCTTAAACTGGAATGAGTACTGAGTAAATGAATAGAGCACTTCTTTATTTAAAGAGGAATGGAAGTAGCAAATGTGGCTTTCTTTCATTCCGAATTCAGACCATAACAATTACGATACTTGGCCGGTCATGGCTCTTATTTCATTGTTTGATTCAATGAGAATTGAGGTTTACAAGATTATGGCAAAGGGATTTCGGGAGTCATTTAATAATTATTGTCATTATTTGTTGAATTTTAGGGGGAGAGGGGCGTGAACCCTCTACTTGCCTCTACCACTCAGGTTTGTGAATTCTTCACTTCGAGATGCGAAGCTTCGTGTTTCTGGAATATCGACTCCCCAAGAAAGCATTTGAGCGACCAAATTACTATTAACATTTTCATTATTGCTCACCTTCTTTTAGCGATTTATTTCCTTTGTCTTCTCTTACCATCACTTCCATATACCTCAGTTTAGTGAACAAAGGAATATATTCATGAATATGTCCTTCCCTAGTCATTAAGTGGGGTGTACTAAAGAAAAGCGTCATGTATTCCAGTAATTATGTTTGCAGACAATCTCTTTAATGTATTCACGTCTCATCCCTCCTCACTTACTCTATCATACAGCTTGGATATTTCAGCCTCGGTCCATTTATCATTAACTATAATGAAAAATTGAAAGATTATTTCGTCTCCTTTTTCTCTAAACCATAAGTTGTGGGAGGAGCCACCAATAAAGAATAGAGCGAAGTTAAGGAACATCGGGTTTGGTTAGCTACCGGATGGGGGTTAGGGCAGCCATACGCTGAAGAGAGAGTTGGTTCTGATCACACGTAAATTATAGTTCTCCACTGCTAAATAAATGGAATCGTAAATGAGTACAGATTAATGTAAAATCAATACGAAATTATTTTATTTTTCTGTCAACTTGCTTTCCATAAAAATAAAAGTGCTTGGAATCCTTACAGCTAAATCCCGAGTCAGGATTGTTCTTTTCTCAACTTTTTGTTGTTGTTCTTTTTTTTCTCTCTAACTCTCTCTCTCTCTCTCTCTCTCTCTCTCTCTCTCTCTCTCTCTCTCTCTCTCTCTCTCTCTATATATATATATATATATATATATATATATATATATATATATATATATATATATATATATATATATATATGAAATGAATAACTCACAATGTAGCTCGTGAGGTTCGCAATGAATGCAATGTCCCGCAGGAAAAATGAAAAGGTGCTTACAAGTACTTTCGAACTTTATTCAGTTCATTCTCAAGGATAACTACACGAGAAAATAATATAATAAGGGTAAATATAGGCTAGTAAAAGATAAAGGACTGCCTCTAAGACAAGAAATCACTAATGAGAAAATAGGAGAGGGATGGGTAAATTTACATTAAGATTTAGCTAGAAAAGGTAGCAAGGTCAAACTAAGAGGCAAGAAAGAGTCAAGGACACAGCCAAAGGATTAAAACGATTAACCTAGCTTACCATAGGATAACCTACCATAGTATTACCTCACCTAGCATAATGAAGCCTAGCATAGTATAGACCAGCCTAGATTGCCTAACATAGTAAATCCTCTCTTGCCTAGCCTAGCATTTTATATCATAGCATAGTATAGTATAGCATAGTATAAAAGAGTAGATTATGTCATAGCATAGCCTACCATAGTATAGCCTAGCATCGGATAACCTAGTCTAGCCTAGCTTAGCTTAGTACAGCCAAGGCTGGCCTATGATTTCCTATAATAGTAGAACTTACCATACCATATTCTAGCGTAGCTAGCACAGTGTAGCTTCTTAGCCTGGCATACTATGACTTAGCCTAGACTAATCTAGCCTAGCCTAACCTAGCAGAGGATGTATAGTATGGCCTATCTTAGCCTAGAAACCATAGTAAACCTAGCTTAACATAGCCTAGCAGTATAACCTAGCTTAGCGCAGCCTACAATTGTGAAAAAGTAGAAATAAATGATCAGAAAATGCGAATTAAATGAAGGTACCGAAGGGTAAAGACATATAGAGATCAATGCAGAGGGTACAAAACAAAGCCTCCTTGATTATAAACAACACAAGAAGACTGGATCCCATATCACAGAGAACACTACACAGAAGAGCTGAACTTGAACCAATTAACACTTTATTACAATCGCAGGCGAAGAAGACACGGGACAAAGTAGAAACTGAAATACTGCCGAGTCTGGACCTGGACTTAGACTTTGACATGAAAAGACTAAAACGGAAAATCTCACGACGGACTAACTTTCCAAGCGGGCGGGCGAACTGCTGCTGAGGAATTGACAGACAAATTTAAATAGACTATATTTTTTTGTATTGTTGGACCCTAAGTTTTAATACAAACATCGGACTTATGCCAAAAGCACCAACTAATACACTTAAAAATAAAATTAAGGTATTCAATCAACCTCCATTCAACTTATGACTTAAATCCTTAAGATATATAGTTAATATATAGATGTTAATCTGTCTTAAATTACTTAAGGTGTCACTTTTCAAGAGGAACTAGAGAATTTAATTAATTCAGCTACAACTATAATATAAAGGCTTGAACGCCTAAAAATGTATAAAATATGTTTATATAATGTGTGATAGAACGGGTTGAGGCCGCGTTAATTTCAACCACTATCACATGTTATTTAAAACCACGAGGCTACCCACGTGCATCTTCGCTTTGAAACCTGAGGCCTTATCGCAGCCACCTGAGTCAATGTTTAAACAAGGAGGTTTATCTTCCCCCCTTCGCCCCATGCGCGACCTCGCCAGATTGAGTTAGGCTTATGGGCAGATAAGGCATTGTTCCCAGGCTCGGCTGTGCATTCCCTCGAAGCTCCCACTTCATTGTCCCCCACGCCAAGGGGATGTCCTGACTATTTATTTGGAAACTTTACCACTAAGATCAGATTGGAGATCCAGATTTTCGTCGCGAAACATCACTACGACCCACTCTCACCTTGTGCGCCAAGGGACCTCGACCTCGAGATTCACCATCACTTGTCCAGAAGGAGGACAATATCCCTTGAGTGCCAAGGTTCGAGCCTTTCGTGACGCCAAGTCCACAAGGCTTCCCCAGTTGTTCAGAAAGAGAACAACTTTAGAACAGCCATTGTTCTTTTGAGTCCGTTGACAAGAAACGGTTCTCACCCCCCCCTGTTGTTCAGAAGAGAACAACGTAGAACAGCCATTGTTCGTTTGAGCCCGTTCGCCAAGAAACGGTTCTCACCCTTCCCCTGGTTGTTCAGAAAGAGAACAACTTTAGAACAGCCATTGTTCTTTTGAGCCCGTTGACAAGAAACGGTTCTCACCCCCATCCTGTTGTTCAGAAGAGAACAACGTAGAACAGCAATTGTTCGTTTGAGCCCGTTCGCCAAGAAACGGTTCTTACCCTTTCCCGTGTTGTTCAGAAGAGAACAACATTAGAACAGTTATTGTTCTCGAGCCCGTAGACAAGAGACGGTTCTCACCCCCTCCTGTTGTTCAGAAGAGAACAACGTAGAACAGCCATTGTTCTTCAAGCCGTTCGTCAAGAAACGGTTCTCATTCCAAGACGCCAGGTCAGGATCATTTAATTCCCCCCCCCTTCAGCTGGAACTCGCCAGCGGACTGAAAATTCCTTCACGTCGCCTTCCTCTTCACAACAAGTCTAATTACGTAAGCCGAACGTTACCTTTGAGTATTTAACCATTGGGTCAACTCTATCCTGTGTTTTAAATGGTTTAGCGAACCATCCCCTTCCTTTAACTTTATATTTGTTTTACCTTTTTAAATCTTTTAATCCTCGGATTAGCTCGATTTCCCACGACCCTTTCCATTCTCTGTTTATGTCAATATTTTCCGTTTTGTGTGTTGTTGATAGTTATTATTAATAAAACTCTATTTTATTAATGATAGCAATATTATTATCCTTGAGCTCAGTTCCACCTCTTAAGCATATCGAAGATACATAATATCGGCCAGCCAGACATCCACGCACTCTAAAGATAATTAAAGAAGTTCCCTCAACGAATAGTTATATATGGTATATCGTCGAGAGTCCATTCTACGACATAATGTAAATAAAACGTATATGTAGGTTTAAATGTATATATGGAATTATAAGTAAACAGATTGTTTATGTTTGAATTTGTGTGAGAGTATATATTGATGTATAGAAGTATACACGTAAAAGTATGTATGAAGGTATATAAAGACCAAATAGATATGCACAAACGTATATAATATGTGCAATTAGAAACCAATCTCTAAGTGTATGGAACAGAAAAAGCTAGCAAGTAAAAAAAAAGCAAAGAAAAAGTTAAAGAATATAAATAAACAATAGAATATAAGTTATATAAACAGAGTATATAAAAAAGCAAGAATTGTTAAAGAATAAAGATACAAAAAGAGTGAGAAGAACAAAACAAAACAAAAAATGCAAGAGATGCCCCAATCACCAGGGCAAAATAATAACGGTGGATTTTCACCAAACTATTTCTACCACTATCTATTTCTAAAAGCATTTGAACATCATCATTAGATATCTACCAAAATATACACATATCACAGTGTGCGAAATGTACAAATATAAGTCATATAACTATGAATTCATATGCATTTATAAATACATCGTTCAATAAATAAAATAAATATAACAAATTTAATAAATTAAAGGGCTAAGATTTAAAATGGACAATTTCGTTTAAAATAAGCTTTTTAATGATAGGGTCCAGTTTAAAGAAACCGGAGGATATATTGAAGTTAGGAGAGGAATTAATGAAGGAACATTCAAAAATATTTCTTTCAATATGGTCGTCCGAGTTATAAGTAAACTTAGCCGAATTTCAATGGATAGGATGGCTATGTTCAGATAAGTGAACAAAAAACGCATTATTACGTTCACCTCTTCTAATATTATACTTGCGTTGGGACAAACGAACATTTAATGATTTTTCAGTTTGCCCAAAGTAGAACTTAGGGCAAACTGCGCAATTCACACAATAAACTCCCCTTATATTCTTTATCTTATTATGAACCAACATTTTTTCCATAGTAGACTCATACTTAAATATGACTGAAATATTTAAACATTTTAAAAGACGGGGAAGAAAGTTAAAGGCCTCAGAAAAGGGTAAAACAATTGAATGCGGTAGGGATTTCAATTCTGTAAAAGGTCCTTTTAGCCGAATCTAGGCACCTGGCAAGAATTGTAGGCTGGTGACCTGCAACCCTCGGAGAAACATTGAAGTAAATGCTGAATGTTTGACTTTATCACTATGACCAGAATAATAGTGAATGTAGGAACTAGCGTCGGTAGGATTACGATATACAGAAAATTTAAAGTTTGACGGAGTTCTGTGAATTACTAGCTCTAAAAACGGGAACACACACTTTTACTCAATTCTAGAGTAAATTTAATTGATTGAACCAAAGAATTAAGTTCAGTGAGAAAACCATGGACATCCTTAGAAGTAGGTCACAAACATATGATATTCTCTGTGTATCTAAACCAAACAATGGGCAAATCAATAATATTGTTAGTAAAGTACTTTAAAAAACTCTATATATAAATTAGAGAGGACAGGAAATAAACAATTTCCCATAGCTAAACCAAAGAAGGTAAAATTTGCCATTAAAAGAAAACTTACAATTCTTGATGCACATTGAATTGAGGTTAATAAAAGTATTGAAAGAAAAAGGAATATCAGTGTCGAGGTATGCCTGTGTAGACCCTTTTGCTGTAACGGCGCGTACACATGCATAGGCTAATAGCCGACCCGAGGGCGTGTGCGATAGGATTTGGAGCAATTAAAAGAGTGGAAGGCCGTCTCCTTGACTTTGAGTGCGTTTACGATTGGCCGGAATTTATCTAATGGCTTGCCAAGTTGCAGTTCAAGGATATATAAAGATCAAGACCTCAAAATATAATTTTAATATAAATAAAAACGGGTAATATATATATATATATATATATATATATATATATATATATATATATATATATATACAAAAAGGGAACAAATTATGCTTTATAAGGATAGTTAATTGGATCGTGACAGTTTACAATGTGACAGAGCTAAGCGGAGAGTGCAGAATTATCGTTAATTCGAATAATGGAAATGATTTAAGTTTGAACGGGGAGTCAATTCAAAAAGGGAATGCAGGTGACGATTGACGGGGGGTGTAATCAGGGGATTACAAAGCAAAATCGCTTTACCTTGAAGCTTAGAGTTGTTTGGAGGGAGAAGACCAATGGCACAGATCTTCGAGGAGCTACTTCTGAGAGTTCTGACGAGGAGGACTCGTAGAAAGGGGTTTGAGTATTGAGTACTTCTCGTTGAAGAACGAGATATTCTCTGTTCCAGAGAGATGGAATCTCAAACACCAGACGGTTCTGCGACAGGAGAGGGAATCTCAAACACGGGGAATGGGAGTCTTGAAGGGGGTGCGAGATGAGGGGGGCCGCACAGTTCTTCGGGAAGAAGGTGACTCGATAAACTTTCCTCTGAACAGGGGCCAAAGCTTCACGAAGGGCGATCTTCTGGTGAGATCTTAACGACGAGGTACGACTCAAACAGTGGTTGCGAGACTTTGCAGGGAACAGAAAAACGGTCTAAACGGAGGGACTGGCAGACTCTCAATCTCCTCGAGGAATGGCTGACGCAGGGTTAAATAGTCAGGTGGCTGTTCCATTAGATAGCCCCAGGGCATGGCCGTTCCCAGAGGATTCTCGACGTCAGTCTATGCAAACCTATTTCGAGATAACGAGTTGGGTCGGATAGCGAAGTTTACCTCATAATAAGGGGTTGGATTTGTACGGCCCCGCACACAGGGGAAGGACATGACTGTGAGGCATGGGGGCGAGAATTCGGCGTTACCGCAGGGGGAGGGGGAGCAGGGTGCGTCCCGCATAAGCAAATAAAGCCAGGTCAGGCTACTCAGCGCGGGACTGCTTCCTTCTCGATGATTCTAAAATTCCCCCGCCAAGGAGTACGGGGTTTGGAGTGAAGGGGCTGAAAGGGGTATTCCGATGGGCTTCCTCTCAAGCTGGTCCTTCGAGGGGTATCCTCTCAAAATCAGCGTTTCGTAGTTTATCAATTAAGAAGGGGAAAAGACCGTCAACCGGCACTTTAGTAAAAACAGAATATACATTTAAATTAACAAGATAAGAATTATTAGAGTAAGGAATGAAGTTAAGTTTATCAATAAGGTCCTAACTATTTTTGAGATGAGATTGAGAAATAGTCCCAATGAGGAAAGTGAGGTATTAAGTAAACCATTTAGATAATGAATAAAAGATTTAGCCTACAGAACTAATAATAGGAAGCATGGGATTATTAGGCTTATGAATTTTAACAAGATCATATACATAGATATGGCAGAGAGGCGCTACTGGATTCTTCTTAGCAATTAAGTCGGGAAAATGTTTAAGGCGAGAACGGACTTTTTTATGGAAGTCACTATTAACTTTAATCGTAGGGTCTTTTACTTGGGCTACATAAGTCGATTAGTCATTTAGTAAAAATTCATTTGGTCAAAATCCATAATAACAACTGCACCAGATTTATCTGCTCTAGTATTGTGTATTAAAGCATTATTTCGAATTATCTATATGTCTTTACCCTTTGGTAACTCAATTTAATCTCCCTTTTCTGATAAATTATTTCTATTTTTCACGTTCTCTCTGTTTTGTATCCTTTCGGTGTACGTTGGCGGAGCCTCTACTCACAAACACTCCTTTGCGACCCGGAAAATTGAAACGTAGATTCATCTGTCCATAGAACACTTTTTTCAGTCTTTGTTAATGTCTTTCTGCCAATAGCAATCCTTTCCACTTGTTTTGGGTTCGCAGCAATGGCTTTAGGCCACCACATGAACGAAAAGATCTCGACCTTCTCTTTGTTGTATTTAGAGACACTGGCTTCTCTTTCGAATTGTTTATCTCTCTTCTTAAGTCTTCAACAATTAATGTCGTAGGTTAGCCGGAGTTGGTGGGAGTGTATATATATATATATATATATATATATATATATATATATATATATATGATAGTTTTTACGCACAGTCCTTATTTAGGCTCAATGTGCTGAAAGAAAGAAGAAGAGGCTAAGCTGGGGCCGAACGGGGCGCTGATTCCCGTCAGCACGGCGGCCAGGAAGGCAAATCACCGCGCCCCTTACGGGGATATATATATAAATATATATTACATTTATTATAAGGAGAGGAGGGGAAGGTGAGAACTTGGATCTTAGCTAGAGGCTAATCACCAGAGGAGAAGGGGGGGGGGGGAGGAAAGATTCTTAAACAAGTGCGTGCAGATTAATTCAACAGACAGAGTGCAGTTGGCCGTTAGATTTGCTTATGGGTCGCCTACTGGTTCTGGGTAGAGAAAGGTGAAGAACAAAAATACCTTTACTATTTAGAAACAAATACAATATACAAAGAAATAAGATTTACTGCGCAAATGACATTGATATTCGGGGAACGGGTTGACTCAAGCCGCGGCTGGCTAGCCGACATACAGACGTACAAAGATTGGGATGGCTGGATTACAAATCCACAAATGTCATAGGCTTCGTTTTAGGGTTTGAGGCCTTGGAAGTTTACGGAGGGGGGGGGGGGAATTGCACGGTGGGTTACAATCATAAGTTTAAACTCGAGTATTCGCACCGAATACTACGCGGCGGGCCTATATTAAGTTTGGCACGGCTAGAGACTGGTTATATGTGGGCTAACCGGAAACGATTTGCCTCAGGCGCCGGAAGGGTTTCTCCATATCAGAGACAGCCGTGGGAGGGGCGACATCCTAGCGGGGGTTTTGATATCGCTCGGGGGATCGCGGCAACATCTCTTCGCTCTCGGTGGTACAAGCGTCTGCTTTATCGCCGGAAGTAGATGAATTCTCCCACGATCAGACTTGGCATTCTCCAACCTAGCGTGGCTCTTGGTTCCTTGTTGCAAAATATTTTCTTATTCTGACAATTAAATTTCTGCTTTGTCTATTTGTTATGATTAAGTGCTCATCCTTAGCTTTGGTCGTTACCCTGCTTCTTCCCTAACGTTTCTTATTGGAGTTATTACCAGTTAGTTTCTTTCTTAGCTATTAGCCTCTCTAAATATTCTTCTTTGGAAAGAATTTCAATTTGTGCTCTTTCTTTTACTGAGTTCTTTGGCTCTAGGCATATTATGGGTCTTAATCTGCTAATTTATGTAAACAAACTCACTGAATGGAATATTCTATAAAACTTTGAAGCTTGTCAGAAGAGTTTAACACGTTAACGCCGATGTGCACTGTATGTGGTTGGCAGCATTACCAATTTTGTGGGATCAATGAGAATGCAGGAAACGTGTTAAATAAAAGTTGTGCCTTGGAACTGGAAAGTTATTTAAATGCTTAATGGAAGAAGAGCAAAAACTAACTAATGTTGTAACTATGAAGAATACATTAAGCATCTTTTTGTCAAATCCTTGGCCATTCGATGGAGTTAATGGGTTCTGTTGACTTTCTACTATTGTCAATGTGTAGTTTACCTTTGAAATGGTATGCCTCCTAATTATATTTTCACGTTTTAGAAAAAAATCATTGAGTGGCTCAAAACTTTTGTCCTATAATATATATTCAGATGAAATTCACATGAAGATCAGAATGACAATCGCCTGCTAGCTTAAGGCACCAGCTCTTCTCTGGGAGGGGAAGGTATTGGGTTGATTGTAAATATGCTTATCTCCATAAGGGACAGTGTTCCATAACATAGCGGAGAGTGGTTATGGCGTGTTGTGAAGACGGTAAAGATTTCGATAGTGGTGTTACGATTGGCTATGTGGGTGACGATGCGTGTGAAGCTCCTTATCCTCGTGTGGGCGAGTATCAGCTTATCCGCCAATGGGCGGATTAATATGATTATAAGGATTTAAAAAAAAGATTTATAAGATTAAAATGATTAAAATCAGAACTAAAACTATTAAAAAGGATTTAATTACAATTAGTCTGATTAAAATGAATTTGCGAAAAAATTTAAAGATTAATAAAATTAAACAGATTTTAAGAATGATAAATATTATTAAGGGATTGATAAAGATTTTAATAAGGATGAATAGGATTAAAGTGATTTTAAAAGGGGTAATAAGATTAGAACGATTATTAATGATTTTAATAAGGATTAATAGTATTAATTATGATTTCAATAAGGACTAAAGCGATTTTTATCGGGATTAATAAGATTAAAATTATTTTTTCACAGATTAATAAGATTAAAATAATTTTAAGGATTAATAGAATTAATATGATTTAATAAGCTTAAAAGATATTTAATAATCAATAATAAGATTAAATGGATTGATAAGGATTTTAATACGGATTGATAAGAATAAAAGTATTTAAACGATTTGAAGAAGGAATAATACGATTAGATTTATGAGGAGATTAATCAAGAATACCTTGACTAAAAGAATTGCAAGCATTTTAATAAGGTTTTATTAGCTAAAAATGAGTTTTATAAGCATTAATACGATTTAATGGATTTATAAGGATTTAAAAACAATTATTATGATTAAAATGATTTTAATAAGGATTAATGTATTAATAAGGATTTAATGTGTATATATAGAGTTAAAATGTTTTATTAATAATTAAAAGGATCAATAATGATTTTAATAAGGATTAATAAGGATTAAAAGGATTTTTGATTCATGTAAAGAATAGGCATCCGAAGGTTTTTTCGACCCTTATATAACCTAACCTAACCTAACCTATTTTAGATTAGCTTGGTTAGATTAGGTTAGGTATATTAAGGTAAAAAAAACCCGAATTTTAATCTGGATAAATAATATTAAATAGATTAATAAGGATTAAAATATCGATTGATAGTAATAAACGCCTTTTAATGATTACACTGAGCTGCGTTTCAAAACCTCTTTCAAAGGTGAGGTTTTTTAAGTGATTTAGAATTCTTGTTGCATGGTGAATTTAAGAATATAATTAGTTTTCTTTGGTCATGTCTGGTTTCTAAGATATGCTC
This sequence comes from Ceratothoa steindachneri, assembly GCA_963969495.1. Lineage (NCBI taxonomy): Eukaryota > Metazoa > Arthropoda > Malacostraca > Isopoda > Cymothoidae > Ceratothoa > Ceratothoa steindachneri. The sequence continues at coordinate 41,237,518 of OZ018325.1, read as the reverse complement.
GATTTATATTAGAACGTATATTCCAAAATAGCGATACCATCCAACCGTTTCTTACTTCTGTTTTGTCACATCTAGTGAGGAGTTACCATACATAACCTATTTTATACATCTTTTCAGGTCTAGATTTGCATTACAATGGATCGTACGTGTAAGAATCATTTGAAGAGGTTTTGTTAAATCTGTAGACATGTCGCTCTTCCAAACCGTCCAGCAAAAATACTGGATTTTGTGAAAAAGGCATATAATGCTCCCTTTGGAAGGAAACTAGGGGACCAGGATAAGCCATTTGTTCCCCATATTTACCGTAAAACATGTGTGGAAACTTTACGGGATTGGAGTAATGAGAAAAGGAAGAGTCTGCCATTTGGTATCACAATGGTGTGGAGAGAAAGCAAGATCACGTTACTGACTGATACTTCTGCATGACAAATTTGAAAGGCATCAATCGCAAGAAGAAATACCATATTTAATACCCCAATGTTCCTTCTTCTATAAAACCAGTCCCACATGGCCCCGATCTTCCTGTTTCTAAGCTTGATTTTACCATGGGTTCTAGCTATGATTCCGATGCTAGTGTCACTACCGATACCGCTTAGTTTGATCCATACAAGCAGGAAGAGGGCGATCAACTGGTGCCATTCACGCAAGTCGAACTCAATGACCTTACATTAGACCTGAACCTTTCGGAAGAATTTGTTCAGATATTGGGTTCAAGTCTTTGCGAGAATTGTATGCTGGCACTAGGGACAACATTATATTGGTATTGAGACCGCGAGAAAAAAATAAGGAAATTTTTCACGTTTGATGAAGCCTCTTTACTGTTCTACTCTAACAACATTGCTGACCTGCTCATTTAATGGGCTTGAAGTATGATGCCATCGAATGGAGATTTTTCATTGACTCACCTAACAGAAAGCTCAAGGCAGTTCACCTTAATAACGGCAATAAGTTTTCATTGATCCCCGTTGGACAATCAGCTGTAATGAAAAAAACTTGAAACAGCTTCGACCTTCTGTTGTCTAACCTCAACTATCAGGAACACAAATGGCTGATTTGTAGAGATCTCAAAGTTGTTGGACTCATCCTCGGCCTTTAAGGTGGGTACACAAAGTATTCATGCTTTATGTGCTTGTGGAACAGTCGGGCTGACGACCAGCATTTTGTCAGACAAGACTGGCCATCATGACAAGGATTAGAACCGGGTTCACACAACGTTCTGTCCCACCCTCTGATTGAATGGAGCAAAATATTGCTTACACCCCTGTCCATCAAACTCGATTTGATGCAGAACTTTGTCAATGCAATGGACCGGGTTTTGGTCAATGCGGATAACCTTTGATAGGGCCTTGCGGCTTTTGTCATCTGTGAAATTATGTTCCTTATACTTGAGGCTGTTTCGTAAATACAGAATTGCGGACTATGTGACTTTTTGGAGGGGGCTGGCCTTCTACACTTTATTTAATTCTATGTTGTAGTTCGCATGTTCCTCTGCCAGGGAGAGGCGGGCTTACACCAGAGGCTAGGGCGTGCTTCTTTATTGTTGCCTTTTTGCTGATCTTGTGTTTATTTTTATTTTTTGTTGTTTTTTAGCCTGTGTCTTAGCCTTTGTTCCTTTGTTTATCTTTGTCATTTGTTATTTACATGTTTTTTAATCTAGCCTAGTATTATGCTATATTGTGAGTACGATGCTTTTGCCCTAGTAAGCAGTTGCCAGATGGGCTCTTAAAATGTAAAAAAATAACATATCATTCCTGGGTATAATTCCTTGTAATAACCTCATAATATCTTGTTTTTATCTTGTCGTTTCAGAGATGATATTTGGTTAAATTTTCTTGAAAATATTTACATATAGGGATCTTTTTGTGTTCCAACCGTCTGTATTCATTTGTAAGATTTTTAGTTTATTTATATGCATATTTGTGAGTGTCTATTTTTTTCTTATCCTCAATTCCATGACTATAGGAGTTTTGTTTGTTTAGGTTCTTCTTCTTGCGCGTCTTTTCCTTGTTCTTTCCATAATTCACACAAGGCTTGCGCTTTACTCTTCGCTGGGCTGAGCGACTTGATATCACGTTTTTTGGTGGAACGCTACGTTCCTGGTTCTTGCTAGTGTTTTTTAAATCTCTTCTTCCTATTCTGATGTGATGATTTCCGTATGTGGCTGGCCATCGTTTTTTTCCGATTGAGCGGAGTATTTTTTTTCTGCCTCCTCTATTTTTGGCCTTTCTTATACTAAGCATACTTTAAATACGTCTTATGAATTCGGCTTACTTACCCTTTTCACTTTTCAGAAGTCGTTTTCTTGTTGGACTGGTTTTCTTGTTCCTACTGCAGCCTAGTATTCAAATGAGCATGTATAAAGCATGTGAAAATCATGGTATTTGTTATTCGCTCAGTCAGAACTCGGGGTGTTTCTACCCGGCGAGTTGCTTTGGTGTATGATTGCATTTATGGTTTCCTTTTCTCTTCTTCCTTTTATTTATAATTTCCTTTCTTTTTGTGCAACTTAATGCCATATGCGGTGTTGCCGTGGTAATATAGACATTTCTTCGTTCGAGATTTGCATTTGTTGAATCGATATCCTTCTTCGGCGCATTCAGAGCATATCGCCCTTTCTTTGTCTGAGTAATTAGATGAGGTGTGTGCTTTCATCTTGTAGAAGACTAAGCTCATTCAAATATTGGGAATTCCCTCCGTTTCTATATTGTCTGAAGGAATTGTCTTGTTATCAGCGAGTACGCCATTATTGTGGCTTTTATTGTCATCTCAGTGGTAATGTAGGTAATTTTTAACACAGTGTTTTCGTTAAATTTAATTACATCTTTAATCTTGGTCCAGTTATCTTTTAGTTCATTTGCAGTGTAGGATCTTACCCATGACTCTATCAAATGGCAGATCAAGCTTCTGTTCGAGTCCATTTGAGGGGGAGTTTTTGCCTCTAACCCTATTTTCCTGAGAGCTTTCTCTCCGTTCGCCGACAGTATGTAATCTACGTCGCGATTTTTGGTGCATTGTCCCATATATCCTTTTCTGACATCGATGATACGGATGAAAGCACCTTGCAATTCTTCGAAAAGGACTTCACAGATTTTTTGATTTGGAAGAATAGAATGGTCCAAGCGGGTGCTCAACCCCTCTCGCTTTGTGTTCTCCACTCTTGCTCCTTTCAAATGGGGGCTGAAGTGATGTTAGGTTCCTTGTGGCTCCGTTTATTTTGTGATCTTCGCAGTCCTTGATTATTATTCATCTTCAGTTTCACCTAATATTGTTTGAAATAATGTGTGTATTAATTTATGATAATTTTTGTTAGAATGACATTTATTTTAATGGCTCTCACCCCTCCTCTTACTCGATGAGATCCACGAGATCAGGTAACGCCACAATGATGAATGAAAGTGATGGATTCTTGAAACCAGGTAGGCCTCTCTCACTTAAATTATGACTTATGGCGTACTTTATGATAGTCAGTGGCTGAATTAACGGCCACCGCACGAGGTGCCGCCCCCTTGGGTGTCTGGTGATCAAAGATGCTTCTAGCATACAAAGAGACGGTTATGTGTCCATCCGTTCTCCTAGCTCCTACTCGGACCACCGAGGCATGGGTTTGTAGCCCTTCCTAGGATTGCATCTCAGTCCCTTACCTGGACATTCTGACGCTAGGTTCCACAGCGGGCTCTCTCTCCGATCTCCTTTGCCTGGTGCCTCCAATTATGCTTACTTTATTAATGGCATAGTTGAAACGAGGCTATGAGACATAAACTAGTCAGGGTTTTATAGAGGTGACGAAAGAGGAGCGCTTGGGGTTAGTGGGGGGAAGGCGGATATGTTTGTTATTCCTTTTTATTAAAGTAAAATTACTTTTTTATTAACTGCCATGTAACAGCATCCCCCTTTCTTTAAATATTCGAATAGTCAAACTACTCTTCCAATCTTCAGGGCCTTCTCTCCTCCTTCACTATCTCTTGAAAAACTCTTATCTTGGATTAATTCTGTGAAATCAAATGAAAACGAAAGTTGAAGACAAAGAACAGCTTGTCCGAACCTGCCTCCATGCCCCTCATAGGAGTGGCCAAGGCTGGCGAAGGGGCGAGAGCCAATACTAGTTTGTAGTCCTCCGTAGCTTAAGAGTCCTGAGTCTGAGTAGATTCCCAGCAACGTGAGTAAAAAAAGGTAGAATTGGGAGGGAGAGGAAGAGGAATGGTTCAGGATAGAAGAACGCGAAGTATAGTACAGCTCATCAAAGTGTACAATGACAATGATGTGACTTACAGATTTAACGTGGCATACAATATAAGATGTGTAGCATGTTTTCTATTCTTAACATTGTTATTTCGTTACCTCTGTCCCAGGTCTCCACTGTAAAGCTCATGTGTGGGTTTGATAGAGGAAAGTGAAAGTGATGAAATTCGAAGGAAGATATAATGATTTGGAAAGAGTTGCTAGTTTGGCTGGAGTTGAGGCATATCTTTGTCCATATAAATAGTTATCTTTAGCATGGTAACAAAAAGAGCGTTATGGGAGAGGATCACACATTCCGTAATTCTCAATATCTTTGTTACTATGTGTGTATTAGGCATTCAAATCATTATTAGAAGTTATTGTACTAATAGTGGTATTGGTTTCAATCTCCTTGACTTTTCTTTATTTTGCCCTACTCTAGTAATATAGGAATAGCTAATTTTACCTTTGACTTTATTTGAGTTTCATAATCCTTATCAATGTTGTTTATTATGGTATATTGGTTTGGTATCCAATTCGTGAAGACCCGATCCTTCTCATTTCTGCGTTTTATATGGTAATTAGGTATGTATAAATTACTATAAAATTCTCTTTCTCCAGCTGTAGATTTCCTCTTCTTCTTCTTCTTCTCTCCTTTTTAGGAATAGGGCATGAGTTCTCCACCCTGCCCTTTGGTCTAACTGGTTGTGCCACGAGGTATTCTGTTTCTATTGTTGTTCATTCTTGCTCTTAATATCTTATATTGCATACGCCTCTGCCACACTCTTCATTTCCATTTTTGACTTCGTGATCATTTCTATAATGACACTTAGTGCCATGTCGGTGCTTCTCTTTTATGGGAAGCCAAATTGGGCGTTGTTTCGAAGATCGTTGTCTTCCAGATACATAGTCAGGCTATTATTGAGTATCTTTTCTAATACCTTGCCGATAGAGTCTAGCAGCAAGACGGGTCAGTAGTTACCCACATCATCTAACGTTTACACGCTTTGGTGATGATCATCTATGTTATATTTAGTTCATCAGGAAATTATCACGTATTTAAGCATGCATTGAATATATTTATCATCCAATCAAGGATGTTATAGGATGTTTCAAGGTAGTTGCTTCTGATATGGACAAATTTCCCTTGGCTCTTTTTCTTGAGTTATCGATAATTCTTTTTAATTCCATGACTGTTATGATTGCATCCGTTCACTCGATAGAGTTCCTATCTCCCTCGACAAATTGGAAGCGGTGTCTATTCGATTTTTTAGGCGAGCTACTTTTCAATTTGGTTTTCGAATTTTACGTCGTAATTTTAGTTTTCTTTTTGGATTATGGTGAAAACATTTTCCAGTTTCTTTGAATAAGATATATATTTCTGTCTTATCTTCTATAATATTATCTCTTGCGTCTTTAATTTTCATTTTATCCTTTCTAAGCATTTGTTTTTAATCTTTTAACTTATTGCCAGAATTCCTTAGATAATTATCAATATCCATTTTATCGATGTGTTGATCCTATTTCTATCTTCAGTTTTAACTTAGCAATGATATTAATTCTCTCTTCAATCTCCTGACCGCGTTGTATATTTCCCTCGTTGGTCCGAATTTTATTGTCTTTTCTTCTGCCAAGCTTATTAATCTTTTCGCTCTCATTAACCATTTCTGGTGACCATCTGATTGCTGGATGGTGTTGTCCAAGTTTTGAGGGATCGTCCCCTTTCCAACTGCCTTTGTAATGTTTTTTCTAATAAAATTCAGTTCCTCATCGATTTCTTCTAGAGTGGATTCACTGAGAGGGTTGGGTCCGTATGAATGTCCGAAGTTTATCTTTATGCTTCTCCGAATCCACTCTGTGATAAGCTTTCGATTTCCTCGAAAGCATCTGAATAGGTTGCTTGGTACCATGCATTAGACTTGCAGTCTGGTCACTGAAAGGTATGTATACGGATATTATGTAGAGTTAAAGGGAAGATTGAAGTTAACTAGGCAGATATTCGTTTGTGTAGTATATTCACCTAGGTTGTAGGTTTGGAAGTTAGGTCCCAGTTTTGTATCATTCCTCTGTTAGTCAATGTAATGAAATGTTTGCCGACTCTATTAGGAGATTTATACCCAGACGTCACCCCTTCGGTATTTAAATCCCCCATCAAGATGACGGTCTGCCTATAGTTAAATAAACCACTGATTCTTCACCGGATTATAGGGGTTTTCTAGTTGGCTGGTAACCTGTGGCAACTATACTGTTAATTTCCATCCGTAATTCTATAGCTAAGTATGACTTTTCTAATATTTGTATTGTTTAATATATTAGTCCCTGCTTTAGGGCCATTGCAGCTCCATCTAATCTTTCTTCCGATTGATTCATAGCAAAGACATTGTATTTCCACATTTTAATTTTTGTCATTTTCTAGGTTCCTTCAGTGTTCTAATCTTAGAATCACATTCTGATCTATTCTTCTGAAAATACTTCGGTATATGAATTTTTTGCCTGTCAAAATATTTTAGTTTAATTGTAGAATATTTCGCTTCTTAATACCCATTATTCTGTTACTTATTCCTTATCCGTGTAGTTCATGTCAATTGTGTCTTGTCTGGTGAATGGAACTAGCGGAGTTTCTACTTTTGGTTCTTTTATATTTTGCCTGGGATCTCCCTCTGATAGTGACGTGTTTATAGGAAGGGTTTCAGGAAACTCTTTTCTTGGTTACTTGCTTCTTTTATTCAATGACTTTGATTTTCTTCTTTTCTGTTTCCTGCGTGTGACTCGGGTGCACTCCTGTGTATCGTCCGAGGAGTTTACTGTTGCCTTGATTTGAATGTTTGAATGTTGTTCTATTTCCATTGTTTGTTCTTTGTCTGTAGCCTCTTCGCTAATGCCTTTGTTTGTTTACTGTGACGTTAATTTTGAAGATTTACCGATGATTTAACCTCCATTTGGAATTTCATGGGTTCTAGGTCATTTTCTTAAAATAGTGTTGAGCCTTGTTGCGCAAGTCCCAAGATTCGCGATATTTATTACGTGCGTGAGTAAGACACGTTAATATTTTCCCATTTAGCGTTCGGTCCAGGTTAATCTCTGTGGTCGGTCCTTGCTAGTTACTCTCAGCTATGGCAGCTTATCTAATTCTGCTGTGGGGTCCCGTGCTTTTTTGTGTCTATGTCTCTTATATTTTTATAATTTCTCTTCTCTTAGGGCAGATCATGACCCTGGTTCTATGGCTTACTTGGAAGTTAGGCATCTTTTGTTTGCATTGTTGAAAATGGGCCAAGAAGGACCTTCTCTTCTGCATTCAGGGCAGATAATTGTCTTTTTTTAGCCCAGTTCTGGGTCGTATGCTTCTCAATGACGTAAAATCTGAGCAGATCTGGATGTTAGTGAAGCGTCGCTTTGAAAGTAGGTGGTAGGGATTTTCATGCTAAAAGCAAGAAGACCTTTTGTTAAAATTTTCGAAGCAATCTCCGTGGATTCGGAGATTAATTTGAATACTGGAGCGTGTTCTCTAAATTTTACGATTTCAGATATTTTGAGCCACTGCTCTCTCGTCAAGAGCCCTTTTTAAAATTTCTGGCAGGTGTGTTTTCTACCTGTGATATGATTATTTTGCAGGTCACACTTAAGTTTGCCGTGATATGTGGTGGATACTCTTGCTTTCAAGGTCAAATATTTTCTTGAGGGCAATTCTGCCAGCCGAGAACACTTAGTTTATATCCATATTTTAGGGCCAGATTACTATGAATGCTGATGGATTCTCTAGGCACTTGATAGGTTATTTTCAATTCCGAAAATATGAGTTATACTACTCTTGGTGGTCTTCTTTTCTTCCCATTCGGTATCAGCTCAAGTGGTAATCTTTTAAAATCTAGAGAATCCATAACCTTTAAATGTTCCCCTCCTTCAAAGAGTGTTTTTTTTCTTACAAGATTTCACCTCCGACTAGTGGAAGGTGCCTTTTTGTCTGTCCTAATTCGATCTTAGCTTCCTTCCGGAATTCGAACTCTATTTGGTCAACTTACCTAATTAGACTTAGCCCTAACAGCAGTCCAGAGTTGGGCTCGGGCTTGTGGTCGATATCCAACCCCCTCCATTTTCTGGTCCACTAAAAGGGTCTCCTTCAGGGATTCACTATACACTAATACTGCCCTTAACTCAGACTTAGCAAGTGACAAAATTACGTATTGCTAGAGAGAAATAAGCTAGCGCTAAACTAAAAAGTTGTAAAGCAGAGTATCGTGCAGGTATTTCGCTAAAAGGGAAAAGGAGAAACCTTCAATCAACCCCAAGAGCGCATACATTTCTTCACTTTTCTTCTTCGATGGTTTTTCGAAAACCCGTTTTTCGCCCCGCCCAATTTACCGTCTTTACGAGATATTGTCTTTACCAGTGTTTAGACTGAGTCTACCCTTATTTTATTAGTTTTGTTTTGTGGAAGAGAAATAGCGTACCGTACGCAGGTTCTCCCCTAATGCCCCCTTAGTGATGAAGGAGGGGAAAGAACCCCAGGGCAACCTCTCTCGGCTCCCTAACGCCTTTCTTCCTTAGATTCCACCGTGTTTGGTGGGACCAAGAGAACGTTACGGCGGGCTGCCGTGGAGGGATAGGAGAAGAACAAACATGGATGAAAAGAGAAATCAGTTAAAGGGAAGAAGTTGATTTAAGTTGACCTTCTCTCTGCAAGCAGGGCAATAGAAGACAAAGAATTATATATACCATTAGTTAGAAAAACTGAGTAAGGGAGAATCCGAACTACGGTCCCTAAACTTTTCTATATGTCCTTCGTCTTTCTTCTATCCAGTCGTTCTGTATAACTTCTCAGTAGTTTGCTGCAGAACAGCCAATCTCTGTCATTCATATTCTCTCTTTATATTTTTTAATAGGTTTTTCGGGTGGTAAGTCTCATCTTTATTGTGTTTTTATTTATTCACTGTTGCAGTCAGTGTAATCTGTAGCATTCATGCCCTATGTTTCTGTGTTTGAGCTTTGGCAAGTGAAATACTATTACGAACAAGAAGGAATCGATCGAGGTAATGATGTGGCTTGCTCAGATCCCGGACCTGGACCCAATTGACAACCTCTGGAAGGTCATTGGAGACAAAGTTAAAGACCAGCAGCTTTCAACTGTAATATATATGGACGAAAATTGAGCATAAATGGAACAAAGTAAAACAAGAAACTGGTGAGGGCCTGTGGTCGTCGTTGCACCGAATAGAAAACAAATGCTTCAACACATATTGTGTTTTAAGTTCCATCGTTGTCCAATCTTGTAAAGAATCGTTGGCTCACAATTAGATCATTCGTGAACAACAATTCAATTAAAATTTTCCCCCTCTTCATATAAAATTAGAGGCATAAAACAATTTTTCAAAGCCTTGAAGCATGATTAATCATTATTCCCATATCTCAAAGGCAAATCTCCAAAGATTAGTTAAGCCAAAATAGAGGAAGTTATCCTTGTCAACCATCAAATTCGTCAACTCATGGTAGGCAATAAATTTGAAACTATTATCAACGAATGAAAACTGGAGGCCTAGATAAGTTGTAAAAACAAGTGTAATGAAGTGCTCGGAAAGCACTGGATTGGTAACTACAAACTAGTCGAAAAATTGATTAATTCATATAAGAGTTTAGCTTGCAATATATCCATAAAATTCGCATTCACAACTGTCTTATTTCAAGAGGATGCACCAAATATCATGGTAAATGATTTCACTAAAACATCACAAGTATTAAAAACAGACACACGGGGAAATGGAGCCTGGTGATGTAAGTTGTATTCTGCTGGACTTTATAGAGAGGTGGACAAGCTGATACAAAAAGAAAAAGCGACTGAACTCTTAAAAAAAGATCTAAAAATATAGTAAAACAATTTGTATTTTGATTTTCCAAACACTCCCCCCCAAAAATGTAAAGTTCAGTTATTTTTCAGTCAAAATTTATCACGTGTCGAATATCATTTCCTAAAATGTATTCACCCAAACATTTAAATGAGGCATACTCTCTTACTGACGATATCTACGCCCATTTTTTAATACTTTTTACAAGTTACTTTCAAATTATATATTTATATTTAGTGATTTTCAACATTTTATTAATATTTAATTCTAAGTTTACGAAAAGGAAGCCATTTTGCTGAAAAAGGAATATTTCTTGATCTACGAAAAATAATAGCCGAAAACAGGACTTTCTTTTATCTGAAGTAAAACCCTTGTTATGCAATGCTATTAATCGGATTCCTCAGGTTTGTGGTCGCAAGCATCATAAATCATTTCCAAGAAAGTGTAATCCCGCATCAAAGCGACAAAAAATGATAATCCTCATTTCACCTATGTATATTTTCTACATATCTCGTCCATTCAAGCTGCATTCGTCGGTTGAAGGCCCCAAGAACATGATGCCACTCCACCTTAATACAATCATTTTCTATGCTTATTCTCATCATTTATTAAATGCCTGTAGTCACACAATACCACTTCACATCATAAGCTTCTCAATCGCATTCTTAGTAACATCTTTGCAACCACTGTTCCTCTCCACCCATGAGACGTTTCTCTCGCGCCATTCACCCACCATCTTCCTGCGTGATTTGCACGGGCTGCATATCCGATCCAGAATCACTTTATAAGTCCTTTTTCTAAGATATATGACCTTAAATGCCCCAGATCTCCTTATCCGTCTTTCAAACTGAGCCTATCACGACCCCTGAGAATCCTACGATCCGGTTCTGTCCACCGTCGCCTCCCTAGTAATTCTTCCTTGTAGTCGGCTATACCTCATGGGTGGTCGTGCTTTCTCTATGTCTGACTGCCTCGAGAATTTGGAATAAGCTGCCATACGTTTACATGCCACGTTAGGCACCATCTAATGTGCCAATCACGACCCACATCCTTCCATCGGTGCCTTAAAGCGTGCCATTGAAAGTCTACATCCCTCCCACGGTGCCTTTAAGCGTGCCATTGAAGGCCCACATCCCTCCCTCGGTGCCTTCAAGCGTATCATTGAAGGTCCACATGCCTCCCTCGGTGATTTCAAGCATGCTATTGAAAGCCCATGTCGTAGGTTAACCCTACACACTTTACACCAGTTTGAAATAGATGTAGAATAGGGTTAAGTTCACCCTTTCTTCTTTACGAGTGCGTGAGAAGTTTACAATATAAGCAGAATGCAAATTAACTGAAGAGGGTTGGCCAATAGTCGACTATCTCGGAGTTCAGGGATAACAGAAAAAATAGCTTTACTAATATGCAAATCAATATTATTTTACAAGGTTAAAAGGATACTCCTTCGAACTCTGGTACCGGAGGATTTATTAGTGTCGAATTGGGTTTTCCCCCCTCCGTCCGAAGGGGAGGGTTCTAGGGTCAGACGCACCGGCAGACAAGAATAGACTCGGCCTTTTAGCGCAAGGGTGAGAAGGTTCTTAAGCCAGCGAGGCGAACTTTGTCAGACTTCAGATGGGACTTTCTGGGCTCTCACACTTGTCCCAGGTTTCTGTGATGGCGGCCTTTCAGGTCATCGTGGCGTCTCACGGCGTCTCATAAGGGCAAGGTGGCGCGTATCTTCCTCTCTCTCTCTCTCTCTGTGATCTCTGACAGCCCACATCCCTCCCTCTCTGCATTTGAGCATGCCATTGAAAGCCCACATCCCTCCCTCAGTGCCTTCAAGCGTCTATTTAAGGCGCACATTCCTCTCTCGGTGCCTTCAAGCGTGCCATTAAGATCCCACATCCCTCCCTCTGTGCCTTTAATCGTGCCATTGAAAACCCACATTCCTCCCTCGGTGTCTTTAAGCGTACCATTGAAGGCCTACATCTCTCCTTGGCTGCTTTCAAGCGTGCCATCAGAGGCCTACATCCCTCCCTAAGTGCCCTCAAACGTGCCAGTGAAGACACACCTCTTTCTTACTTGGTAGAAAGGCGCTATTGGAATGTGCATTGTTTTGACTAGTACCATGATAAATGATTAATTATAATTTGCAACTTACTAAGCTTTCTTCTTCCACCTGTACTTCTTTCAGCCCTCCATCCATAATAATATAAAACATCCGCAACACCATGCAACTTTGCCTCAATCCCTCACGTATATCAAAGGACTCACTCAGGTTGTCCTTACTTTCATCATCAACACTTTTCATCCCTTCCAGCTTTAAACCACCCACCTCAGACATACACCTTTTTAATCTCAAATTAAAAAATTGATCTTCAAATTTTAAAAAAATGACTTTCATATTAAAAATATTGAACTTCAAATTAAAAAACTGACTTTCATATTACAAAAGCTGGATTTCAAATAAAAAAATGACTTTCAAAATTTAAAAGTTGATTTTAAAATTAAAATAAGTCAATTCCCTGCGCCTGGGGGGTAACCCGCATTTATGCCCAATCCACCCGTAATTGGGTAGGAAGTCAAGCCGAGGCTTTTGCGAGCCATTAGGCGATTTCAGCGCCCAATAGTCCCACTTTGGTTTGCCTTGTGCTGTAAAGTCCTTGCAACTTGAAGGTGGTGTTGAGTCCATCTTTTATTTCAGTTACTTTTATCTTTTTACAGGATATTATTTCGGATTTTCAGAGATCTCTTAATTTTATACAGGTAGAAAATACCAGAAATGAAAATTTTCATTATTGGATATTTTTCTAGTGCAGTATTTGAAAATAAAGATACTCACTTGGTTACTGAGAGGGCTTGCTAGGGGTTAGGGGCGCGAATGAGGATATAATGAGAAGAAATCCTACAAGTTATGAAAATGTGCTCTCTAGCGTCACGGAAGAGAGAGGACCGAAATGTTGGAAACGTTCGGAAGGTGACTGATGAAGATTTTTTTTAACTTCTAATTTTAAGCAGTTTATCATTACAAACGCATATGGTAGGTAATACTGTAGATATGACTCTTACGAATGTTTGTATGTATAAAAGATGGTATTTCATTAAAAAATAAGTGCCTGAGAAGCGAAAACGATATGATATTTTTGAGTAGGTTAGTGGCGAAATTAATGCTGTTGAGAGTCAGCTATTTTAAGTTAAAGATAAAGATGTTTAATATGAGATCAAAGTATTTTAATTTGAAAGTCAACTTTTAATTTTAAATGTCAACTTTTTAATTTGAATGTCAACTGTTTTAATTAGAAGTTCAATTTTGTTAATATGAGTAATTTTTTTATCATTTGAAGTTTATTTTTTTAATATGAAAGTCAACTTTTTAATTTGAAGTTCAATTTTTTTAATATGAAAGTCAACTTTTTAAATTTAAGGTTAATTTTTTTTAATTTGAGGGGGAAAAGGTGTAGAACCTCCGAGTAGCATTGCCTTTTTGAATCGAAGCAATCATACGCTTTTCCGAGGTCTTTAAGCCTGTCATACACATCGCATTTCATACACCATGCTTTCTCAACCGCCTGTTTCAACGCAACACTTTTTTTTACACAAACTACTTGCTCTCAATCCACCTTACTCATCTATATCATTTGATTTCATCATTTTTACACTCCATCTGCATTTTCACCTGAATTCTACTTTACTCACTTCACTCACGCAGTGTTTTACTGTCAAACCCTAACAACACAGTCACTTTCTCATTTTCATAACAAAACCCCTAATCTCTAGTGATTTATTAGATTTTTCATAACTGTAACAAACTCGTGCATAGTTTAGGTTCTATATAGCCGCTTAAAGTCCCTGATTTGCGTCCTTCTATGCTTCTCCATTTGCTTATGCTTGCAACAACCATTAATTGTTTACCCGAAGTCGTCTGACTTTCTAATTTAAACCTCATTCTCTTACAACTACTATTCTATTATTCTATCTATAACTGTGTTAGTTCCTCCTCTAAAATTCCAAATAACTTGTTTTTACCATCTGGATCCTTATTGACCTTCCTTTCGAGAGCTTCATTCTCTGTTTTCCTTATATGATTAAATATTCGTTTCATTGCTATTTCGTTTTCTTGCATAGACATTTTTATCTACAATGTGAAATCTCTGTAAATAGGCCTTCCATTTCCTCTTCAAAGCTGATTTCCCATTATCCTTCCACTATTCACCCTTTTATTTTCTCTTTTCAGTTCTATCAAAATAACATATATTTTGATCTACCCTTTATCAGTTTCTCAAAATTGTTCCACATTTGATCTCTTCCCAAAATAATGCTTTCACTGGATTGTACTCCGAGGTTGAGGTGGTAATGACCATATTTCCTCCCGGACTGGACTTCAGTGCATCTTAGGGTCTTTGCTGGTCCTAGTTCTGTAGTTCCTCCGGTTTATTTGTCCTCTACGGCACGTGGCTTATGACTGTATGAGTATTTTTAGAATTCAAGATAGAGGCAGCTTCAATAGTCGTTAGTTTCAATTTTCTTAGCGTATTCAACTTTTTTCTCTTTATTATAATCCGGAAAGACAGGCGGTCTTATGACTTTAGCCGGTAGAAGTCTGAAACCACAGGGAATCGAACTTTGATTCCCCACTCCCAAATGGCAGGCTGGATCTTTTGCTTGAGAACTCTTTCGGGCTTTTGAGGCCTGTGCATGTGCTTAAGTATATATGTGAAACCCACACAGGGCAAAGAAACACACAAACTTATAGACATACATACACAGAAAAGCGAAGAGAAATTAGATTTGAAAAATAAGAGTTAGTGAATATAGATAAAAAAAACCCTGAATCACTTCACGAAATTCAAGTAGTATTAATGGAAAACTGTGCCTCATCTGCAACATTTGATTAGAACACGTGTAATTATGGGATTAATTCGCATTATTGATCAATTCGTATTATTCGTGGCTGTAACATGTGTGCGTGTGTGAGTATGTGTGATAGTTGGAAACATGCTACTAAAATCACTACCAAACTGACAAAATGGTGGTACCAAAATGCGTAAGCATGTATATCTTTGTATGTATGGTAGCTGGGGAACGTGTTAAAATCACCATGTACCCGACAAAATGCTAAAATTAGGTTGCTTTGAGAACACGCCAGGACCAACTATTTCGCAGTCTGTTTATGTAAAGCTTCGTCAGAACAAGGTGAAACGACATGAGATTGAGTCACGTTTGAAAGATACGAGTTTAATGTATGGTTGCCCGACTTTATTAGTTGGCCCTTTTGCCGACTGGCTGATGGATTAATTTGGAAAAGAGAGGATAAAATAAGTTCTTTAATGTGGTGTTTCGGCCACGTGGGAAAAGTTAAAGGAGATAGGGCGAAAAGAGGAACAACGAAAGGGAATCAAGGATACAACTAGTAAAGGTGAGATAGAGAATAACACTGATACTTACAAAGTGGGATTGAGGCTGAACAGGGGCAGAGTGAGATGTAACTGTTCAAGGACAATTAGAGAATGCTCTTGAAATGAAAAGGACACTTACAGGGTGGGAGAAGGAATATTGGGACATTTACAGTGTGAGTGATTAGTATGAGAAGGATATTTTCTGAGTGGGATTGATGATTAGGACACTTATAGAGTTTGATTGCAGAAGAAAAGGACACATGGTGTGATTGAATTTTACAAAAATACTTACAGAGTGGAATTGAGGACGACAAGGAAACAGATTGAGGATGACAAAAATACTTAAAGAGTGGAATTGAAGATGAAATAATTGGAAAAATTAATTTTGCGTTGATTTCCTATAATACATATGTCAGAAAGGATGGAGAAGGATATATAAAAGTGTTATGAGCTGGTGAAGATGATGGAACATAAAATAGATGAATGGTATAATATATAACATTAGTAGTTTAAAGAGGGGACTAATTATGCCCGGGTGAGCCGCAATCCATTAGGTTTGAGAAGTGGCGTAGAAGCGTTAGTCATATTTCAATCTCTAAGATATACTTCCCAGTAGACCCTTGAGCAAATGCCCATAAAATGTATATAGGATCATGAGTAATACATTAGACGATTGGTGTGTGATTGAATACTTTGATGATTTGGTGGCTCTGAAGTGGCATCCAGCATTAGATCTTTTACACATCCTCGTATTAACGCTACCAAATTATAGCGTCCTCCGGCAAACAGGGGATGGTACATGTGTAGACTATTTTACATGGTAACTGAAGAAGCGGCGCGTCCTGCCGGATCGAATGCCCATGGTTGTCTTGAATTAAGTTTGGAGACGGGCTTTAGCTCTGTTAGATAATTTCACTTTACTCCTCCCTCCTCCACTTTTCTCCTTCGTAACCTTTTACAACAATCCTCATCTCATCTAACTTTCATGGCGGCGGCTAATTTCCCAGGCGTGTTGTCAACCAACTTCCATCCATTTATCCCTGGTCGGAGCCAGAAGGAACGAGGGGCGTAAAACCCTCTCCCCGTTGGCTTTTGTCGGAGTTGGTTGTATGTAAAACTCTGCATGCACTCTGTCCGTTTTATCATCCTACTACTCCAGACTCTCTCTTCAATTCCTATCCTTTTAGACTCAAGTTCCATTGCCACACCATGCTGCAGACATTTTGGCACCGGGCGGCAAAAGTACTCCTGAATAGTGTCCAGCCGTTCCAGCCGGCTTCCCCTACACCCACTGACGAACAGGAAGAGTGGAGTGGAAGTTTAGTATATGAGAACCCGCAGTAAAAAATGGCTACCCATGGCCGAAAAAACAACCGAAACAAATAAATACAATAGCTATTGATGTCAAAAACCTAGGTAGGGTTCAAGGTACTGGGGTTCCTCCTGCTCCAGCTACTGCTGGCAGCGGAGCTACCCCTTTAAAATTCTAACTCTTAGAGAGCCTTCGGGTAGCATCTCATCTACTTGAGAGATGGCCTTACCATTTACTTTTCAAGGCCCCCTCAAAGATTACATGATAAATGACACCAATTGTAATCTGGATAATGTTGACGGGGCGAGAACTTCCCTGGCACCCAATTATTCTGGACAGTTTGTTTCCCTATCGCCTATCCTGGGGAGCTGCCTTAGCTTCTCAGGGAACACCTTATAATGAAAAACCAAGATATCGAATAGGAAGCATACCCGGCTCTCGAAAGAATAAGGTGAAAAATAAGGTGTACTGGGAGTGACACCCTGCAGCGACCCCTTGAGGCCGCTGTTGCCGCTCTATAGATCAAGAATCTAGAAGTTCTCCGGATTGAGTGAGCCAACTCCCTCGAATTGCAAGATACTTCTGGCCCTATACTGCCCGTAGACTGAACAAGCTGGTAAGAGAGACCAAAAAAATATTCTTGGGAGTATCTTGGGCAAATGGCCAAAATGAGGCTCGCCCTGAGGCATGATGGTCCCCTAGTATGAAGGCAGCTCTGCCTACTTCCCTACCTGAAGTAAGAGAATTGTGGTTTAGTGAATTAAACTCCCAAACTTGATCTTTTCCCAGAGCCTGGCACTCCAAGGCTAAAATGGTACTAACTGAATTAGATAATAGGGATTCTGCTCTTCCTAGGGGCAATGTGCTTAGAGAACAGACGTAGCCTTTTCGCCACGGCGATGTATCAAGCTGATTCAAGTCTGTACAGTCTTAGCCCACCTTATGTGGACGGGAGAAAAGAGTGAGAAACTCGCCATCCTCACACAAAATGAAGATATATAAGAAGGGCAGGAGCTGTCCTTCCGAGATGGACTTGTCTGTTCGGCGTTGGACCACCGTGAGAGTGGAAGCAGAAGTGAAACTAGTGATCAGCCCCTAAACTTCCTGCAAAAAACGTCAAAAGCTGGATGGAGCTCGGGATCTTGGGAGAGAACCGATGGTCTACTTTTCTAGGATGACAGTCTTCTGGTTTGGTGGCTGATCTTATTCAAGGTGCTCACAATGAGCTTTCTTTAAAACCACACATTAAAATAAACATTATCAAAATGGTAGTCTATGCAAGAGAATTGATTAACTAATCCACAAAAGACATAATAAAAGAGCTGGCCGGTCTGAGCGATCAAGTTCGAGTGTGTGGTGAGGAAACAGGGAGGAGTCTCGGGACTGACCCTTAGACTCTTCATTGCCTTCGACCAAGAGAAGGTCTCTGAGTTGGTGCGTGCTGGTTATTATTATTACTGTATGAAGATATTTATGTAGCTACGGCAGTGATACTGCTCCCAATGCTTTAACAATACATAAAAATTATCGCCGCGAAAAGAACGGTCAACCCAAAGTTTTCCTGAAAAGATCTAAGCCACTACACGATGAAAATGTCTCGTGTCCAGCTAAGTGCGTGAAATTTGGCGGGGGGCACCCTTCTTCCTCTAAGCATTTAATCGAAAAAGTGGTCCTAGCTGTCCAAACTCTTGACCGTATTTTGTATCAAGAGAATAAATGGACAGACCTATCGCAGTCTGCTTCCAAAGGATCCTCATAACCTTCAAGGTAATGGCACCATTTCACTTTTGGTCCATCAATGCATAAATAATGGTACCTCCTGCGCACGTCAGAAAAATTTATTGGATCCTACCACGCTTTGCGCTTCTCAACAGTCAAACAAATCTTATAGGAGAAAAAACACAGGAAGTTGTCGGTGACGCTACTCTTCGCTTCGATTTTTCAAATCTTACTTCCCAAAAGAAGTGCAGAAGAAGGAAGCTTCAGTTCCTTCATGCTTACCCAAAGCTGGCCGGTGCGCCTTGAAGTATTTGCCACCTCAAAAGGATGAGACAACTTAAGCTCAAAGTCTGCTTTGCCAGGTAAGAGATTCGAAGCAGGTAAAAGAGAAGGCTCATGTGCCGATTCAATCTCGTAGAGCAAGATATTGAATACAGCAGCGCCTTATGCATATTCTGCAGCTAATGGCACAATGTACTATGCCTACGTGCGGTCTATAACCATTCTGGAGAGGAACTTCTCATCGAGGAGAGCATCAGCAGTTCCTTCTAAATAGACCTGAAGAAATTTTCCTTCAATGGAACAGCAATGGACTTTCGGTCAATTGGGACGAGCTTCGGAAGCTCGTCTCCTCGAACTCTTCTAGAGCTGTCTGTCCTTGGTAGACCTAGTTGGGGGCTTTCCTGTTGCCCACCATCCCAGGATATCAGGATCTTGCGACCCTGCACCTTCAGAATGGGACAAGCCTGGCGGGTCCGCACTGTACATTCGATGTGATATCTCCTTTCTTTTTCTGTCTCTCAACACATCACTTCAGGCAGTTGCGGTCCAGTTTTACCTGGATATGAGGGATTCTTTTATTTCAATGTATCTTCCATCGCCAGACGATTTCAAGGAGCCTGATTTTCGCTGAGTCGTAATCACAGTTGTCGAGCTCTTTCTCCTCTTTGAGGTCCTAAAAGGTAGACCTCTCCCTCTGAGGGAGTGGCCGGGTTCTAGCAGACCTGGTTGAATGGTTGGAGATGGGACTCTTTAATTGGAAGATTTCACGTATTGATAATTTAAAACTTCTTCTTTATCCTATTCTCATCCACATATACGAGGGGGAGTCAAAAAGTTCTCAGATAAATGGCATAAAATTTTTATTTGTAATAATACTGTAATCATTTTTCTACATAAGCTCCATTAACATCTATACACTTTCTTAATCTATGAATCCAACGGTAAAGACCATCTTTGTAGAATTCACGGGGTTGTCTCTGGCACCAAGTAATGACCTGCTTTTTTGCTTCATCTAATGATTGAAACCGGGTTCCTTTTAGGTGTCCCTTTAAATTTGGAAACAGAAAAAAGTCAGAGGGTGCTAAATCAGGGCTATAAGGGGGATGAGCAAGAGTTTCCCATCGAAATTACCGTAGCTGAGATCTCACAGCTTTGGACGAATGTGCAGGGGCATTGTCATGGTGGAACAAGATTTGCTTGTGGAGCTTTCCTCGTCGTTTTTTGGCTATTGAAGTTTTCAGCTTCCTTAAAACTCCTTCGTAATAGCTGGATGTAACAGTTTTTTGTCCTTCTAAGAAGTCTATTAAAATAATTCCCTCCGAATCCCAAAAAACTGTAGCCATTATCTTCTTAACGGACCTCTCTGTCTTGAACTTGATAGGCCCTGCTGCCCCCCTTGGGTGCCACTCTTTTGATTGATTTTTACTTTCAGGATCAAACTGATACACCCAAGTTTCATCTCCCGTTACGAGGCGCTCAAAAAAACTATCCTTGTTTGCTTCAATCTTGGTCAAAATAGCCAAAGAAAGGTTGGCCCTATGATTCAGCTGGTCTTCTCGCAACGCTTTTGGGACCCAACGTGCTGAAAGCTTGCTCAGGCCATAATTTTCAGTTAGAATTTCAAATGCTGAGCCATGAGAGATTTCACATGCATTGGCAACTTCATCAATAGTAATACGGCGATCTTTATCCACTAGATTCCTCACAAGCTCGACATTTTCTGGGTTAATGGAGGTGGAGGGTCTCCCTTCACGTGGATCATCTTCAACTTCTTCTCTGCCCCCCTTGAAGCGCTTAATCCAGTCGTAAACTACCGCTCTACATGGCGAAGAGTCACCATAAACCTGTTGTAGAGCGTCAATAATCTTAACAGGCTTCCAATCAAGTTTAGTCAGAAATTTAATGTTCGCTCTTATCTCAAAATTTGCCATTTTATGGGTTCAAAAAAGTAACCTTTTTGAAGCACATCTAATACAAAGAGTCTCGACAAATTGAATGACGAATTTTGTAGGAATTGTTCAGAAAACATGAAAGTCGTGTTTGACCCTGTATTTACTTGTACAAAATCGAACATTTCAATAATCTGGCATTTGTCTGAGAACTTTTTGACTCACCTACGTATTTGTGCTCTCCTGATGCACAAGCAGACTTTGGGCAGCAGTTGGTTGGCGACCTACATGGGAGCGATTATTATCCCATTCAGATCTCACTTGCTAACTGCCGCTGATGTTCCCGCAACCGCCAATAGTCGTGCTTAGATCGGACTTGGTTGCTACTTTCGAGGAAATGACTAATCTCTCTCTCAGATGTAAAGTTACGTTTAATAAATGAGACCATTGAGTTTTTTGCCGGCAGTCGTTTGACTACAGCTGGTTTAGCTTCTATTAATAAAGATTATAGATATTGATTCGAACAATATCCTGCACGCCTTGCTTTGACACTTACTTGTTGAGGAAGGTTAGACATTTCTTCTGGCTCTATAAAACAGGATCTCGTAATAAGGGTATCTTCTCAGAAAACTGTCGAATAGATACTTTGTTTGCTTTTTGCAAAACGGAAGGACATCTCTCTACTACAAGTGAATTTTGGCCACTACTATAAAATCCTGCATATGCAAATTAATGGAAAACTTTGTAAATATTAGTTTAGCTTATTTCATGGAGACCGGAGGTCATCTTTCACCAGCAAAGTGCAGCTTTCTTAAGCTATTGGAAGTCAGGTGCTCCGTTCGGAATGGAGAATGATAATTGCGAAGCATTCATCGTGAATAAACAGTACTTTACCACAGCGTTTCTCAATCTGGACAAGCCTATGATTCAACATAGGGATACAGTATCTTGGGGACTTTTCATTCTATCGAAGTGAGATCAAACGAGATCATTGTTTCTGGTTCAGAGGCGGGAAAGTGTGAGCTTTATCCGGTTCTGTAAAGTAAGGGTAGGGCATTTTGAAGGGAAGTATCCTTAGTGACACTCTCATTTTATATTAGCATCAACGGAATTACTTTTATGCTTGTACAGGACGTTCTAGCTACGCCCTACTTAGGTTTTTAAAATTTCTTTTGGCGTAGTTCAGAATCCTGGAATGGAGTAACAATTTGAATAAGTTCTTAACCGCGTGTCTCACTGTGAGGCCACGCGCGGGTTTCAGCTTTCTGTGACCAAAATCTATGTGTAAAATTCTGTAGTTGACATAGGCATCACGCCAATCCGAACCTGCTCATAAATAAACCTTCCTTAAAATATTGGATTCTCACCTTTTTTGCGGCCTTATTTTTAACCTTGGCTTCATCTGGGATGAGCATCCTAAGGACATCTTGCATCAGCGTCAGGACAACTTTTACTCGTAGCTTGCAGAAGGTAGTTGTGTTGATAGGGCTACACTTCTACTGTTCTACCGCCCGTTTGTAAACTTCAAACAAGACTACCTATGAGAACTTTACTCCCCCTCATCCCAGCGCTTGCTGTAGATTGTTGATTCGGCCGACCACAATGCTCTCAGCATTGCAACCAGTAGTTTGCCATGTTTACCTCACACAGTCCTTGAAACGCTTGTAAAGCCCACCCTGGTCTCGATTTTCTGAGGATAGCTCCCCGCACAGCAGGTATTCGGCCTTTTGAAGTTGTCTATTCAGATGATATGTCCTTTTCATCGAAGCTGACTCTTCAAGATCATGGCTTAAACACTTGTGGTCTCCGCCTTTTCGAGGACCTCCAAGTTTGTAATACGGTCCTGCTATCGGATGCCGATTATCGACCTCAGGCTGTGCATGTGGAACTGTTATAGGGCTCTCTTGTGTCGCCTGTACAAAGTCAACATCTCACATCCATATATGAGACTGATAAGCACGGTAGCCTTGTATACTTTGGGCTTTGTGGTTTGCCTGATACTTTGCTGGCTTAGGACTCTCATTCTCAGAAGACCAAGAGCTTGGCTCGCTTAGCAATGGAGGAAGTTGATCTCCCTATCTAGGATTCTATCGTTGTAAATGACGCTGCCAAAATATTTGAACTCCTCCGTTGTCTTAGCTCAGTTCTATCGATGGATATTGATGGTAGGCTGGCATTGGAGGCAGGGGCCTGCTAGAGCAGAACCTCCAAACAGACAAGAGGTTTTCCTGAACTTGTTGACGATGAGCTGCAGGTCAGACTCTGTGTAAGCTATGAGGGCACTGTCGTCGGCAAAAGTGCATTAAGGATGATTTTCTCAATCGTTTTGGTCTTGGCATTGAGACGGTGGAGGTCAGAGAGAGATCTGTCCAACCTGTAATTCAATTAAACTCTGCGTTTGAGGACTCTCACAGCGTGACTGAATACGCAGGTGAATAAGAGTTAAAGAGTACAGGAGCTAACAGACATCCTTGTTGTAGGGAAATCGTCACTCGCCCGTTCTCTCTCAGTGGAGACACGGGACGGTAATCGCAAAAACATCCGGGCCCGGCACTATGGGTCAAACTCGTAAACACAGCCCCTCTCTACTCGTCTCTATGAAAAGCCGAATGGTTTTAAACTGCAAGATATCCTCTACGAGAGTATATTCAATTTCACCTCAAGTAAGAAATTGGAGGCGCGTTTCCCTCAAGCTCCAAGGCCATCGGGAGCCGAGGTAAGATTTGGTGAGAAAAACCGTTGAAATAAGAACCTCTCTGCGGCCCGTTCACAAGCCCCCCTCCTATCCCTACTCCAGTCGGGTGACGAGGTATAAATAACAAACACTTGGGAAAAACGGGGTAGAATACGTGAGTCTCGAGGCTACGAAGTCCCCGGATTGAGGCCGGGCTCCTAAGACTGGACAGGTAGAATACGTGAGTCTCCAGGCTACGAAGTCCCTGGCTCGAGGCCGGGCTACCAAGAATGGAGAGGTAGAATACGTGAGTCACCAGGCTACGAAGTCCCCGGATTTAGGCCGGACTACCAAGACTGGACAGGTAGGATACGTGAGTCGCCAGGCTACGAAGTTCCCGGATTGAGGCGTGGCTACCAAGACTGGACAGGTAGAATATGTGAGTCACCAGGCTACGAAGTCCCCGGAATGAGGCCGGGCTACCAAGACTGGACAGGTCGAATACGTGAGTCACCAGGCTACGAAGTCCCCGGATTGAGGTCCGGCTACCAAGACTGGACAGGTAGAACACATAAGTCGCCAGGCTACGAAGTCCCCTGCAAGAGAGGCAGGGTTACCAAGGGGACTAGCTCATCCTTGAGCTAGTCCCTGATTATACAACCGAACGCTAAGTTTACTTGTTCAAGTTCAACTTACTCTCGTCAGAGAGTCTCCTCATATCCTGGTGTATCCTAAAGCCAAGGGATATTCATCGCCCTTGAGAAATTACGAAAAGAAGAGGAAAAAGGCTCCCCCTGGAGCCCGTTACCCGGTGGCCACATCAAACTCATAAGTTAACTTGGTTGAGGAACCAAGCTCAACTTATTCTCGTCAAAGAACCCATATCCCTTGCTATCCTCGTGTATCCCAAAACATCGAGATAGGTCTCGCCCTTAAGGAAGACTGGAACTAAGAAGAACTCATCCTCGAGTTAGTTCCTGGTTACCAAACCAACCTTTAAGTTAACTTGTTCAAGTTCAACTTATTCTCGTCAGAGAAACCCCCCTCCTCTATCCTCGCCCTTGAAGAAGACCCTCCCGAGTACAGTCATCGCCCATGAGGAATTACCTAACGAAGGAGAAAAATCTCCCCCTCGAGCTTGTTACCCGGTGGTCACACCGAACTCTAAGCTAACTTGGTTTAAGAACCAAGTTCAACTTACTCTCGCCAGAGAGACCCCCCTCCTCTATCCTCGCCCTTGAAGAAGACCGCCCCCCGAGTACAGTCCTCGCCCATGAGGAATTACCTAACGAAGGAGAAAAATCTCCCCCTCGAGCCTGTTACCCGGTGGTCACACCGAACTCTAAGCTAACTTGGTTTAAGAACCAAGTTCAACTTATTCTCACCAGAGAGACCCTGCCTACCCTGGTGCCTCCTAAAGCACCGTGATTGTCCTCACCCTTGAAGGCTCCCATCCCATTGAATACAGTGTGGACCCAAGCTGCCACCCTCGCCAAAGTCAGTGGTGGCTTTCAAGTTATTCGTCCACAACTTCCATCTGGCCGGTCAGGACGGGTCTTGGAAACCATAACATTCCCGAGATAAAGTGCTCATAGAGTTCAAGGTCAAACTCAAACCAGCTGCCAGAGCAACCAAGGTATTTAAACCTTAGTAGAGACAATTAGCATATTTCTTGTATATTGAAGTGAGCATCGAATTAGCAAATATTACAGGGTCAAGTTAATTGGAGTAATTATTGTGTATTTTAAATTCGTAGTATTTCTGTGGTTCATGTTTTGTTTTTGTGTAGTAAACTGTTAAATTTAAAATATAATCTTTATTTTGGAATAATTCCTCTATGTTTCCTTATATCCTTACATGTTGAAGCGGCTCTTCCTTAAAACAACAAAATTAGCACTCTTAGAACAAAGCCTACTTCATCAAAGAAGTATAACACGAACACAAGGTATACCATCAAAAAAGTGGTGTCAAGTGTGGAGTGATCAAAAGCGGCATTCTACGACACTTGGTTTACGCCATTGGTGATGTTAAAAGTCTCAGATGCTTCTCCGCCAGAAAGTACAAGTCAGGTCATGTCTTCGTGGAACAGGCGACTGGGGTTCAAAAATCTCTCGGGACATCCAAACTTTGTCAGGATCACCCAGAGTGCCTACCTGTTGACAATATCAAACGCTTTATTGTGGTCAATGAAGACGACATAGAGATCCATGTACTACCTGATGCATTTCTCTTGGTCCTGACGGACAGTAAAGATCATGTCGATGGTGCTTCGGCCCGGGCGGAATCAACACTGTACCTCTGGCAGATTTTTCTCAGATATATTAGTGATCAGGCGGATGAGGATGACTCGAACTAAGACCTTCCCAGAAACTGACATTAGGGATATGCCTCGGTAGTTGTCAGATTTATATCCTGCGCTTATCTTTGTACAACGAGATGACTGTAGCTTCCTTGAAGTCATAGGGCATGTTTTCTTCCTCCCAGATGCTGACGAGGATGGCGTGAAAGGTTTGACCAGAAGTTGTCAGCTTGATTGCCCTCTTGACATCGTCAATTGTGGGGGAGTTATCCAAGGTTGTCGAGTGTGGTCTCAAAACGATCCGATCTAAGACCCTATGATCGACAGTGGAAGGCCTTTAGAGCAGATTGCTGAAATGCTCTCGCCACCTCATGTTGATACTGTTTTCCTCCTTCAGGAAGGTAGTGCTGTCAGCGAACAGAAGTGGCGTGATACATGGCTTAGCCGGTCCTTGATATCATCTAAGAGGATCTCTAAGTTCTTAGTATCGTCATAGCGATGGACCTCTTCTGCCTTTCTTTGTCACCATTCATCCTCCTTCTGCGCTTTGCAGTTTGAGTCTGTCTCTGGAGATGCTTATGACAATTGCGCTTTAAGACGGAGTAGCAACCATTCCGCCATTCTAAGCTATCCTTTAGCTTTTCATCTAGGAGCTGTCTGATTCCCTTGCCATTCTCATCGAACCAGTTATATTGGACTCGTTGTTTCGGGCAGATCGTGAACTCTGCTGCCTCCTTCACTAGTGATATGAACTTGTCCAATTTTTCTGTTGTGCTTCCAGTCAATGCTTAAGGGAGGTCGTCTTCATCCAAGTCTTAAGCAAACTCCTGACAACGCTGTGGCTGCTTCAGCTTTGCAAAGTTGAAGGATGGTCTGCCTACGCTCTGTCTTTTAAGATGTGCTGTTTCAGGGTGGATCTGAACAGACGATGGTCATTCCAACATTCTGATCCAACCAAGGCCTTGGTGATTTTCACATCACGCAGGTCTCTCCTGCGACAGATAGCATAGTCAATCAGATGTCACTCTTTGGATCTGAGGTGCATCCATCTTACTATGCACTTGTCCGCCTGTCTGAACAGCCTATTGGTGATTAACAGGTCATTCTTTGTACACAAACTCAGAAGTCATAGACCACTGGAGTTCATATTTCCAATACCGTGACGTCCCAGTACACCTTTCCAGCTCTTAGAGTCACTACCAACCCTGGCGCTGAAGTCGTCTAATAGAAGTTGATCGTTAGGGGGAGTGGTTTTCACGAAGCGATCTGGGTAGCTGTAAAAGCCATCTTTGCATCCTTGCTGCTAGTAAATGTGGGCACCTATGCATAGATGATAATAATCTGGCGGTGGGAGCTGAGTGGGAATCGAAGTTTGATCATGCGCTCACTGATGCATGTCGGCAGGTCTGGGAGTTGGCACAAAAGACTCGTTCTGAAGGCAAATCCAACTCCATGGATTCTGTCTTCCTTCTGCGCCTTGACTTTCCAGAAGAAGGCGTAGCCTGCATCTTTTGATTTCGGCAACTGATCCTTCTTCTGTGAGCCTGGTTTCAATCAAGGCAGCTATGTAGACGTGATAGTGGGCCAGTACTTTTGCGATGATGGCTGCTTTACTCTCTGGTCTCGTGGAAATCGCTATATCCATAAGCGTTCGGACATTCCATGTTGCGAAGTTCATTTTTCTTTTTGTGTTTCGACCGCTATGGGGGAAAAACTGCCACCGCGATATGCACGCCAGTTCGGTAAAGATAAGCAAGTTTTGGGGCACCTTTTCTAGTCCCCTCCTTCATGCTAGGGTGAGCAGTACCATCCTAAAAAGTGCTGCTCAGTCACCTGGGACGCTGCCGGCACCTCAGTTGTCCAAGGGCCAGGGGTAACCGACAACAGGTCTTCAAGCCCCTTACGTGCAGGATTGGTACTATGAATTATAATGGTTACCTCCACCTGTTACTTCGACCTTTCCCCATCGCCACAGGACTTGAGATGAGGCTGCGCAAAGAACCTGTGCATGAATGCTTTCAAAGTGTTCGAGCCGTGGCACTGGTGCAGGCCCATTCTCTCGGCCTCCAGAGTTGGACTCCAGTGGGTCACAGGCGTGTCAAAACTGAAGACTTCCTTGGCTGCAGTGCATGGCCGTGACGTCTGCAACACCGCCTTCATGACCGTTGGATCTTGCAGTGTTGATCTCGTCCGCACAATTTGCCAGAGTCGTCTTCGCATGCTAGGTAAGACACGCTCTAATTCACCGATCTCTTTGAGATCCGTCGGCTACTCTGGTTTAGCTCGCCTGTCAAAGTCGTATACCGAAATGTGGCCGCTGTCACATGCAAACAGCTCCTTGGAGCCACAGATGAAGGCTGAGTGACAAGTGAGAACCAGTGACGGCATGCTACTAAATAAACTAATTACTAACATATTAGCAATTCTACTAATTAACAACTATTTAGAAATTAATTAGGAAAGCGATGAATGTTTTTGCTG
Source organism: Ceratothoa steindachneri (assembly GCA_963969495.1). Taxonomy (NCBI): domain Eukaryota; kingdom Metazoa; phylum Arthropoda; class Malacostraca; order Isopoda; family Cymothoidae; genus Ceratothoa; species Ceratothoa steindachneri. The sequence goes on along the minus strand of OZ018325.1, from coordinate 41,209,426 downwards.
GATCTGAGAGTTCCGGTTATCTTAATCTGACCTCAAAAGGGGGAACAAAGAAAAACTGTTTTAAATTACGGATTCCAGAGGGAAGTTAAATTGCTCCATGATATTTCAAGAGTTATATGAAGTAACTGAGGGAAAGGGAGGAAAAAAGGAGACTTACTAAGAATAAACCGGCATGAAATTGAGGCTGAGATTCGCTACTAGGTGCAGTAGCGAATTCAGCCTTGAGACGAGCCAGATGGTTAGACCTGGTGAGGGAAAAGCAAAAAGTAACAGGAGTTTAGGGCGTCATTTATTGACAGTGGGTTCGTACGTCTTGGAACTTATATCGTGTTACGCTGGATTAGAGAAAGTGTACATAAATGGTTCTGTGGGGAAATAAATATCACAAGAACAAACAGACGCTAGTTTGGTTACACAGCGTCAACAGTTACGTTTCATATGTTCTGATACTTTACTTTCCCTCCCCTTTTGCCCCATCTGTCCCAACAATCCTCACGATCGCTGGGCTTAAAAAGGATTACCATCAGCAGATTTCGTATTCCGTTAATATAAACAAAGGAGGGTAGGATAGGCTTTAGAATAAAAATCTATAAACAGGCTCATTGTTCCCTCCAATTTTTTTATGAATATTTTCGCCAAATAGACGAAATTTTACTTTCTCCAATGTAAACCAAAAGAGCGAATGGCCACAACGTTGAAAAGTGCTGCCCTAAGAGAGAGGCTTAAATGTGGGCACTCATTAACCCTCCCCTCCTTCGAGGGGATAATCGACGTATATATAGTTCGAGCTGGAGAAAAGAGGAGGATAATCGAGGTAGCAATCGCGAAAAGAAGAACAGTCCCTAAGTAAAACAGGGAATCAAGAAGAAGCGGAACCGAGCGGGAGTTTTCTTTCCGAGGCTGTTCCTATGGTCACATAGAAGAGTAGATCAACAGTATAGAGAATCACTCTCATACCAATCTCGCTCAGAGAAACCCCCTATCTTAGTTTTCTGAATAAAACCATTGATGAATACCAATGTGAAGTTCCACACGAGAAAAGATTCCCCTCTTGGTCAAGTCTCATCATCGAGAAGTCTGCAAGTGTAACCCAAGGATTAAAATAATCGTGCATCGACAATCCCCTCGCTCATATCATCAAGGCTCATCATTGAGAAGCCCGAAAGTGTAACCCAATGATTGGTATAATCACCACGCGCTCCATACTTAATTCAGGATCCGCTGTTATTTCCGAATAACTTCCACCAACGTATCCTTCGGGCAGCGACACGAACAGCAGTAAATCCGAGTCAGCCTCACGCCTCTAATCATCACATCAACGAGGTTCTCGTTCAAGGTCATCCTACGCCACAACGCTGAAAAGTGCTGCCCTAGGAGAGAGCCCTAGGAGAGAGCCCTAGGAGAGTAGCCGGCTGGATCGAGAACTGGCTGAGTGGCAGACGGCAACGGGTGGTGGTGAATGGACAGGCTTCTGAGTGGGTGCCCGTTACTAGCGGGGTGCCTCAAGGTTCTGTCCTGGGAACACTATTATTCATCATCTACGTCAACGACATGGACGGTGACATGGTTGCCAAGATTTCCAATTTGGCCGACGATACCAAGCTTGGTATGAACGTTGCAAAGGATGGAAATACTGCCCGCCTGCAGGAAGATCTTGGGAAGATTAGGGAGTGGTCGGACACGTGGCAAGTGCCTTTTAACGTGAACAAATGCAAAGTGATGCATATCGGCCACAGAAACCCCCAATTTCAGTATATCCTTAAGGGCACCGCTATTCAATCCACCGACACTGAGAAGGACTTGGGTGTAACAATCACTAGTGACCTTAAGTTCTCGAAACAGTGCATTGAGGCGGAGAAAAAGGCCCAAAGGATGCTAGGCTATATTAAGCGCCAGTTTGGATATCGGAACCAGGAGATTGTACTGTGCCTGTACAACTCACTTGTCCAACCGCACCTGGAGTATGCCGTACAATTTTGGAGTCCTTAATTGCGAAAGGACATTGCGAGATTGAAATGCACCCAAGCCAGGGCAACCAAGCTAATTCCCTCTATCTGACATAAAAGTTATGAGGATAGACTAAGGGAATTAGATCTGTTCTCGCTGGAAACCCGTAGACTGCGTGGTCAGCTTATCGAAGTTTTCAAAATACTTCGAGGGTTCGACAATGTTGACTATCGCGCAAACACGGTTTCAAACTTGAACTGAAGCGTTACAACCGCAATCTGTGTTGAAATTTTTTCACTTACAGTATCTGTGGTAAGTGGAACGCACTTCCAGTAGAAGTTGTCAACAGTGAATCTGTTGACCAGTTCAAGTCAAGACTAGACAAGGTACCCTCCTTAAATGGACCGTAAGTTCTCCGAGGGTACCTTATTTCCTTGTTTTTACTCCTTGTTGTTACTTCTTCTTAGTTAAAGGTAAAAGGAATCCAACTTATTTATGTTCTTTAATTACCATTCCGTACTAAAGTGAATTTTTGCGTCAACCATCGCGTAGTACTCATTGGTATTATTAATTTTTATTTAGATCCTCCTATTATATATATAGCCTTAGTATATTTAAAGTTTGGATATTTCAATTTTTTATGTAATTAAAAGTATATTTTTGCCCTAGTTGTTTAATTAAATCCTCGAAACGCTGCATATAGAAATAGATATATAATATTACGAATTCTCCCTGGTTAAAGAATCCAAAAAAGTAAAATTAAAAAAAAACTAAATCACTCTTAAAGAAAAAAGGAACGGAGTTATTCATGTACGGAAAAAACGTACATACATACTCGGTCGTATACAACGAAAGCTTCCAAGTCTTAAGGAAGAGTTTGTTTTAACGCTACCTCCTACTTCTTTTAACGGGGCACTTGCATCCATTCTCTACTTCTCACTTCATGGCATATACAGCTCTTTCCGACAAATTAAGCGCTATGCCTATATTGTAGAAAATTTTCTGTTCTATAAGACTCACAGAGAGCGCTGAATACCATTCAAACATTTGTTACTCTGAATCTACTTGCTTGTGGCACTACTGTGCCACGGCTATTACGAACTGCGAAGATGTCGATATTGTCTTAAACTGGGCCCTATTACATGTACAAGTTAGTCGGAGTGAGATAGCTGATGGAACAGATAGATTGTCCGCACGAGATGATTTAGAGTAGGAATGTCCTGCTCTTCCTAACACCGGCCAAATAGCTGAAACTGAGCAAACCTTTGATCTTCCTGGGAAAAGGATTAGAGATAGAGAGAGAGAGAGAGAGAGAGAGGGGGTGAGAGACACACACACACATAAAGAGAGGGAGAGCTACAAGGAAAATAAGTACCCTAGAAGACCTTACGGTTCATACAAGGAGGGTACTTTTGGCGCAATCCTCGAAGATCTCCATTGGCAACCTCGAAGATCACTCGCAAGGATCTTAACGGTTATTTTGCAAGACTTTATCTAGTCTTGAATTGAACTGGTCAACAGATTCATTGTTGACAACTTCCGTCGGAAGTGCGTTCCAACTACCACAGATACTATATATGAAGAATTTCCCGCAGAGATCTTGGTGGTACCGCTTCAGTTCAAGTTTGTAGCCGTGATTTCTTGTTCTCCCCTTGCTGAGCTGGAAAATATCCCTGTAGTCCAGTCTGTCGAAGCCTCGAAGTATTTTAAACACTTTGATAAGCTGACCACGTAGTCTCCGGGTCTTCAGCGAGAACATATCTAATTCCCTTAGTCTATCATTATAACTCATATGCCTGATAGAGGGAATCAGTTTGGTTGCCCTGGCTTGAACGCGTTCCAATCTCTCGATGTCCTTTCTAAACGAAAGACTCCAAAATTGTACGGCATACTTCAGGTGTGGTTGGACGAGGGAGTTGTACAGACATAGTACTACCTCCTTGTTCCGATATCCAAACTAAGAGACCGACATACAGAGAGACAGACAGAAAGACAAAGAGAGAGCTGTGAGCAATCTAAAGTCTAACGTTGCACGTCATCACATCGCACCACTACGCAGACCTATATTCCAAAGCATAAAAAAGCACAAGGTAATTTTCTGTCGCGTCCAAATCAGATACACTCGTGGGAGACATCGTTATTTGAACGAGAGTTCACCTGAACTGTGTTGTGACGACAGTTTGGTGCCCATGACTGTTAGCCAATTCATTGTAAACTGCTCCAATCTCGTTGAACGTCGTGTGGGGTATTTGTCCCAGTACCAAGATCAGCGTGGTTGCTACTGGTTCTAGATGGTGATTGGATTTATATTCTTTCTTCTCGGATGTTGCATTTTTCAGATTTTGGAGGAGTTTGACCTAACTCCATACTTTTATTTTGTTAATTTCTTAAATTGTTGTTTGGGAGGCTGAGGCCTGAGTTATGCGGGAATCCACTGTAGCACCCGAATGGCCCTCTGCTTTTTTTAGAAAGTAATAAGTAAGGTTTGGTCACGGTGGCAATGCCGCTGAAAGTGGCACAAAGATTAGCTACCTTTTATAAAAATTGCAAGGCTAAAACGTAAAACTGTTAAAAAATGAAGAAATAAAAGGTCATAAAATAATGAACACGGAAGCAGAAGAGCAATACATTACAGCTCAAAATAGCTATAAGAGGGAAGGTAACATTTAGCACCTCCTGAGAAGAGTCATACAAAAGAAAACTAATAAAAATAACCATTTATAACCACATTTAATTTCTATAAAATAAAAATGGAAATGGTTTAGCTACCCTTTCGACCTTCATCGAGTGTATTTAAACGTTGGATAAAAGTGAAAAGAAACAAAACAAGGTCTGCTGACCAAAGATCGCGTGCTCTTATTTATTACTTATTCTGATTTATTACCTTACGACCTACAAAACTTTCAATAATTCCCGGACTAACCTAGAGAGAACTTTGGCTATTATATCATTCGAAATAAAAGGTTAAACAACATAAGGGTTTCAAATTTCGTTAGAATCGGCCGAATAGTTTTGATGTTATTGCCAAATAATTCCCCGGCTAACCTTGGGAGGATTTTGGCAATTATATTATTCAAAAGATAATATAAAACAACATAAGGGTTTCAAATTGCGTTAGAATCGGAAAAATAGTTGTGATGTTATTGCGAAGACAAAATAATTACCGGGCTAACCGTAGGAGGACCTTGACAAATATATCTTCCGAAAGAATATGTAAAACAACGTAAGGGATTCCAATTTCGTTAGAATGGGCCGAATAGTTACAATGTTATTACCAAAAAAATAAAAAAGCAAAACGGAAACCGTCCGACTGACCGACCGAACGACCGACTGACATAATGGGATGTAGAGCCGCCCGCGTCTAGACTCGTCCGCGACTAAAATAACTAGAATAAACAAAAAATGTTGCAAAAGCGTGAGGCAGGTGACTGCTAAAACAAAACCAATGCCTTTTATTGCTGGGACGAGAGAGAGAGAGAGAGAGAGAGAGAGAGAGAGAGAGAGAGAGAGAGAGAGAGAGAGAAAAAAAAAAGTGAGGGAAGGAGGGGGAGAGGAAGGGAGAGGTTTAGGGGGAGGGAAAGGAAAGGGTAATGGGAGGAGAGTGGTAAGGGAAGAGGAGGAGAGTCAAGGGGAGGGAGATGAGGAAGGAAAAGAGAGGGAGATGAGAATGAAGGAAGAGGGATAATGGGGGGTGGAGGGGACAGAAGGGAAGGTGAGATGGAGATAGAAAGAAAGAGAGAGAGAGAGAGGGTGGGGATAGAGAAGAAGAAATCTTGCGATGTTATTATTCGAAAGTTGCCCGATGCTTCGTTGCCAAAGTTAGAAAAGTCCTGGGAGTTGTTAATAGGGATACATTATTATCAGTAAAATGCAAAACACATTCAAACTGTTCTAATAACATCAGAACTAAAAAAAAATATGCATAAAAAGGACAGGATAATTTCAAGAAAACCCTGGGAAGTGGATCAGAGACCTTGCAATTGACGTCTAGGTTTCAGAATGCATCATCAAAAGAGTTTTGCATGAAGGCATCCGTTACAAGTCCCAGTAAAGTGCTTGCTCAAAAATGATGACAGATCAAGAAGCTATGTTTTCTCTGATAAGAAAAATTCAACCAGGACAAAAAGGTATACCAAAGGAATTAGAGATAGTTAGGCAGAGTGACAAGCGAGATTCCAGCTCTAATACATAACAAGTTTCCAGCAACTATGATGGTTCTGGGACTCGTTAGCAATGAAGGAGATGTCACGCCATATCACTTTTTTTCTTAGGTCTTAAGAGTCAATACTGCTGCCTAAACACAGGTTTTGAAGAATGTTGTGAGGCTCTGGATAGACAAAGAGTACGCAACGATAGGCCTTGTGTAATCCAACCTGACTGCACCATCTCATAAGTGTATTATAACCTATGCTTGGATGCGTGTAAATTTCCACGACCATGTTCATTTTTTCCAATACCCCTGTAGCTATTGGAAAAAATGAGGTAAACAGATTTGCTAAAAAAAGGATATAATAAGAGATAAAGCCAGATTAATTATCGATCAAGAATAGTTACGAAATGATAAGATATAAGTTTGGAGTAAAGAGGGATAAAAGGATGATTCTCGTTCTTCCATGCTCTGCCACAGATGTGACTGCATATCGGAGGGTTGAATGAGGCAGTACGGGAAAGATGGTGACTTTGTACTGAGATGAGTGAATGCCTTGGATGTAATTAGGTAAATGCGCGACCCATTCTTCTTCATTTGTGGAAGAGGTGCGTCAACTTACATAAGTCAGAATGACGATTGCCTGGAAGCCACAGGGCCTCGGGGTTTGGCCCTCATTGGGATGGAGCGAGGGGGGAGAGGCGCATAAAAAACAATAGGTACTCTGTTTGAATCCCTCTTGGACCCATTTTGCTTCAGCGGAGCTCGTACATGAAAACTTCTTATGTAGGTTCAAGGATAGAAGAGTGATATTTTGTGTATATGATCAGAGGAAGGATGTGAGTGAATGAAGCTGCCTCCTTTCGACTAGCTCCCAACAAACACTTGGAACATTGTTTAACCCGAGCTAAGGCGAGGTTGGTGTTTTTATGCTACCAGTTTTATGGATAATTTTTACTTAGATTTTTCGTTGCATGTAGCTTTTGAAGGTTAATAGTGCTTAGTATTTCGTTTAATAATTTTTTTTTATAGAAATATTGGACTCATAATCCTACTTGTGAAATTTAAGTTATTTTTGCAGTCACTAACTGATTGAGTGAATGATTTTACTATAAATCTAAACTCTAATTTTAAAAATTATTTAAACTATAATTTTTCTATTCAAAGCTAAAACTTTCAGTTATATATGTACCTTTAGAATTGTGCTCTAGTATTTATTTTATAGGCTTAAGAAGATGACCTTATTATGGTCGAAACGTCGTCACTAAATATAAAATAAATGACAGCAGCAATTTTCCTTGCCAAGGGACGACTGTTAAAAATTAAATTCAGGATACCTAGAAGCAATCTTAACCAATATATATATATATATATATATATATATATATATGCAGAAAAGAAACCATAGTGTTAGGATAAATTTATTCGCGAAACTAGGTTTCGACTGAAACCTTCGCCATCGTAAATCGCTGCTGGAATAATGAACTACAGACACAAATTTACTACTCAGAATGTTATTAGGTGGGGGTTTGGGGAAGCAGCGGCATTTTTGAATGAAGAAAGTATAAATTTCTTATTTATCAATGGATTAGGATTGAATTGGCCATCGGATATATTAAAGTTTGGAATTTTCTTTATAAGCGCCGATTCAATTATAAATGAGAATTATAAATCATGGGATTAGCAAACAAATCATATATATAAATATATATATATATATTTATTTATCCGCTCTCGCTTGGGATGATCCTGTAATCTAAGCGTTAAAAGTCCAATGCGTTAGGCGAGTGAGAGAAGTTAGATTGTGGATGTAGTTGCTCCTATATATTCGTTAGTCTTTGGAGCGTGGAAGATGAACGTAGCATTATGAGAGATGATATAATGAGGGGTGGTCACAGGTGAAGGAGAGGGTGGGTGGGCATGAGCAGCATTTGGCTTGAATAAACTGTGAAAATGGCCCTAAGTGATTTGGTTACTCTCGTTATAACCTAAAGAAGGACTAGCTGCAGGGAGAAAGAGGATTAACAGAGGAGAATCGTAATTTTTGGCCGATCTTTCAACTGAGCTTTTCAATGTGGTTTAAAGTGAAGAAACAGGCAAGGCAGTGCAGCAAATATGCCTTTACCTACTTAATAGGAATTTGAGTACGAAGCTACAAAACTCCTGACATCTTCGCCTTGTCACTTTAAAAACTGTCGATATGCCAATATCTGAGCAAAGGCGAGAGTCGACTTAACATTATTCAGGACGGTATGAGGACGGTGTGAGGGTATGGAACGTACATACTCGCATGCCGCCAGACAATCGTGGGAACGAAAGAAATTTGTCGTTTGAGTTGACCTTCGTCTCCTCGTCCCCCCTTCCCCCAACTGGCGACAGGAAGTCTGACGAAAGAAGGCCTATCTCACAGAGAAGCCTAAATTCTATTTGCCTTCTTTATGATTCCATGGATATTGTCCAGAAGGCGCTGCGATAAGCGAATTGTCGTGAATGGAATCTCTCTCTCGATTTCCCACAATCCGCGGGATAAATAACATCGCCGTTCATCCCTCTACAGCAGTGTCCCAAACCTACTCGCGTAACGCGTAACCTTCACGTTGAACGAGAGTCGTTGCCGTAACGTATCGACTGCCAACGCGCTGCCGAGTCAACTTAGTCGCTGTCTCAAAATATTCCTGAGGTAAATCCCGCCCCGCAGAGTCTGTGACTAGAAGAATACGCTCTGTTGCTCAACGTAACTTGAGAAAGAAAAGGAGCATCCAAATAGTTACTGAAAGTTACTATTTGTTAGTGCAACATCCAGTTAGGAGTGAACTAACCGGAACTGCATCCAGCAGCCCCGAATCCGCCGTCTTATCCCCCTCTCCCCGAGAACTCGTGTTAACGCCACCCGAACCACCCCATCTGGACCTGAGTAGTCGTCTCTCCAATCCATCACAATTAATGGTAATCTGTAAACCCAGTGTCCCTCTATTCTTAAATTACCTATTTAACTAACAGTGATTGATACTCCCATTGATTCTTTATAAATCTAGACGCTTAACGTCAGTGTTTAATATTTAATCCTTAATTCTGCCCGTTTAACTATTGCTAATTATTATATTTGTGTAAAGTAAAGTTTATTTTTTGCACGTGTGTTTATTTGTGGCTCCCCCCTTTTGACGTACCCTTGGTAAGACCATAATTAAGAATCCCTTCGGCTAATTTATTCAACCTGTATTATGCACTCGTAGAATTCAACAATCACAAACCTCCCCCCAGTAACAAGTGGGACTTTTATAGTGAGAATCCTGGCTACTGCACAACCCGCCTCTAACCAGCTTTCGCACGTTCAGTAGGAATTAAAGCCTACCTATATATATATATATATATATGATCGTAGATTGAGTTATAGGGTCAATACCATCGACTTAAACAAAAGCGGTGTGTCCAGACTGTGAGCAATTCTACGACAACGAAGCTACAAAACTCCTGACATCTTCGCCTTGTCACTTCAAAGACTGTCGATATGCCAATATCTGAGCAAAGGCGAGTGTCGACTTAGCATTATTCAGGACGTCCTTTTGGAGTGGTAAGATTTTTATGTCTCTGCTACTCTTGATTTGCATACAAATTGAGAGTAAAGTTGAATTGGTCAGATACACGAGGAATTGGAAGGAGAAGAATTGATCAAAGCATCCCTGTTTAATTAATAAGTAACTGTGGGGCAAAGGATACTAATTGAATTAAAGGCGTTTATCGTATTTTGTAGTGTAATATTTTTGTGTGCCTTATGAAAATATAATCTAAATAGAACAAAATCACGATCGTGCTGTGGCATGGAAAAGCTTCCATTCTTTCCAGGTATATAAGAGATTTGTGATGAATTTAAATGTATTGCTCCTGTAAAATTAAAGCCATCGGATTTCTGAAGAAAATCATATCGACCATAGCAACTAAAGGTTTAATTTACATCCCCGCTATTCATTAGCATTATGGGATTAGCAAACAAATCATGTATTGTTGTTTGTACAATGTTGTTTATATATATCGTCGGTGGAATAAAATTGAATAGGAGGTGAATGCCATCTGAGCACAATAATAACATAAAATTCAACAGCTCCATATTATTAATACGTTCTCTAGATATTTATTTAATAAATATGTAATTAACATATTTTATTCATTTATTCTGAAAATGAATGTATTTTGATAATAATATTATCGATATTTCATTATCAATAATTGACGTGTAAGTATGTACACATAAACTTCAAACGGAGAGGAAGGTAAACCGTGAGGCTTGGAAAGAAAAGTAGCTGAAGATGCATCCCCTACCTAGGATCCCTCTTTGGGGGACGGAAAAAAATGTCTCAAAAGGAATCACAATTTTCCCTAGGAATAAAAGTCACAGGATAGATAGCCACATTTAATTTAAATGCCATAAAAAATAAAATAATAAAATCTTTCAAAAGGAGTATATATATATATATATATATATATATATATATATATATATATATATATATATATATATATATATATATATATATATATATATATATATATATATATATATATATAAATGCCATAAACCACATTGAAAGAGAAAACTGAATACATTTTTCTTACAGTAATATTTATTACCTTTTTTCGCCAAATCCGTGCAGGGAAGCGATTCGAACCATGGACACTGAGGAAGCGAGCAACGCTTTGACCACAGTTAAAAGTATGCCGTTGTATGTATTTTTAACTGTGATCAAAGCGGTTGCTCGCTGCCTCAGTGTGCCTGGTTCGAATCGCTTCCCTGCACGGATTTTGTCGAAAAAAGGTAATAAATATTACTGTAAGAAAAATTTATCCCGTTTTCTCTTTCAATGTGGTTTATTGCATTCATCTTCATCATTCTTTCGCGCTACTTTGAGAGATATTATATATATATATATATATATATATATATATATATATATATATATATATATATATATATATATATATATATATATATATATATATATATATATACCAACACGAGGAATTGCAACATTTATTAAAGATATCTGTATCTGGACGTTTCGGAGATCTACTTTGTGTATACACCGTCGGAAGAGTTTTCAGTCAATCTTATAAAATTACATAATTAAATAAGAATTTAAAACTAGACTTGAAATATAAAATACAGTTAATTGGCTAATTTTAGGTAAGAAATAGTTTTTAAATTTTAAATAATTAATAAGGGAGTTGAAGACTTTTGGTAGTTAAGTTTTAAAATATAGCGAGATTCCAAAATAGTCCAGATCGCGACCAGCGAGACACGAATCTAAAATAGTAAATTCATTTTATGAAATATGTGTGTTAAAAGAAACTGAGTAGTTTCCTATTCTATTTTGTATTTATATATGCATTACATGAAGGTCAAAGATTGGCCACACCTTACACAATATAGAACAATTACTTGCATAGGCAGTGTTTATAATTTTCGCTCAATATGGAAAGAAGTAATTTGTATTCGTAGGTCACCGTTTATAGGTTGGCTCAATATTTTGGAGAAGGAAATTGGTTCCATGAAGAAAGTGGTCTTGCACCAAGGAGTGGTGACATTGAAGATGCCGAGCAGAGGAAGAGGTTTGGAGAATCTTAGCAATTATAGACGGTTGTGCTTAAGGTTTTGGCTTAGATATAATGGATTTTACCCATTGCTGGTAGTTTCTGGTTTCCACACAAATGTTGGTAATTCATTTTAAACATCAAAATTATCAAGTCTATACATGGTACTAATTGTATAACATTGACCTTCTGATTAATGTATGTTATTCGAACTTTTTGATTTATTCATTATCCAATTAAATTCGCCAGTCGCCATTGAGCATGAGTCATGTCAGACTTCAATTTGGAACTCACGTATGGAGTGTAGGTACATGACGCTAACATGAACACTGAACAGCTTTGTACCAAATGACTGACTTAAATATTTTGTTTCATTAATTTATATCGCTTAAGGAACTAAATAAATATTTTTAACACATTTTATTTTTACCCTCATTATTTATTTAAAGCCTAAACCAACGAGGGCATCTCCCGTCCAAAGTTTTTAAGGGGAGATCTGTAAAGAAAGTGTGAAGATGGAGGAAGTGAGAATGTGCGAAAGATATATAGCGGCAGATTTTTCTGTAGCCATTGGGGCCGGAAGTGCACACAATACTGCAGGAGTCAGCAGCAGTATGCTGGACCAGGTTACACATGACACGTCCTTGCGTGGTACACACTGAGGCAGGGAGGGCGCGTGATTCTTCTAGGTAATGAATGCCTTCCCCGATAAATCATGTCAGCAAGCAGAAGTTTCATAGTCTGTCCAAAACGTATTTAAATATTTTTTATTACTTTTTATGGCATTTAAATAAAATGTAATTTTTAAACTGTGACCTTTTCCCTTCTACCACCAACACCATTTCTGTGACTTTTCTACCTTGCACCACTACATCATCCCTGTAACGTTTTTCACTTGCGCCACCACATCATGCCTGTGACGATTCCACTTGAACCACCAAGATACCTGTGAATTTTCCCCCTTAAGCAACCAACAACATACATATGACTTTGCGCCCTTACACCACCACGTAATCTTTATGACTTTTCCCCCTTGTACCGCCACATCATTCCTGCGCCTTTTTTATTTGTTCTACCGAGTCATCCAGATGACTTTACCCTTTGCACCGCAACGTCATCCCTGTGACATTTGCCCTTGTTTAACCACATCTTCCCTATGACTTTTTACCTTTGCACTACCACGTCATCCCTGAGATTTTTTCCCTTGTTTCAACGCATCATCCCAATGAATTTCCCCCCTTGCACCACCACATCATCCTTTTGACGCTTTCTCTTGACCCACTTTCATCATCTTTATGATTTTCCCCCTTGCACCTCAACGTCATTCCTGTGACTTTTTTCCTTGCTCCATCACATCATCCTTGTGATGCTTTCTCTTGACCCACTAACATCATCTTTATGATTTTCCCCCTTGCACCTCAACGTCATTGCTGTGACTTTTCCCCTTGTTCCGCCACATCCTCCCCTTGGCATTGATGGTTTCAACTCTGAGTTAGGAACATGGCCGTGAAGCAGTCGACCTGCGACGCTCTCTTCAGAGTGGCTCCGCACAGAGGGGATGGAGCTCAACTCACTCATATCCTCCACTCAATAACTGATCATCATTCCATCTTACTCTCACTTATACCATTTTTTGCAGTCAGCAACCTAGTGATAATAAATAAATTAAATAACAGCTTCTCTTTGATTAATAAAACATACTCCACACTTAGGATGCATCCACGCATCATAAATGGTGATAGACCAGAGTCACTCTTACAGTGAAGACCAAGCAACCATCATAAACTTTCCTTCCCTCTAGTGAATTCGGCAAAATTTTAAATGGTAACAATGACTACCCAACAACTGTGATAAAGAACAATCCTGCACTGTTTGATGTAACAGTCACATTATCGATGACTCACCCGGTTAAATCCCCGCGCGTAGAGAATTGCTCACAACCCTCCTGTCCCCCTACCATAAATTGTGAGCAGTATGAACCTTTGCTCCTCGAGCAGTTCTCATTGGGATCAAACTTCGGGTAAGTGACTCTACTAAGAGCACTAATACTCTTCAAAAGTGACTTTAACACCACACACACGCTGGTTCAAACGACATGTTACTTACGCCTCATCTCAATGAGCTCTCTGCTATGCCTTTATCTCTTCCCAACTCACATGAAACCATGGGATCCCATAAAACCATGAGGAGCATGCAATCTGCGCAATTCCTTCATCCTACCATCCAAATGGAAGGTTTATATTCAATGAGCAAACAAAGTGTTTCGGGTTCGAACATAAGGACTAGAGGTCCCCTAGCTACGATTCGCTCGTGAACTTATTCTATTTACTAACTACCCAATGCAGCAAGCGTACATTCTTCCCTCAGCCAACCTACAATTCAAGTTCAGATGTGTTTCTATTCCCAAAAATTACAAAAACACATTTTAAGCTAAGGGATTGTTTACAATTCCCTTTTATCTGTGACCCGTTTTGTATCTCTCCTTTCCTTTATTCTTTGCTCTTATAACCACACAATGCTTGAACATGAAAACTCACCCTACCTACACATATACAGGCACACAAATCCTCCAGGTATACATGTGCAGATGAGTTAATAAGTATAGGCAACAGTTATATGATTCATATTTTTAAAAAATTTCGGGTTTGGATTTTACTTACATAAGATATCGGTATTACATAAACTGCTTACTCCATTGCGACTACATATCAATAAAAAAATAGGTAGATAAAAGCAGGTATAACAATAATAAACAAGCAAACATAAATAATGGCAAATTGAAATTTTTAGCTTTAATAGCATCCGTAAGACGTTTGTTATAAGAATTTTTCTAAATAGATTTTATTTTACTGGAAAAAGTCCCAGTTTTATTGCCGATTGTTTCACGTTTTCACCAAGTATGCGCCGATAGTTTTCATGATTCATGCTCTCATATATCACTTTTAATGTGCCAATGTTAAAAGCAAAGAAACATCTCTATAACATAATCGAGCCTTTTTTCATGTTTGACAGTCGTACGGTGGCATTTTTTTATGAGAGCTTCGCCAGAGCTCAGCCAAACGTGCCGCTCGTCCTTTTTACCAAAGAGTTCATACTCGGTTTGGTAAAAGTTCTGTTTCACTTGTTTTTTTTTATCTTTCGAAAGGTTTAGGTGTGTGATAGAAAGATTTATGTCACACAATCTTAAAATTCTATTTTTACAGCACGTCTCATTAAAACTTCTTTTCAAGTGTGTGCAGGTGTCAAGACGGAAGTAAAAAAAAAAATTAAAAAAAATAAAGATATCTGCTCTCCTGCGCGTGGGTCACAACAAATACGACATCGCCGAGCGGCTCAACGTCAGACAGATGACCGTCCACATAGTCATGGAGAGGCTGAAAAATGAGTGAGAACTCAAAGATCAACCTCGTTCATGCAGACCCTAAGTTGTCAAGCGTTTGGCCGTGATAAAGGCCTTCAAAAGTGCTCCGAAGCTTAAAATGACTGCGCCCGTGAAAAAGCAGAACATCACAATGGTCACGGTGTTCAGGGCCGTCAAGAAAAAGGGCTGCAAGAGCTTAAAATGAGTAAAAAGGCCTCTGCTCACCGACCGTATGCAAGAATATGTTGGTAGCGCTGTCTTTGCCTCCCAACGACTTGAAAATTCATGGCAATTGAATTCTCAATTCTTTTCATAAAAAAACCTTAACGGTCGATCTAGTCATCAACAAGCAGAACGACTGCAATGATTAATATTAGAATATAGACCTATATTTATAAGTTAAAGCAATAAAATCAAGTCTAACAGCATCAAAACCACCACTGTGTCCTTTCTTGGTAGCGTGGTAACGAGTGAACAGGACTCTTGCAATACCCGGTATAGCCATAGGTTTTTATATAATTTAGCTTGGCTATCTCCCAGATGCTCTTTAGTGAGCACTAAATGGAGCTTTTTATGTTATCTCTTCAACATTCCCCGTGTAAATAAGGTTGTAATGTTCGAGCGTGTTCATCTACGCCGCGTGCTGAAAACTTCTTTGATAGTCTTAGGGTTGTTTTTCTCTTCATCATAGCCCGAACACTTCTTGGGCTCAGTTTTAGATTTATACTTCACATTAATCTTCCTTAAAGAAGAAATTGGAATGTAGCAAGGAAAGTGATAAATATAGAGGTAGAGGGGATCAAAAGAAGAAGACCGAAAATGAGATGGAAAGACTGTATTTGGAATGACATGAGGGCGAAAGGACTAAAGAGGAGAATTGCACTAAACAAAAATCTTTAGAAATGACTCATCAAGAACGGCGACTCCGGATAGGGAAAAGCCGAGAAGAAGAAGATTCATGAACGGCCTTGTGCAGAATAACTATGGTTTCCTGCAGATTCTGAATGTTCAGCGGTCTTCACCATTTCGTCTTGGAAATGTTTCCTCAGTGAAGTCGTGACAACGAAGGACAAATGTTGCTTGCAAATTTACACCTGACCTAACATGCAAAATTCAATACTTACATGTTAATTAATTTAGGCTAGTTTAGGTAATTTAGCATTAATAGCACCCGTAAGACGTTTCTTATAAGAATCTTTCTAAATGGATTTTACTTTACTGAGAAAAGTCCCAGTTTTATTGCCGATTGTTTCACCAATCTAAATTTAGCCAAAGCTAAATGTAAAGACCCCTATATCGCAATAGATGAGGAGGGTTTAGGCTTGTTGTTGGTGCTTGTTTCCAACGCATAAGTACTCTTTTCCTTGTCCCTTTTTTGTTTAGGGGACACAAGCCAAATATGTCTAGTGACGTCACCAGTGTGGCTGCCTGTGATCCACGAGTGTGAACAAATAGCTTAAAAAACACCTTTTTCTAATAAAGACAAAACTCCGATTTTGATACTTTTTCGGCTATATAACTTAACCTAAAATATCAATGTAATCGACCGATTGAACCTGATTTAGTGAAAATAAAAAGTAAAGTAGCAGCAAAAGATTATTATTTTAAAGGATTGTAATTTCTTATGTCTTTATAAATTTGCTGAACCAAGTCCAAGTGAAGCAGCTTCGCAGAATATTATTATGGAGTCACAATGGCCAATCGACCTTTCTGGCTGGTGACGTCACCAGTCATTTTTGCTTTGTGTTCCCTAAACCAAAAAAAAGCGCCCTTTCCTTTTTTTTCGTTTCTTTTTCTAGTGTTTGATTTATCTTTTTCAAGAGCTTCCTTGTGGCTGAGGTATTTCATGGCTAGAGTTCTCCGGTCCTGTGTGCAGTTTAAACATTTGTTTTAACATTCTTTTCACAAATGCTCTTTCTCAGAACACTCAAAATACACATTTACTCCTTTCTTGGACTAAGTTTCATGTTTTCGATCGTGTATCATTGAAAGAAAATTCCAAGCAGGAAAAACATTTCATTCGCTATTTGTTCTGGAGCCATTTTAATTTAGAATCCAAGGAGCTTTCTGGTTCTAGATTTTTTTTTGCCCTTGGAGTTCGGAATAGGAAAACGCAACTTTTACAAGTTTTCCAAATTTTCCGGAATTTTCCAAATTTTGTCCGGTACTGAGGCCATTTAAACTTCTCTAGAATCTACTCGGTGGTGTTGTATTTAAAGATTGAGTTCATGCGGGAGAAAATGATAGTTTTTAGCTATTAAAACTCGAGGAATTATCGTTTTAATGTTGATTTTTACCGATACTAGTTTGCTTATATCCTTAGCAGTCTGATATAGGGCAGATAACCGTGAAAAGCTTTCAATGAGCCGGATGAGAATCATATGAAGCTTCAAGATTATTGGAAGCAAACTTGATGAAAGTTTTCACATTTATAATCAGGTTTTAACTAAACTAAGTCAAGTTCAGACAATAAAAAATCACAAATATCTTTTCGAAATCGTCGAAAACTCATATTAGCTTTGATTTTATTATACTATCAAGTTTTCACTTTCAATTTACGAAAAATCTTTATCGCATTAAAATTCAATTTCTTCACTATTATTTTTGATTTGAAGTAGCACGATGCTTTTATTGTATAATGCATTTTATTTGGTCATTTAGTCAAACGACTCAATGAAATTAATCAAATTAAATTAATAGATACCTAAACCTTTTATATG
>OZ018325.1:41174165-41189165 GCA_963969495.1 Ceratothoa steindachneri | reverse complement strand
ACTCGCCTTTTAGTCATTCTCTTGATTTGGGCATTAAATAGTTCGCCAGATGGTGGGTTGTCTAGGAACCGCATCGGCTTGAGGCCGTTGTGGACCAGCATTTTATTAAGTTCAGTTGCGTAGCTGCGGGCTTCATAACATTGGCCAAATGGGCGTGAAGGATGCACATTATCAGATCAGGTCTCTTATCTGGTCTATCTGTAGCATAGTCTTTTTGTACCAGAATATCTTCGCCGCCTGTGCATACGTGGTATTAGCTCTTTTATTTCTTTCCTCAATCAGTATCTTTTTCTTATCGGTAATCATTGTTTTTATTGGGCGGGGAATTGATGGTGTACGGTTTGAATTGCCGCAGTTGAGACATTCTTATTCGGGTTTTTGTATTCCCTCCACGTATGACTGTGTTCTGCACACTCGGAACACACTTTTTATTCAAATTTACACTTTTCGGTTGGATGTTTTCCATAGCAGAGCACGAAAAACAAATTTGTATTAAGATAAATACCTCACGCTCAATACAGCTGGCAGAGACTTTTAAGTTAAACATGACCAGCCCAGAAAAGAACGAACACTTTGACCTAGACTTTGAGGAACACATTCACGACCAATTAAGATAAGAACTAGACAGGACATACCCCTTCAACAACACAACTGCTGAGAGAAAGAGATGACTGTTTATAGACGGAAGATAACGGAAGAAGAAATACTAAAGACGCTACGCACCTTCAAACAGAGAGCACCAGGAAAAACAGAATTGACCAAACTAAACTTGTTGAGTGCCCCCCGTAACATCTAAGAGAGGCTGGTCAATATAATGAACACGTGCCTAAACGTTGGCTATTTTCCGGATTAAGGGAAGATCGCTAAAATAATCTTCATTTCAAAAGACAGAAAACCGCCGGACAGACTAGCAAACTTCAGACCCATTTCCCTCCTCGAAATTGCAGGCAAGGTCTTCGGGAAGGTCCTTGCTAATATAATCCAAGATTTTATGGAGGATAACAACCTCCATAACCAACACCAGCATAAATTTAGAAGAGGGAGAGGGACTGATCCGGTGCTAACAATCACCACAGAAAAACTGGCGAAGACCTGGTGCTCAGAGACGTTAAGACGGCATTTGACAAAGTATAGAGGACTGGGCTTCAGTACAAAATACTAAGACTTGGACTAAACTCAATACTAGAAAAATTTTATGTGACTATGTGACAGACAGGATCGCGTATTAAACAATATACGACTACATGGGACCAGACTTCGAGCTAACTGCAGGTGAACCGCAAGGAGGGTGCCCAAGCCCCCTCCTATACAATATATACACCCTCGATCTATCCAATCCGGTTAGGGAAGGCTCCCTGTACGTCCAGTTTGCTAACGACAACTTTCAGATCATGACTGCCCCCTTCAAAAGTCCCGAACTCATGGCACAAATCACCGCCAGAGAACTCAACCTTGTCAACAGGTTCGAAAGAAGATGGAAAATCGCCACTAACACCCAGAAATTTAAGGTGATACCATTCTTCCGTAGAAAACGGGCCCATATTGAAACTGATGACGCCCGCATTCCATACAGCACTGATGAAACAGTACTAGGACTAAAGATAGGTAAAAATGGATACGGTAGCCACGTTGCTCAGGCAACAGCGCAAGCGAAGGTCGAGCTCACCAAGCTATTCAGTTTCCAAAACCTGAACATGACCATCAAAAAGGAGATATACAACGCGCTCATAAGATCAAAGTTGCCGTATCCACCTATACCTATCAACACTAGTTCAAATAAGAAATTACCACTCCTCCAAAGGGTACAAAACTAAGGAGTGTCTTAATAACGAACACCAGGAATAGAGAAAGGAAGAGGCAGAAGGACCTACATCACATGATCCAGATGACTCCAATTAACTTGAAGCTGCAAAGAAAAGCCTGAAAATCTAGGAGAAAGTCCCACTACACATGGCGGACGAAATTAGACAGAGACACAGACATTCCGTTGCAGGACATAAAGAGAAGAATTCTAGACTTTATCAGTAGTAAAGCACAGACCGAAAGACAAGAAGAATCAATCTACACATAAGACTATGCATATCTAACAAAGACAAACAATAAACTACACAAAGAATATACAATAAGAAAAACACTAAAAATACACAAACAAGCAACGAGAGAAATACAAAAGATACATAAAACACCTACAAAGGCTGAACGCCGCAAGAAACCACCATAATCTACATGGAACAAAATGAAAACACAAGCAATAACATCAAAAACCAGGAAAAATACAAAAAAAAATGAAAAACCAAGAAGAACCCAAACAAAAAAGCAGAACAGAGTACGCAAAAGAACATGGATATAAAACAAAAAACAATGAGAAAAACACTAATCTCAGATAAACGCCTGCGATACCCTATCAACAGGGATATTCTACCCTTCTATCCCTTTCACCAAGGAAATCTATCCCTATCTATCCATCTCCTACTATTATATATATATATATATATATATATATATATATAGATACATGCATACATGCGTGCAATTAAAATCTTATATGTGTATATATATTTTCCTTTGACAACTTAATATATCCGAGTCCAAGTCCGTTATCTGGTATTAGCAGCGGTCAACACAGGGACATCGAGTTGCCAGAAGTATAGTTTCTGCCTCAAGTTTTACATTTATTGCAGGTTTCTTTATTTGAATAATGACAGCTTCGGCCATTCGTAATCTCCTGCAGTTTTGGAGTCTTAGGATGAAGGAGGTGTTCTTATTCATATATATACGAGTATATATATATATATATATATATATATATATATATATATATATATATATATATATATATATATATATATATATATATATGAGGAATTAAACCACATTCTCCGAAGACAATTTAATTCAGAACAGTTTCGG
Source organism: Ceratothoa steindachneri (assembly GCA_963969495.1). Lineage (NCBI taxonomy): Eukaryota > Metazoa > Arthropoda > Malacostraca > Isopoda > Cymothoidae > Ceratothoa > Ceratothoa steindachneri. Next base: position 41,186,255 of record OZ018325.1, on the reverse strand, counting down.
TGTATCTCACACCCTTTTTCAACTGACACTGGATAGAAAATATAAGAAAAGTGCTTACAAACATAACACACGGTCAGGTCGTAAAATATATGTATATGTTTTAAATGAACAGTTGCCTAAAGCAATATAAAGAAATGTAAAAAATAGAAAACTATGATACATAAAAAACACGAGAACTAACCTGCAGCATTGGAGTTAAGAAAATATAGAATTGGGAAAGACAAAAACGAAGAAGGTTCGTGATGGTTGTAGTAAATATTTTAGGGTGGTAGCGTAGGGTAAAAAGCTTGATGGATTACTTCTAATCTTTTAGTTATGATTCTAGGTTTTTTTTAATGCACAACGTTTCTAAAATTTTCAAATCTATATAATTATTGGCAGAATACGGGACAGAAAATGAGTCATGATAAATCGACTGGTACTGTGGTTCACAATACCGATGGATAGAGAAAAACTTGCGAAAGAGGGCGAAGATTTCTGAACGACATATTTAGTGCTTTGAAATCCTAAATTAAAGTTATAGGACAGTTTGTTCTACAACTTGGTTGTTGCAAGTCATACAATTAAAACACTAAAGTAACCAGGATCTCAACGAGTTAGGAAATGGCTTCTTACTCCGAAAAATTTGGAGTAGATAACAACTATTAGAGTTGATTAGATTGGAGCTAAATTTCGAATAAAGGTTGCGTAAAGCTGAAAAAATATCTTGGTTAAATTTAAACTTGAGGTGATCAATAAAAGTAAATTTAATGCAAATTTTAGGTTTGAGTTCTGAAAGAATAGCTCATTTGGGAGAAAATATGTTGTTAAAAATTTATTTACAATAATATAAAACTATTAAATTGGCCAAGAGTACTATGTAGATGTATTCAAACTTCTGTTTCGAACTATTCACTAAAACTATCTGTCTGTAAATTATTACTTATTACCATTGCATTAGTGAGAGATGTGTTCTTTTATCACAATTTGCAAACTACATTTGCCGTCTATTTGGCGAAAAAAAGTGGCTGAATCATTCGAATATAAATGCAAATTTACAGAACTCGAAAGTAAATTTAGTTTGAAGCCTCCATGCACACCGTGCAAAAATTATCCAAATTAGCATCGGAAAGTAATTTAATTATGGGTTATTAAATTAAAAATTACCGAAGAAAATTGCACTGTACCCGTTCTTGATAAAGAATTACGTGTTAAAACTGAAATTGCTACTGAGGAAGGATCATTTTTAGCCGACATGTTGACGAAATGAAGTAAATCATAAAGAAAATTGCTGTACTTGAAAATAGCATTAACAAACTTATACATAATTAACACGATAAATAGAACGGAAATTTTCAATCAGCAGTTTTTAAAGGACATTTACATGGGGTTTCTTCTATTCATCCTGCCATTTAAAACATTTAAAATACGAAATTAGTGTGCTGATAACACAATATTCAAAATAATAGGGGTAAAGTTGGTTTATACGATTTTAAGTTAGTTAATATAATCCTCATCCATAAGAACTCAGAAAAAAAGCGTTGGCTAACTACACATTATTTAGTTTGACGTCTGTTAGAAAATTAGTGATTTCGGTGGTCGCTGAAAAATGCTTGGGCTTTTTGGTCAATTAACCCTTAATAAATCAGCATCGTTTTAAAATATATCAATACTACTTAACTGATTTACTACATGTAGTTCATAATATTACTCTTATTTACGTTTTAGATAAAGGGGCAAACATATTTTTTCATTTCAGTTGAGCATCGAATTAGGTGAGCTATTGCAGAGTTAGAAAGTTTTGAATTCATGATATTTGAGGGAAATTTTTATACTTCCTAAATGCTGAAATGGAAACGAGTGTGTTTCGACATTGGACACGCTGAGTGCCTCGCCTTAATTATTGGTATCTCTCACGGTTTCATATTGGGTTTATTGCTGTAAATTATAATTTTTTTAAATTAATTTGTTGAATTTGTAATATAAAAGATCATTTTGTTTCCAGAGGAAAGGTAATCCAGCACAACTTAAAGTTAATTTCATATTTAAGAGCTAGAAAACAAAGTTGATAAGTATATTGATTTGTGTTTAAAATGATGGAAATTGAAAGCCTGAAAGTTAAATGCTGGAAGAAATATTGCGAAACACTGCCCTAGAGGAAAAATGAGATCGAACAATTATAATGCTAGGTGATCAAATCTTTAGACCAATGTGACAAAGCGAATAAAAGGCAGATGATCCCTCGGTGTCTGTACTTGCAATCATGAAAGAAAATTTACAAGTATATTTTATATCACGATATAAATTTTATATTAGTTTAGGTGTATGGGTGAATTTTAATATTTTTGAATATTAAATATGTGAATATAAGAGAAAACAGGTATCACGATTCATGTTGCATTAATATTATCTTGCTGTTCTGAAACTGCAACATTAAATAATGCTTCTGTTTCACCTCTTAAAATATGTCTAGGCTTTTCATGAATATACCTGGTTTTTCAAAAGCTCTGTTTGCTTACCTTGCGAGAGGTTTACGTGTGTGATGGAAAAAGTTACGTCAAACAAACTTAAAGTTATACTTTTCCAGCACAGGTCATTAAAATGCTTTTTCCATTGTGTGGAGGTGTGATGAGATGGAAGTGAAAAGAATCGAGTTCTCTGCTCTCCTTCGTGCGGACCACAACAAGTCCGATATCACCAGGTAAATCAACCTCAGCCTGAAAACCGTCCACAGAATCGCAGAAAAGCTCAAGAACGGGTAATAAATCAACGATCGATTTCATTCATGCAGACCTCAAGTTGTCAACCGATTGGTTGTAAGAAAGGCCATAGAAAGTGATCCGAAGCTCAAAATGACTGCGCCCGCGAAAAATAAGAAAGTCTCGGAGGCACGGTGTCACGGGCCGTTAAGGAGGAGGGCGGTAAGAGTTTGAGGTGCGTGGAAAAGCTTCTGCTCACCGACCGTATGAGAGAACAATGTCGGGAGCACTGTGGTCGCCTTCTTAACGACTCGAAGGGTCATTGAAATCGAATTTTTATTTTTTATGATAAAAAACTTCGCGTTCAATCGGGTTAGCAACACACGTAGGTAGCTTCAGCCTGCACGCCTACGAAGGCCGCTACATGACGACAAAGAAGTACCAAGCTTCCTTGCTGCTCGGCGTCGTGGTTTTGAATAGCGAGAAGATTCAGCCGGTGTGGTTTGCGACCGGTTACAGGTTCACCGAGATCGATTACAAGAGCATATTGGCCACGAAAGTTCTGCCCTGGGCGAGAAATATCATGAAGAAAGTGGAGGGCTTCTTTCAGCAGGACGGTGCCTCGATCCACACGACCAAAACCGTGCCAGAGTGGTTGGGGTCGAACATGAACTTGTGGTCGAAGGACTTCCGGCTGCTGGAGTCGGAGGACCTAAATATACTCTAGTACAGTGTGTGGGCGCATGCCAAGAACAAAGCCTGCAAAGTTCGCCACAGCAATGTCGACGAGCTGAAGTCCTTTTTTAAGCGCGTGTGGGCCAGAATAAGAAAGGACTTCGTCCGCAACGTGTGCGCGGCCTGCAGGTCTAGCCTGGGGTGCGTGCTCACTGTCAAGGAGGCCATAGTGATTCATATTACAAATCAAACACATATTAATATGTTAAAACAATAAAAGTGTGTCTAGCTGCATCAAAACTATCATTGTACCCTTTGTTGAAAGAGTCGTAACGAGTGCAACAGGACTTTTAAAATACCCGTTATATTGGGACTTGTAAAATCTCTTCATGTGACAGTCTCTTTGCCACAATCTTAACTAAGCAACGACAGGTGAAAAAACCCCTCTTTTTTCAAAACATGGTTTAAGTTATAAAACTGAAACTTTGAGCAAAACAAAATGGATTATTTTGATGTCTGTTAAGAATTCACTTTGAATGGAGGAAGGTTAATATTGTAGAATTTTGAGTATGCGTCGTGGTCGCTAAGGGTAAGAAGAAGATCGTTACTGATTAATAAGGAATGAGCTAATTATTAGGAACGACGAGTAAGGAGCATATATATATATATATATATATATATATAATATATATATATATATATATATATATATATATATATATATATATATATATATATATATATATATATATATATATATATAAAGACGGAAAGCTAGATACAATGAAATCAGTAATGTAATGAAACCAGTAATGTATTATAATAAATAATATTAACTTAACCTTCCAGCTTAGTCCTAAGTTACTCACCTAACCCCCTAAACAACATAGCTCCCGCATCATCCTTTCTCCCTCACCACCCTACTCCCCTAACTTTATTATCGCTCATTTAAATAGCATTTTATCGTATTTTTCTAAGTTCTTACTTCACATAATTCCCGATTTGCATTGTAAAGAAAGTTTTAACTTGATGCGAAGCCGAATCATTCCTAAGTAATCCTTATCAAGTAATTGAATCCTTATTCAAGATTCTATTAAAAGAAATCGCTAGACTTTCTTAATGTGAAGCTGGCCTGATCTCTAAAACATGGGCTCTAACAATTCATAGGTAATTAAGTGTCAGGAATTCGTTGTGCGCTAAGCCTGAGAAGTTGAAGGTTGTCTAAAAGGACATATACATGTGCCTATCTATATAAGGTTTTTGTTATTATGTCGTTTATGTATTGTTTTTTTGAGCAATTAAATATATAAATAATCCACGAAGCCTATTTTTGAGACGAGTTCTTGTTTGTTTTTAGATCTGTTTATATGTAAATGGATTGTTTATAATTTCCATGATATCAGCTAAGGCGCGATTTTCTGTTTATCGCATAGTCTGGGAGTTATAAAGCTATATCGAGATAATATGTGATAAGGAGAATTGGGCAACATTTCAATCGTGTATCATAGGAAACAAGCAATGAGGAATGGGAAAAAGTAGGGAATGCCACCTGATACTTTCACTCGAGCATGAGGAAGGAGGGGAGCATGCGACATATATGTCAATTTTAATTATAAATAAGGATGCTGTTTCTCCCCCCAAAATGTTCATATGCGCTTCAAATATTTCCCAATTTAACTTTAAATGAGGGTTCTGTTTTGCAACTTAAAAACATCCTATGCTTTTCATTTCTCTTTTAGTTTGCAATTTATATATTGAGTTGTCACATGCAACCGCAGACAATATGTTCACGAATGCATAATGCTGTTGAAAAGGTTAGAGGTGATGATACAGATTTTTCACCCAAACTATTTTCCGTGATGATTTATGGGAGAAAGATAACATATGGTTATTACTAACGATGTACGTTTGTGTGGAAATATGGAGACACCACGGCACACACAAAAAAACAATATTGTTAACAAGTCTGTTGTTAAAATTAATATCATTCGACGAGGAGGAATATGCAGACGTGTTTACCCGTCGCTTTCCGCTACTAAATATATTCAGCAGTATATTCAAGGGCCGAGCTGCAGGCTACCTAGCGCGTCCACGGGTGGAGGATTGTGGAACGTGCATCAGATATGATGTGAAGCTGTGAAATAAGCAAGCTTCAACTTATCGAATAAACAGTCGTGGACCAAACGGCAGTAGAGTGAGCAGGAAGTAGAGAAGTATGAACTGGTAACCCATATCTCAAACAAAATCTTCATGAGTCCTATGATGATACTATGTTAAGGCGAAATGAGGCCGCCTTTAAATAAGCCTCTTTACCACTGCTGCCTTGCCATCGGGTCCATTGTGCATACAAAGGCTGAGGGGCCAGACCATAACAAAAAATGGCTCCCAAGATGGGTCTAGCAAGCTACTGGGGTATTTATTTATGCTCAATAAGCTCATGAGTTCGAAATGGCCACCAGTCCACGGCAGGCCTTAAGTGGACAAGGGGTGCGAAGAATCTCCGGGCCAGAATCACTGAATAAACTTAAAAACACTGACGGAAGTGGGTGAGTAAAGAAGATACGAAGATCGAGCAGAATGGAGGTTGTTTAGGACGAGTACGCGAACTGACAGATAGGCACTATCTACCAGGCAGATGATAATGATGATGCTACCACACATTAGTTATGGCATGAAAACAAAATCATTTATTACCAGTCAAGAAGTTGTAAAGTTAATCTACTTTCACTACATGTGAGCTACGTTTATTCTCTGTTAGAGAGGATAAATAGGTTTGCATTGATAAGGTTGTACAGAGCGGACAAAAGTTTTCGAACACCCGCAAAATTTTCCTTTTCTTTGATTATGTCTATAACTATGTTGTTGTTGGTTTGGATACATGTGTCCAATATAACTGGAAAGAGAAATAAATGCATAATCTTACTTATAAATTTATCGAAATATCTAAAAAGACGATTCTATTTATATGTATTAAATCCTAGTATCATTATGCGTTATGCTACAGTAAAAGTGTATTCATATAAAACACCATATATATTCATATATGGTACAAGCTACTTGGAACTCTCTTCCTTCTGAAGTTGTTGATGCCCCTTCAATCAACTTCTTCGAGTCCAGGCTAATTAATTTTCTTGGGCCTCCGCTTTTTGAACCTTAGACCTCCACCCGCCTTGTACCATATCCACTTGTACTTAATTGATTTTTTTTTCATACAACAGAGCCCAACTCCTTGAATGTCACATAATACCCGCCTTCTAGCTTTTCTGCCTTAGTTCTATTTCGAATTCTGGGCTGGCGTGTCATTGCGTGCAATACTGGGCTGCTCTGTCAGTGCCTGGTGTTATGAAGAGTGGCCCTATTAGGTGAGTAAACCATATTTGTTGATTAATATGATATTCTACGTCAAAAATATTTGATTGTTATATGATAATGGCGAAAAAAATACCTATCCTGTGGAGAAAAGAGGTTTTTTTACCTATGCTGCAAGAGGAGTGTGTCAAACTTCGACAAATTGACCAGAGGGTCGGTCGATAATTTTTTGGTGTGGTGGAAATGTTGAGGAGGATCCGAGAAAGTGGGTACATCAAAGACCGATCTCATTCTAAAAGACCAGATTAAGTATGCAACGTGATGACAGGTCTCTGCGCCGTATGAGCATTCGTGATCGTAAGAAAAACGCAATCATGCTGCAACATGATTGGAGAGAGGGTGGTCAGATCAATGCATCTGCCAGAACATTCAGTAGAAGAATGCTTGTATAAGGCCTGAAGTGAGGTTAAGCCCACTAGATACCACTGATGAACCTTTACCAGAAGCGACGTCGACTGTCTTGGGCACGTGCACAGAACCCCCAAAAATCCTGTCTTTCGATCGGCCTTTTAATTATCATCTATGATTGTCGAAGAAAATAGAAAATTTGTCCGTTATCTTCTCGTCTAAATGAGAAGAGCTCCTTCTAAGGGCTTCAATGAAGAGAAAATTGCCTTCTTAAACGGCATTATTATGATTGCGCTATTGCAAATATATATATATATATATATATATATATATATATATATATATATATATATATACACATATATATATATATATATATATGTATATATGTGTGTGTAAATCAAAGCCAGAACCAGTATTCGGAACATGTATAATTGGGAGCGTTTCGGACATTAACTATGTTCATCTTCATCTATAATGCAGCAAAACACTATGATTTTTTTAACAAGCCAGCTTAGTAATTTGGTTAAGTGTTCTAAAAGAGCATTAAGCCTGTAATTGTTTATTTGTTTGAGGTATCTATGTTGTTTGTGCAGTAGAATGTTGTGTGAAGCCTTGAATACTTTCAGGAAAAATCCAGAGGCTAGTGAGGCATTATAGAGGTGTGTTAATGTTAGATAGATGACTTCTGGCAGGTGATGAGGTATTGTAATTGGAAGATCCAGGGTCCAGGGGCTCGTTTGGTGTGTTTTTATGTAGTATTTTGTTTTATCGATGATGATTGGAGTGGTTAATATAGCTGCATTATCGAACACCTCCATTTTAATACCCTAACCAACGAAGGTTGGGACCATTCAAGGCGCAAAGGAGATCCGCCGTATCTGCACTCGGGAAGTGTTGATTAGATACACCTTCGGCAGGTGCCGTAGACGAAAAGCCGATGTTTGTGTGTGTGCGTGTGTGTGTGTGTGTGTGTGAAGGAAGAGGTGAAAGAGAGAATGGTGCTGCGATTGGCTATGAGCGCTATGACGTATAGATATGGTACTATCAGAACGCATTAATTCGACTCACCGCACTGCCTATTGCTCCTTGCGAGCACCCATAATTTTGGGGTGTAGCGTCCCTTGAAATTTTAGCTCGGGCTTAAGCTCGGGCTTAAGCCATGAGGACTTTAATTTTTGTCACTCTAAATGGAGGCGACCTTTCATTTCTCGTGCCATGTCCGCGTCACGAGGATAAATAATTGCATTTAATAATAATAAATTAATAGCATTTCATAAATTTCACGCTAAATAATAATTAATAGCGTTTCCTAAATTTCACATAAATAATCGTATTTCATAATTAATTAATAGCCATTAATACATTTCATGATAATTAATTAATAGCATTTCATACATATCATGATAAATAATAATCATTCAAAAGTATTTCATATATTTCATCATAAATACTTGCATTGTATAATAATTAATTAATAGTATTTAATAAATTTCTGATAAATAATTGCATTACATACTAATTAAATAATAGCATTTCATACATTTCATGATAATTAATTGCATTTAATAATAAATAATTAATAACATTGCATACATTTCATCATAAATAATTTAATATTATGGTAATTAGCGCATTTCATGATAAATAATAGCTTCTGTTCATAATAATCGCTGAGTATAAATGGACATACAAGAGTAAGAAAAGATTGAACTATAATGCAATTATTAGTTAATGGATTTAATCCATTTTCTTTAATATTAATTAAAGATTTCTGAAAATCGTATGACACAATGAAACCGCCGTGGAACAAATTTCTATCGGAATATAACGATTAAATTACCAGTGGAAACCATTTGCATAAATTATAATTAATTAGTATTTATTGTGGAGGGCTTTATATTAGATGATGCTTTTGCATCTCTGGCCACTTCTGGAAATTCTTGCGCAGTAATATTGTCCTATTCATTTTGAAGAACTTCTCACAGTTTTGAACTCTTTTCGGACTCTTTACCTCATACTTTCTCTCTGAATTTCTTCCAAACATTTTTGAATGGAATTCAGGTCCGGAGTCTAAAACTTGCCAAAACATGGTGGTATAAGTAGTGGAGTTCATTCTTCCTAGACATAAAAACATCTGCTCCAGCTTTAATGCTAACATGCATCCCCATATCATAATAGAATTACCCCCATGTTTCATATTTTAAACCACACAATCAGGATGAGTTGCCTATCTAACTCTTTCTTTTACAAAGATAGTCCCAGAAGTGCTTAAAATATGTAAAGTTGTTAGAAAAACAGTAATATCCTAGTTTTTTTATTTATACCTGTTAGTTACTTTCATCCTATCAGTTAACTTTAGAATATTATTCATGTGTCAAATTTTTGTGATTGTTGGCCCACTGAAGACATTGTTGCTTGCTGACCTCAGGTTATCCATGGCTCCTTCTCACCTTGTATCCATTTAGTTCTTGATCTCTTGGTCTCCTTCTACTCGATCTGGGTAGTTTTTTTTTTAACTTAAAGCTTCATTGAACTCCCAGCCAGTTCATATGCTGTTTTTCTACGATTGTGCAGTGAGGCCCAAATGATAGATGACTTTTCTAAGTGTTGTAAGACGTTCCTGCGACTTATCTCCCTCGATGCAAAATCCTTGGTCTCTTGATATCGTTTTATAGTGCCTTGGACAGCATATCTTTAACATTTTGTTTTTAACAATTTCTAGTTGTGATAACACTTGCTACCCTATATCCTTACACTAGGTCAATGCACATACCCTTAAACATGAAAAGTACACTAATCATTAATCTCATGAATGATATTGGCAGCAAATTCGTATCCGATGCGGTGATCAACCTGCCAGAGTGCAATGGAACACCTAAAGTTTATAAACTGTAAAATGCAAATTCTTCTACAAGACTGTATTAACAGTTGTTTTTGAAAGTCATAATTATCGAGCGCATCTACACACTGATTTGTTTGAAGTAGAAATAAAACTTTGTAGAATGGCTTTAATCGAATCGTCACTAACAGATGATCTACCGGAAAGTTTTTTTATTCGGTTGGCATCGCGTTTCTTTTACCTGATTATCTCCACGGTGAATGTTATTTTCATGTCGTGGCCTTTCGTCAAACAAACGACGGTGGGGCATCGCGCAAGATTTTTTGAATGAATTTTGCAAGCCATTAAATGCACTGCACTTGTCTTTCCTGCGTCGCCATCCTACCGAATCACTCGTCGTGTGAGCTCAAACACTTCAGCTTAGCATGAGCGAACTACAAGATACAATTTTGAGACTCATTCTTAAAATTAGCATTGTTTTATTTTGTTATCATGCTTCGTTGAAACTATATAGCTATTTAAAATCCGACCATATCTATCCTTCTATCTATCTATATCACTATAATAAAAAGGAATACTGTATAAGGTTACTTTACCCCTTCATTTATGAATATGTGCTAAATGTTGAGGAAGGGAGAGAGAAAGTGAGGTTTCCCTGCCTTGTAATATTAGGAAGAGGAAGGGAGGAAGCCGTCGTGGATTCACGAGACGGAAATTGGAATAATGAAAGCAAGCCCCAATAATCAGAGAGCCGGACATTGAAGACTTGGAAGGGTTGACGTGAGGATGAGGAATAAATAAGGATTGATGTAGAGTACTATGGAGAATTAGGGGTTCTAGAGAGGGTTTTGACCTGAAAGTATGTAATCAGTAGAGTCGGCTGAGCTGTCTTGTCGTAAGGCCCCTATGGGGAGAGGCACAGTGAAAATATAAATAAAATCGTAGTAGACGGAGTTTGCTAGATCAAATATTTTATAATACGGGCGTATGTTAAAGCATCGAGTAAAAGAAGCGTTCTTTATTAGGTCAGCCTTATTCAGATATACGTCCAATTCCGAAAATGGTCATATAGAGTTTTGTTCACCCTAATCGAGCCTGCCGTACCCTATTCCTTATAAATTACTACTAATTTTATTTCTACCAATACTACTTAAGTATGTATTATTTTGGCTTTATCAATTCTCACTGTCGTTCATAGAAAATGGTAGAGTGCTTGTCTTTAGTTCATTCTTCAATTTTTCCGGTGTTTATAATCGCAAAAATACCCAACCCATTTTAAAGCTTTTGACTCAGAAAGTTAGGTAAGTTTGAAGGGGCGGGGGGAGTGTTACAGTTTTGGTGCCTGTATAGTTTCTCATGCCCTTGTAATTAATATTGAATATTGTTTACGGTGGTTCCTTTAAAAAATTTTTTTAATAAGGTTCTTTCTTTTTATTCATTTTTCCGTTTATTTTTAGGCCCATCCTTTTCCTGTCGAACGCTTTGAATAAAAATTACCCCAATAAGTATATTAAGCGTATAATTAAAAATTAAGCTGTTTAAATTATTTAATTTTGCCACTTAATTTAAGGCCGATGACAAGGTACTTTTATAACCTTGGCTAACATTATGCTAAGGAAGACTGGCGGGAAAGCGCGAGGAGCGCAAATAGAAAAACAGGAGGTTGGTTTATATTTTAAATCGAAAGTAGTGGAATGGAAGAGGAATAGTAATTTAGAGAAGGATATAAATATTATATATACATTGATTCTTGAATTCTTAATGATACAAGATCGGGGATGACTTTTAAAATTTAGAAATTGTCTATGGTGTCATCAGTTTTACAATTGATGGAATGTTGACGATCAGGTGAGAATTCTTTCTTCGAGAGAACTTTCCTAGTCCCGTGGCTAATTCCCATTTGGGAACAGAACCTTGTCTTCAGTGAGCGCACCGTACAGCCAATATATTTCTCCAGATTACATCCGGAACAAGTAAATTCATATATGACAGAGCACTTCGCTTCTGGTGGGATTCTGTCCTTACAATTGAAGTATTGCCCTAAGTGGTGTTTATTTTTTAAAATAATATTAAAATTGGTATAGTAAAAGAATTTCTGTAACACAATTGTAATTTCTTTTGAAAATCTTTGGTTTAAAAGACCCATATCCTGAAAGACTACGTAACGGATATCTTTAC